>JAPMOQ010013833.1:114707-211358 GCA_026543055.1 Argiope trifasciata
ATATATGTGAGATGCGAAATTAAAATTTAATTCGGAATTATACAACAAAAAGGAAACAAAATTAAAAGCTAAATCAAATAAAGACGTCAAATTACGATTAAAGAGTCAAGGTAACAATATCATTGGAAAGATTAATCGATTAAGTTGGCAACAGAGAAAGGCTATTAGTGAATATCTATATCAAAAGTTTATTATGGATTCCATATTTAAAAGTAATCACGTTGAAAAAAAAATGAATCGAATAAAACAAAAGAAAGATTCATGTCTACCACACAGAAAAATGACGTAAAATACTACAGGAAAATGCATTAATCATTTCGGCGCTTTAGGTGAGAGATGGAACATTAAAGCGAGGGAAAGCCTTGATCCAGAGTGTTACCTTAAACTTTTTTCGCCCTGAGGCTCCTAAGGACAAGAAGAGATATTTTCTGATAAAGGTCTATGAATGCAATAAAAGATAATGAAAAAACTTAAGAAATTTGCAAATTTCAGCAGTATTTTTTTTTAATAAAACATGCTGATGCGAAAAAGAATTCTTTCGCAATTATACATCTTTCTGAACTATTTATTCGAATTCATGTCGTTTTCGAAAGATAAAAAAATTGCTGACATTTGCTACAATGAAATCACGAATTATTCAAATATATAACTAAAGTTTCGTAAGTGTGTTTAATTCCTTTTGTTTTTAGAGGCTTTATTCTTTAAAAAATATTTGAAGGAAAATTAATGAGTTTTAATTTATGAAGAACTAAAATAAGAGTAGTTGAATGAAACAATGTTTTAAGTTATTTGCATAGTTGTAATTTAACTTTGTATTTTATAAAAGTGTATTGGGTATTTTATGAAATACACTATAAATAGTGTAGATTATTTTGCGAATATAGGATGTCTCAAAACCCCTGACGACTTCTTTTATTCCTTAAATATTGATCGTGGGCATATCCTAAAAATTATAAAATTATAAAAAAAGGTGTATGTTTACAGTTGCATAAAAAAGGAAAGGTTCCCGATTGTATGGGAACGTTTAATTGGGAATACAATTTTTGTACCAGATTCATATAAGAATTTAACTTTTGTTTTTTTAAAGTTTAATCTCCTGAAAATTTTGATTGACATTCGAGCATCTTGCACCTTTTTTACGCACTTTTTTAATGTATGTCTACTGTCAATATTCCGGGAATAAAAGTCACGGTCAAGGTTTTTGAGACATCCTGTATATGTATTGCTTATTGTCTTTGATTCTATTTTTAAAACGCACCTACTCTTTCTTTAATGTTTATAAAAATAATTACCGTATATAGATAGCTGCAATAATGTAGGACAATGAAATGATCAAAAGACTGATTAGAAAATAACAAAGCAGGTTTTACAAGGGTAAGTAAACATATGTATAGTTTAAAAACTCTTATTCTTATCCTTATTGCTTTTAAGTAGATAATGTGAGGTATTTTTAATTTAACAATTCAAGCAAATTGTTTTTATACAGAAATAAAGAAAAAAAATTTTCATTTAAGCATACTATTAAACATTTATTTTATGCAGAATTTTAATCAAATTAAAACTAACATATTCGTTTCTTAAATGCACTCAAATGCTCATGCTTTTCAATACCGTTCTTGTATTTTTGCTTTATTGAAATGTTTTCAAATCAAACTGACTTTTAATTAGACATTTTCATCAACGAAGATAAGCTACCAAACTCTAAGCTTGTTGTTCCATAAGATTAAAAGTTGAAGTAGATTTTTATTAATTCAATGTGATTATTTTTGTAAGCGAATTATTGCTAGTCAAGTCCTACATCCTGGAGAAACAAAAGTCAGAAAACTCCCGCAACGATTCGAGCAATTATTTTCTATCGTAAAAAAGAAAGGGAAAAAAGCGCCACAAGTAGAGGGAAAATCACTTTTTTTACTTAATCTTTTTCCCCCAATACTGTACGAGAAGAAAAAATACGCATTTTCCAAAGGAATATAATTTTCGGTTTATGACATTTAGCTAAAACAAAAAATGACAAAAAAAAAATAGTAAATGATGACACTGGGATTATATAAACTAATTTTAGATGGATTTTCACTGGTAGGTATAGTCATAAAACATTAAACCAGAGTGTATTTTCAGTTATTTTTATGTGGCTATGCATGCAAGGAAATTAAGTGACATTCTTTTTGAAAACAATAAACATTTCAAAAATTTAATTTGTTTCTTTTTCTTTTTTCAATGATATAGAAGATTTTTGTATAATGATGCATTTGGACCACACTGCTGCCAAATCTAAATTGTATATGCTTGTAAAATGCTTCGTAATTTAATTTATATACAAAATGCTAAAACAAAAATAATTAATTTTATGCAAAGATTTTTGAAAATTTAGAAATAATGTTATTCTAAAATATTTTACACAAGATGCACCGGAGAAATTTATCTGAAGGTCAATGAAAAAAAAGGTACTTCAGTTGTATTTTTTAAATTCTTTATTATTTGAGAATGCAATATCGCAATTTTGTTTTCATACATTTTTTTAAATGACATCCCCAATAACATCCCAATAATTAACCCATAGCATCCCCAATGGCAACCCCCATTACATATACACTGATTAAGTGGATTTTTGAAGTTCGTGTCCTCTCTTTGCAACATATCAATCGATATGTTGGCAATGGCGTCGCGAATGTTGTTCTTGACATAAGCTATGGTTTGTGGTCGACCGACATAAACCAAGGGTTTTAAAGTGCACCTCGTCTCTGAAAAAAACGATGGCGTCTTCAGGCAGGTTGTCAAGCAGCATTTCACATGCATTTTGACTGGAAATAAAATCGGGTTCAGTTGATTCTTGCACAATAACCAACAGTAGTGTCCCATAGCAGCTGCGTGTTTGTGAACCGAACGCAGAACTGATTACCTCACTCTTTCAACATTTTCCGGAATTCTGGTGGTCTGGTCCGTTAATTACCATTACTGGGTTTAAGGACACTCACGAAATGAGGTAACAAACGACAGAATCGAATGATGGCCAGGAACGGATCTGTGAGCAGGAATTTCGAAGTGCACGTGGAAGGCACGTTGCGTAGCAACAATTTAGCGACTGTTAATAAAGAAGCTCTCGACGGCGAAGGCCCGCTGCTATATAGACCAGAGCAGATGGCAACTAGAAAGAGAAACAAACTTGAGAACTGCCCCCTCCAGTATCGTTACTTATCTTCCCTCTACCCAAACAACTCACCACTTGGGAATTTTTTTCCCATAAGTAAGTTTCTCTGGTGCACCCTGTACATAGTTTCGGATATAAGGGCTCCAGGCACAAATAGGATGAAATCTTAAATTTCAGATTATGTAAATAATAACAATTAAGTTATTATGCAGGAGAATTGTAACAAATTATTACATAATGTATGTTGAGTTTGGTTTCTAAACAGTTTCAGAGTTAAATTAGAATACTGATTTCAAAACTGTAGTTAATTAGCAATAGAACCCATTAACCTTTCTTCAAAACGACTTTACCTTAATATAAATAATATTGGTCGACAAAATGACTTTACTATTTATATAAATGAAACTTAGTCTGCAATAATTATGTATATATATCCCTTCAATGAATACAGCAGTTTTTTGTAAACAGCATGTTTGAAAAATTTCCCCTTTATTTTCTTTTATATGCATATCTATATGACTTTTGAGAGAAAGGAAAGGGGGTATCTTGTTGCTTAAACAGTTGACAGGGCAAAATAGTGGTCATTTTTGAAACCAGGAACCAAAATTTAAAGAAAAAAAAGTCGCATGTCTGATTACGAAATTGCTGCCAATCATGTTTTTCTTGGTAAATAATCTTCTCTTTTAATTATGATTATGTCACTTTATATCAATATTCAACCTTAAAGTTACTTGTCTTATTTATAGTTCCTTATTAGTATATATCGTTTCTTAATTCAGATGTTAGAAGTGATTAATTCGTAAAACTTGTATGGTAAATAGTTTAATGTAGTAAATAATTTTTGACGTTTATTAAATTACTAGAGGATGATTTTAGGCGAGTTGTCATCTTATTTATGGTATTTTGAATAGCAACTAATTAAAGATAATTATAATAGAAAATCTCAGGAGCATTAGCAGTGTGATTAAGAAATTTTAAAAATATTTATTATACTTTTAGTAAAAAGAATGCCATATATTAATATTTGTCTTCAAGTACATCATACAATCATCATGGCAATTAATTTGCTAATCATGCTTATTGCTGTTCATTTTGATTGGTATACTATAAAGAACATTTAGTATTCCACATAGAAAAAGTGAAATGACGAACAAGAAAATAAAATACTTGTTTCGGAACAGTGACCTATCTAAATAATGGAATTTGGAAATTTATTTGAATTCAAAAAAGGTAACCTGTGTAAGGTGTGAAAGTGTGAGTGAAATAAAATCTTCGGAAAATCCATTGCACATACTCCATACAGTCCAGATCTCCGTTCTTGTCATTTCCAAATTTTTGAAGCTCCGAAAACAGACAATCATAGCGCTACATTCATAAAATTTTCCACCTTATTTATTGAAGCTTTGCTACTGAAATTATAAGTCCAGGTGGGCCGCGGTAGCCTGGTTGTTAGAGCGTCCGTCTCGTAACCGAAAGGTCGCGAGGTCTGTCCTCGTCTTGACCAAAGACCGCCGTGTTGGCTCAAGTTCCCACAACTTCTTGGGGTACTGAATCAGGGATGGGTCGGTCTATGATTTGGATCTACATTCTGACTTGCGGATGGACGAATGAGTGTATGAATAAGTTCGACCGCTCCCTGAAAAGGGTTTTATCGTTTGTGTTCGAGCAAAGTCATACTTTCACTTGAACGGTACTCATTAACAAAGAAAGGAGCACACTCTACCTTAATTCGAAAGAACTAAATCTCATTCGGCTTGATATGAGCAAGTGGCATTAGACAGAACAGAACATAATAATTTCAGGTGCAGTAATCGGACGAAGAGGTGCACACCTTGCTAGAATGAAGATTCCGTAGTACACTTTTTCCCAAGAATGTATTGACCATCTTATCTTATAGGGAGATAAATTTATTTACTGTTATGGTTATTACTTTTGAAAAAAAAGTTTATTCTTTTTATTTCCATCTTTCTCGTTTTCAATTGAGCGTCGCTTACATTTTAAATAACTTGAATGAATAAGTTACAAAAATTTCAAAGGGCACAACGAAATTTTAAAAAATTCGTGGCGTAATTGATAATCAGGCGTTTTCCCAAAACAAAAGTTCCCCAAAATTTTACAAGAAAAAAAATGATGTTTTCAGCAGTGAAACAGGAATTCAGTTAAAAATACCTGAATCGGTAATTAGAGAAAGTCATGCCTTTCCTAAAATCACCCACCGTATTTATTAATGCCTTAATTAATGTAATTAAAAATCTAAGTAAAGGTGCAATAATCTGAGGAACAGGTGCACACCTTGGTAAAATCACGATTCCGTTGGCAACGGCAAACTTCTTTCCAAGAATGTATTTATCATCTTGTTTTACAGTTTTACATTTATTAATAGCTATGGTCATTACATTTGAAATAAACAAAAATAATTTATTTACTTTATTTTTATTTGACTGTCGATTAAATTTTAAATAATGTTAAAGAATGTTACACACATTCCATGATGGAAAACAAATTTCGTGCTGTTATTGATGATGAGACATTTTCCAAAAACAAGAGTTCAACAAAATTTTACAAAAAAAAAATTTAAAAAAATGATGTTTTTGGCAGAGAAACATGAATCCAGTTAAAAATACCTGAATCGGTAATTGGAGTGGAAAGCAAAGAGATAAAAAAATCCAGGAAGAATTATTATTGGCGATGTAAAAACATCTCCAGATAATTACTTTCCACAATGAAGTTAAGATTTTTATCTGTGAAGAAAATAAGGGATTGTGAAGCAAACAGCAAAAACATCCTGACACTTCTCTAATTAATTACCTTCTGGCTATAAAAATTAAGCCTTCATTTGTTGTGACTCGAGAGTTTATCTAATGAAATATTTCCTAGGTATCCTTTCACTTTTAATAGCGTTAAAATTCTAAAAAAACATAACAAAGTTCAATCTGTATCATATACGAAATAACGCTTTTGAAACACTTTATTTATCTTCACGGAAATTACATCTGCAATTTTTTTTTAGAATTTCGGATTTCCAATCATATTTCGCTATCATTTTGGGGATTTTTTATCCTCTGTTAATTTTTTTTCATTCTCTTTCGTTCCCCGTTTCATTTAAATTTTGATTAAAATGAAAAGTGGAAAACAATTTTTTATGCCTTGTACCTGGGTATTTTCCAATTATCTTTTTTTCCAAAATTCAAACGGAACTGGGAAATATTAAGCTGAACTTATTTGAAAATTCCTTTAATGTGTCATATTAAATATTTAAAATTGCTTGTACAAATTGGTGTAAATTCGTTTCAAGAAGATGAAATATTTTATTTTATTATTTACCAAAATAATGTTCGCTATTCGAGTTGCTAATGATGATTTTTAAGGACATAACATAATTTTTTATGGTTAATAAAAGCTATTAAAAAGATTTATTTGTTTAGTAAATGTAACTTGCCCGGGTATAGTACTTGCCTAGTAGTAAATGTATTGCCTGGGTATAGTACTTGCGTAATAGTAAATGTATTGCCTGGGTATTTACTGTGTTTGTAACTGGAAATATTTTGCCTGGTCCAATTTTCTTTTTTTCACTGACATTTGAACGAAACTGAGAAATATTGCGCTGAATTTATTTGAAAATTTTTTTAATGTATCGGATTAAATATTTAAAATTGTATGCACAAATTGGTGCAAATTCGATTCAAGAAGATTAAATATTTTATTTTATTATATACCAAAATTATGTTTTCCTTTCGAGTTGCTAATGTTGATATTAAAAGACATAACAGGATTTTTAGGGAATAAAAACTATTAAAATATTTATTTGTTTAGTAAATGCAACTTTTTATAAGAAAAGTATCAGCCACAAATTTCAAATATTGATGCCTTTTATTTAATGAAGGATTTACTACTCGTCTTTATAGATTTTAGTTCTCTAGAAATTAATATTTTGTATTTTCTAAACTTATTATTAAGTTGACGAGAATTGCTATTAAAAAGTATCAATGGTAAATCTGAAAATATACAAAGATCGTATGTCGTAAATATTTTTTTTAACCTTTTCAAATCTAACTAATCAATAGAAATTAATACCAGAGATTTACGCAAAAATTTACTGAATTCTTTTAGTATTCTCTTTAGCGAAGTAAAATGTTGAACAATGAAATATTACCCCATTAGATTGGCATTTAATAAAATAAATCTTCTATTTTTAGATTTTAGTACCTGAAAAAAATATTTAGCATTCATCTAACCTTATAATAAAGTCCGTTAGAATTTCTACCCAAGAAATATGAATGAAAAAGTAAGAAATTATGAATATTTTTTTCATTTTCAAACCTAAATAATCATTAGAAAATAATAATACTCATTTACACAAAACTATTCAAGGAATTCTTTGGGCTTGTACTTTTCTCTTAAATGCAATAATGGGCTGATCCATGAATCTTTCGCAAAATCTTAAATAAGATACTAACTTCACAGTTTTGAGGACACAAATTAGCATTAAATAAGATTTTCTTTCGTGATAAATTATTAAAAACTTATGATTTGATAAATATAGTTAGTATACTTTTATGGCTGAATTAAAATAAAAGATTTTTACTTAAAGATTTTTAAAATAATTATTTTGTATTTTCCTGACCTTATAAGAAAGTTGGTCGTAATTTCAATCCAAGAAATTTCTATGAAAATATCTTATTATACAAACATAGCCTGTCATAAATAATTTTTTCATATTCAAACCTAAATAATCGTTCGAAAATAACACCACTCTTTTACCCAAAACACTTCAGGGAATTCTTTTGGTTTGTTGCTTTCTCCTTAGAGCAGAAAAATTTTGATCCATGAAATATTACCTCATTAGATTGACATTTAGTGAAGTTTTATTTTATAATACACTAAAATAAATATATGATTTCAAATAAATTGGTTAAGACTCTTCTATTTTGTAATTATTATTTTTTTAGCCCCATAGAAATAAATATTTTTTATTCTACTAACCTCTTCATAATGTTGGTCAGAATTTTATTTTAGGTAATATCAATGAAAAATACATAAATCAAACAACGCGTGTCAAAAATAATTTTTTATTTTCAAACCTAAATAATCGTTCGAAAATAATGTTGCTCTCTACTTAGAGCAGTGAAATTTTGATCCATGTAATATAACCTTATTAGATTGATATTTAGCAAGGTTTTATTTCACGATATATATATATGTATATAAAATTTTTTTAGTATAAAGAATTGGTTGAGAAATTAAATTGGTAAACATTGTCTTAAAATAAATTGGTAATAACTTTTTTTTACATTTTAGTCCCATTGAAATAAATATTTTGTATTATCCTAAACTTATCATAAATTTGACAAGAATTTCTTTCAAAGAAATTTCAATGAAGAATCTGATATTACACAAACATCGTGTGTCATAAATGATTTCATTTTCACACTTAAATAATCTTTAGTAAATAACATCATTGTTTCACACAAAACTTCTTCGAATTCTTTCAGTATTCTCTTTAGCACAGTAAAGTGTTGATCCTCGAATCTCTCACAGAGTCTTAAATAAGATCCTAACTTAAAAGTTTCGGCGATAGAAATGGAGTCCGTTTGAGCAAATCGTAACGCCTTCGACGAAAAGTTTCTCTCCTTCTCATTAAAGGAAGGATTTTTACCCACGAAAACAAACATTGACAAGGAAGAATCTAGCTAAAGGGGAGGGAATTTTAATGCGGGTGGCTTTGTGCCGAATGTTTGGTAAGATCCAACTACATTTTTGGAGTGAATGAACAAGATTTCTTCTGCGTTTGGAGAATTTTTAGTTCGTTCCAGTCTCAATTAAATGTTACTCAGATTATGTGTACTGATTAGAAATGTTACAATAAAATTAAGTATAAAAATACTGAAAGTAAATGCAAATTATATATAAAAATGATGAATATGGGAATTATATTAAACTTAATGTTTCCAATAATTAACATCAACTATTCTATATGTTAGTTGCTCATTTCCAGTTACATATATTATTTTATATTCTACTGACTTTCTATAAAAATTATTATAAATTTTTAAATTAAAATTTTTTAAAAAAAGTTCATTTTTAAAATTTCTATATTAAAATTTTATTAGAAATTATTAACAATAAACATTCAATTCTAGAAATTATTAGAAACTAAAATATTGGAAAAAAGTTCTTGGAATATTATTACTAATTATTGTTTTCGTAGTATAATATCTCCATCACTAATTTTAAAACATTTTTTTAATGTTTAAAATTCCTTTATTGCATCAGATGCATTTATAAACATTTTTTTTCTGTAATTAAAAGAGTTTAATTTAATATTATTTTAAAAATAATAATATCATGTCATTTTTCTTTGTCAGTTCCAATTTTTGCTTGGAGATTCATGTATAAAGATTATCCATTTTCAGAAATAAACAATATTTTTTTTAATTTTTTTCTTTAGATACCTATTTTTTGATTTCCACAGTTACCTTAAACATTTTATCGCAAGAAAGATGCGTTTAGAATTTTAAACAACAGCAGGAATTTTTTTAATGAAAAGTTTCTTTGATCGTTAACCTTTATTATGTATGACAAGAACTAAAATGTTGCAGCTATGTGTGATAAAAGATTCAAATAGATTTTTTTTCACAGAGAGCAAAAATCTTTTTAAAATTCCCTATAGGAAAATTAGTTTCTGGTAAAATTATGAATATAAATTTTACCAAGCACAGAACAAAGACGCAAAATAAAGAAAAAAAATGCACTCTAGGTCAAAGAAAGTAATTCCGAAATTGCTTTATATCAAAAGGGGAAAAATTCAACATCTTTACAGAAAATCTATATTTAGCAGCAAAAATTTTTCTATACTCGAAACCTTTTTTATAATACGTTGTACATTACAAAAAAGTTTAATAGACAATAAAAGGAAATGCCAACGAAATTTATTTTTGTATAAATGATAAGAATTATTTCTGCAATTATATATTAACTTATTCTTTTATTATACAAGTGTTGCTCAAATGTGTGTATATGTTACGGCCAAAGCCCAAAGTTAGGCCAATTCCCGAATTGGGCTGCCAAATTGTGAAACAGCCAATGTCGCCACACAATGATCGGCCATTGTCCGATCTTTCCTTGATTTAGGAGTTAGGACAGCCAGTTCGCGAAATGGCATAGGGCGATCGGCCAAGGTCAGAAGAATCAGAAGGGTCAAGGTCAGAAGCAAATTATGGCTGTTTGTATACCGTATTGCTAATGAAAATCACATTATAGCTGTCACAGATTAGTTTTTCGAAGAATCCACCCCTCTTAGGCGCCTAGGATCGTCGTTCGGAAGAATTGCCAAGGAGGTACGGTGGGCTGTAGTCTGAAGAGAGATGTTTTAGTCAGAAAGGATCTCACAGTAGTAGAAACCTCCTGCTCTCTTATGAAAATTTCCTCTATCTTGGAGAAAACAAACAAAAAGATAATCAAATTATCTACTAATTTAGTTTATTACAGAAAATTATCAGTATCATTGTTACGACCAAAGCCCGAAGTTCGGCCCAGATACACTGAAAATATAACACACTGTCCTTGCTACCATGTGCATGCCGTCATCACACCAGAATCGACAGCTGCGCCCCCTACAGTACAGTCATGCTTCAGCACATCGAACATTGTTCAGGGAGTTAAGGCACTTCAGGAATTGCCTGGCCAAAGTCGCATATGCGCTATTCATTTCCAGTACAGCTTGTGACATTGGTCACAAGCCCCGGCCAATGTGCGATTTGGCCACTGAATTCGGGAACTGGCCGAACTTCGGGCTGTGGCCTTAACAAATAAATGAAAACTTTATCCAAAATATTCACCACAGACCTGAGCAGATGAGGCTATTGATTAACGATCCGAATAATTCTAATGGCAGTGACTGCGTCCTTGTATTCGCCGTCCAAGGTCAGATACTTTTTAAATTCTTTATAAGCAGAAAATGACCTTTAACTCCGATATGTACAGTGAGACACTACAAAGACTATGCAGGTCCATCTAGAAAAAAAGATTGCGGCTGCTGTCGGAGAGAGTGGTACTGTTTCATAATAACGCGCGTCAACACGCTCCCAGGGTTACACAAGCAGCTCTGGTCCTGTACAAGTGGGAGCATCTCGGCTATCAGGTCTACAACCCGAACATGTCGCCCTGTGATTTTCTTGAGTTTGGTCCCCTAAAAAAATGAAAGGGAAGCGCTTCAAATTGGACGGCGAAGTCAAGGATGCTGTGAAAGACAAACAAGGAATCCTTCGGCTAATTAATCAGTGGGATCATTGTGCTTATATCCATGGTGTATACTTTGAATTACTTTTTAACAGCACTTGTGTTTTTTTATATTCAAATTGCCTACAAATTTATAATATTTGTTAGGAAGTTTCGACTTTAAGTTTCATAATATTAAATTCATACTTATTTTGTCTCTCATACTTTATTATAAAATGATATAAATCATTTTGAGTCTACTATCGTGTCCCATTAGTCTAAGAAAATCACTTCTGTTGGCATCAAACATATAGATATTTAAACAGTATCGTATCTGACATTTAGTTAACCCGATTACTATAGCTAATATTAAAATATAAGATTTTAGATATTGAGTAAATACGTGTCATTATGTTTGTAATTCCAGTAATAAGTCCTGGGATGGCCATACATTATTAACACGTTATTCAGCATAACTGTAAAGATATCATCATGACTTTCGTTTTTTTTTTTCCTATTAATAAAATATGTTTGATTTAAAATTTTCGGACCCAATCTGGAAGACTTTTATTTGTCATCATTCCACTGTAGTTACTCTAATGTCAAACTGATGAATCTATATTATTTAGAATATATATATATATATATGTATATATATATATATATATATATATTAAATTAATTAACAAAATAAGAAAACCTAATCAAAATAATCCATAGAAAATTAGTTATAAAAAAGATAAAAATATAAAAAAATATCGTTTATGTGAAAATAAGAGGTGCAGGACCTGTCCGCTAGCAGGCAAGGAACAAATTAATAATGAAAACACAAACTTACAAATTTTTTGTAAAAACAAAAACCTAATTTATATTATAAATTGTATTGAGTGTAATTTAAATTACATAGGTCAAACTAGCACCGAACTTAATCTAAGAATTAATAACCATAGATCTGATATTAAAAACTTTGTAAAAAATAAGAATTCTGAATTTGAACTAGAACACTTTCAATGCCATAATTTTAATAATATTAACATCTATATTCTAGAAGACAATATTAATGACTTAAACAAAAGACTGGACCTTGAAAATATTTACATTTGTAATTTAAAAACTTTATTTCCTTATGGTTTGAACAGCAAATTAAATGGCGAAGGTTATGGGGATATAAACAACTCATGTATCTATAGCAAATTCAATATTTTTAAAGATTTTTTGAGAACAGAAAACGGTAATAAGAGATTTAAAAGAGGTAAGGGTAAAGGGGGTAATTTTCAAATAATTTTTGAGGAACTGTTGAATTATTGTAATATGGATTATAATGGTGAAAACATTTACAAAATTAGGAAATATATTTTTGGTCTTAGAAAAAGTAAAATTAAATGGTTAATAAATAATAAACTAGCTGATTTAAAATTCAAAAACTTTTACACCAAATGTGTTATTCTAGATCTTATTAAATTTAAGCTTAATATTGAAAAAACCGATTTATTAATAAATAATGTTAATAATTTAAACAAAGAATTCTGTGTTATAAGGTTTTTAGACATTGACTATGAAAAACTAAAATTACCCAAAATTTTGCAGATTAACAAAGATTTCTTTCCTATAAAGAATACAATAGTTTCAATTGCATTCAGCTATACAGCAACTTTAAAGAAAAATATTTGTAACTACAATTTCTATAGCAAAAATTTAAATAAAATAAACAAAACTGACTGTCATTGTGATAAAGAAATCTATAAGGACTATGTAGATAAGGAGAAAGGGCATGTGGTAACAGGTGATTTAAAAATTATAGATTCTAGCCCATTAAGGGATCTTATGGAAAAGGGAACTAAATTTAGACTTAGAGAAAGATTAAACAATAAAAAAGTGTTGATTTCTATTGGGCGCGATTTAGACATTTTTATATCTAAAATTTCTCGAAAATATAATTGGCCTCCAGAGGGATTTAATGAATGGAAAATTAGGGTCTTAGGAGAAATTAAAACTAAGTATAATATGGGTAAAATTAAAATAAAAGAACGGGGATTTTATGCTACAAAATCAATAAAAAAAGAAATAAAAAATCTAAAAGAAAAATTTATTATAACAGTTATAGACAAATCATCAAACAATTTCTGTATTATGTGTAAGCACTATTATAAAGAACTTTTAATTAGTGAATATAATTCCAATTCTACCTATAATTTGGTTAATTCTAATAAAAAAGAACTAGACAAAAGATTGTTAGCTTTCGCTAAAAAAATTAAAATTAAAACATGCTCTCTGAAGTATCCTTATTTGTTCCCCACTGTTAAATTTCACAAAAAACCAATTAAATTTAGATTTGTTACCTGTAGTACAGGCAGTTATAATTACTACATGGGGAAGCAATTTTTCAAATTCCTAAAAATTATCTTAAATAAAATAGAAGAAGAAGAATGTTTTGTCATTAATAATAACAAAAAGATTTTGGATTTCTTAAAAGATAACAAAATTTATAAAATTAATACTTTTGACTTTGAAAATTTATACACCAACCTGCCCCATGAGAAATTATTAAATGTCTGTACTCATATATATTATGAATATTTAAATGAAAATATAATTAATAAAAATGACTGGCTGGCTTTATGCAATTTTAATATTACCGAAAATTATATATTTAATGGTATTGATTTTTATAAACAGGTTAAAGGTATCCCAATGGGTACAGCTTTTTCAAGTGCTTTAGCTAACATTTTCCTTCATTACTACGAGAAAAAAATAATTAATAATTACTTAATAAACGGTTGGCGATTTATTGATGATTTGATTTTGATTAACTTGGATAATACCAATATTGTTACTAACTGCTATCCTAAAGAATTAACTTTAAAAGAAACAAATAGTGATAATCTTGAAGCTACTTATCTGGATCTAAGGATCAAAATTGATAATGGAAAAACAATAGTCGGTATTTATGATAAAAGAGACGAATTCAAATTTAATATAATTAAACTCTGTAATTATCACTCTAATCTTAACTCTAAAATTTTCAAAAATGTACTTTTCTCACAATTTAATAAAATTAAAACAATTTGTAATAACAAAATTTCTTTTATAAAAGCAACAAATAGTTTTATTAAAAATTTAAACAATAATGATTTTCCCAAAAACTACTGTAATATCAATATTTTAATAAAAAAAGAAATAATGAAATATTAGTGAAATAGATGGCGCTAAAAAATCACCTTTATGTTTAGTTTCACGGTGTTGTTTTTTGTTGGCGGAGAAGAATGGCGGATAACTAGCGGACAGGTCAGGGAACTGATTTTTCTTAATTTTGTCATTAATTATGATCTTTCTTATATGGTTTTACCTTTTGTATATATATTTGTTTCATTTGTTGATGTTTTGATTTGTTTTTGTCTTTTAATGTTGGAATTGGTATGTCTCTTTTGCTTTCATCTTCGGGGGATTTTTCGGGCCACGAGGCGTCAGTACTTTCGGACATTGTCCATCGACGCCTCACAGAAAAAAATTCCCTGTTTTAGAATCCCAACTTGAAAGTGGCTCCTGATGAAGTTTTCAGGCCGGATTCCTTTTTTATTGACTATTTTTTTCTAATGATTTTTCTATGGATTATTTTGATTAGGTTTTCTTATTTTGTTAATTAATTTATATTCATTTGCATTTTGGTTGTAGCTGCATTTGCGCTCTCTAAATACAATGATTGATTTAAAAACTTTTAATTCTTATAACTTGTTTAATCAGTAATGATTTTAGTTCCGGTTTGGTTTCGTTGCCGTTTTTACTTCTGTTTCGTTTAAATACTCTTTGAATATTGTATTGTAGGTTTATTTCATTATTGGGTTCTTATTCATTTACTTTTCATTATTTGGGTCTTATTCAATTACCTTTCATTTTGTGAACTTTTGCGTGTAATTCTGAATTGAGTTTTAATTTCGTTTTCGACCTAGTTGGTTTCATTTTAATTTTGTTGATCAAGAAATGGATTTTGATTGTTTTAATAATTTTATGATTATATATATATATATATATAAAGAGAGAGACAGATAAAGAGTTTTGGTAAAACATAATTGAGACTCTAGGAGCAATTAAGAACATATTTATAACCAAATATCTTCTTCAACCTTATAAGATATTTATGTTGTTTACCAACATAAAAATTACAAAAGAAATTCATTTATCATGTATTGATCTAAAAAGAGGGGAACTATATATGAGAGTGAGATATTATTAGAATGGGAGTGAGTTCTCGTCACCTAGGTGGCTACTATTGTGATGGTAGCTACACCGTACTAAAGATGGGATGTGCCTCCTAAAGGAGGGGTTATACCGTGACCGGTGATAGCTCTTAGAAATCAACCATATTTCGCGCGATATTGTCGTGGCGCCCGATGATTCAGATTTTTGTCTGTGTGTTTTTTTCGTGCTGATTGTAATAGTTAGTGATCATTATCATGTACTGAAATTATTTTAAATATTCCAAAAAAACTATATAACAAATTTACAATCGCATTTTATTATTTCAATTTAAACATTACCCAGGCGAATTGAATTAATTGGCAATAAATTTTTCGTAAATTATTATAGAACATTTAAAATTTAGAAGATATAAAGCAAAGAAAACAGCTTTAATTTCATAACCTATGTTAAATGACATATTTATTATAAATTTTAATTAAATTAGTATATTATATGTAGAGTAAGATATTAATTTGAAATACCTTATGATTAAGCTTATATTGTATATTCGATGAAACAGCTGAAAATGAAAATCTAATTTAACTGTAGAATTCCAATTTATTTTCAGATGTTTATATTGCATTAGATATTCTGTTTATACTACACAAGTTGTTTATACTACATAAATTTCATTAATTTTGGAGTTTTAAATGTTGTTTCTACATGCTTTATTTTTCTAGAATCATTTCATGAGACATTTGATGTTTTTATTTCAATAAAAATTACTAACATTCGAGTGTGAATTTCATTTTCCTTTAAAATTCGGAGTTGAAATGTTTGCAATTTTATTTTTCTAAAAATATACTAACTTTTATCAGAATAGCGTAAATAATCTTCCTTTCATCTATGACGCATTTAACTGTTTATATTATAATTAATTTATTAAAAGCAATCATTTATTGCCTGCAGCTTAGAATGTTTGGTTTGATATTTATTGCTTTGTTGCGAAAAATTTTGGTGATTAATTTCTTTTAATATTCTATAGCAGTATTTAATAATGTATAATATTTGCTTCAAGGAAATTTCAGTGAAATATTTCTATAGAAATATATACATAGATAGAATGAAATACATTTTAATTCTCGGGTTGAATGAATACGAATATGTTGAATATGTTATGCAAGATGTAATAACATTAATTCTCTCCGCATTTAAATTTAAATATAAGTACGTAATATAATCAAGCTCATTATTTTTTTATTTAATTAAGAGTGGAAAATTCTTTTGATACATAGATGTCGTTTCAACCAAATTACATACATTTATTAAATGAGAAATACTGAAATCAATGTATGATTATTTATTAAATATACTTTTAAATAACATGACAGTTTTTTTTCTTTTCCGAATAAAAATATTATGTGAAAAAAAAATTGAGACTGGATTGCAATAAAAGCATCATCTTGACTTCACCAATAAAAATAAGAAGAATATTGATAAAAACTCCTTAATAAAAGCCCAGATTTATAAACAAAAGTGACACTAATTTATTGATTTTCCAGGATAGTAATGTGGACGAATATTGGCATTTGGAAATGTATATGATTTACTTAATTCTTCAAAAATCACAGTGAATAAAGAAATGAAGGACGTTCTGTTATGTTCATACACAGTTTATTTTTCTTGGATTAATCATTATTAATGCACAGTAGAAGAAAATATGAGAATTGGCCTTGCATCTGTTTTCTATATTAAGAAAAATATCCTGATTTTTTTTCCAAACAATTCATGAAAACACAAACACCTTTGTAAAAAAAAATATCATCGGTTTTTCAAGTTTGTTTTGCAAAAAAAAATGTTTTATTTTAAAAGTTCCGAATCTTTGTACATTTTACATTTCTTTAACCATGATTATTTAGTTAAAAATATAAGAAAATATAATATCGGATGCCATTCCTGTTTATTAACATTGTAAATAAAAGAGCGAAATTTTGGTTGGTGCAGGAATTTTCACTTTAACTCTGTTTTAAAGCAAAAAAAGGTTAGATAGATAGAAAATAAAGACAGGGCTAGAAGTTTTAGTTTGAAAGCATTACAAAAACTTTGTAACTGACTTTTTAATTATTTTCTAATAAGCTATTACGTTCAAATTTCCTTTACATTCTCCACTATTAACAATGTAATATTACATTTTCTTTCAAAAAGAATTTTGATTGAAACTTCATGGCACTGTACTACATCTGTATTAGTCTGAGTAAAAATGAAATCAATGTTTAAGCAAATCTGTACCAATCAAAAACAAAGGAATGAAAAAATTGAAAATGTTACAAATTTTAAATTATTTCCATACATATTACCAAAACCAATCTTACTAAAGAGGGGACTTGGAATTTTAATGCGTGTGTCTTTTTCCTTGCTGTTTGATGACACCCAATTACACCCAATGTTTTCTACATGCTTAATTTATGTTAGCACCAATAAAAAATTTATTTTACATTTACGTACTTATACAATATTTAATAAGCATTATACTTATTTCTCCCTTATACTATTTTGTATAGAAAATAACAGAATTAAAAATTGAAAATGTTACAAATTTTATATTATTCTCATACTTTTTTCTAAACCAATTTTGCTGAAGGGGGGGCTTGGATTTTAAGGTGGGTGTCTTTTGGTTGATTTTTGATAACACCCAATTACATTTTTGCTACATGTTAAATTTATGTTAGCTCTTATAAACAGTTTATTTTACAGTTCCACTTATATTTACTCACTTATATAATATTTAATAACGTTTATATTTTGTTTCTTCTTAATGTTATTTTGTATAAAAAATAACATAAAGAAAAGAATTTCTTTATTTGCTGCTCTTAAGAATAAGAAAATGCAGGGAAGGTGTTTTATCAGAGTCATTTCTTCAGGGAAAGATGATGCCTGTGAAATATGCTGCTCATTTATTCAGGAATCCGATAAGAAACAGGATATCTTGGAGAATAACTCTACATCTGAGACATTCTTACATTCATATCATCTTTTGCGTTTGCTCTTTCTTTGCCTGGACTGCTGTATGTGCCATTAGTACAGCTACTAATCGAAAAACGGAAATATTTATTATATATAGGCATACAAGAAATATCTTTCTAGTTATTATTTAGCAACAGATTATAGAAAGCTTGCAAAAAATTATTCTTAACTAACTGGTACACGGTAAGTTGCTTTTGCCGAAAAAAATATTATTAAGTGAAATCAACAATAGTTTTGTAATGTTTTATGAAAGAACAATATTCATATAATAATATTCAAACAAATACAATATTCCTTTATATTTATTATATTTGTGCATTCTTTTAGAATTGTAAAACTTGGTGTTTGGTAAGGTAAAATGGTAAGGAAAGAAATAATTTATTTAACTTCATAAATGTTGACGGAAGCCACTTTTCGATGTCTGAATAAAAGTTCACCAAGAGAAAAAAATCATGTCAGTTGTTCGTGTTTTGAGGATTGTACAGAAATTGGCAAAGAAAGTAATGGTTGAATAAATAAATAGTAATTTTGGTATTTATTGGTTCAAAATTATTAAAAATGTGTAGAAATAATAAATTAAAGTTCATACAAGTTCATTTATGGTTCAATTTTTAGGTTATATTCTGTAATTCGTGATATAAAATTTTAAGCATTTTTCAGGAAGGATAGATTTTAAAATTTGTATTTAAAAATAAAAATATGAAGTCTATTTTATTTCCTTATGATAAATTCCTGTGATGATTTATTTGAACTGAAGCTGTAAACATTTGCATTTTATTTGTGATATACTCTTTACCAACTTTATTATCAGCTTATCTTTGAGAATTTTCATTATAAAATCCTAAAATTCTGTATATGATTTTATTGGAGGATAAGACACATTTTATTCACTGAGATTTTTTTTAACTGTGTTCGTATAAAAATTTGAATTTGTATTTTTATTGTATTTTTTTAAATTATATTCCCTGAAAATTTTAATCGGTTTCACAACGTTTTGCATATTTATATATGCAACTTTGTAATTTACAGTATAGGCCTATGATCAATATTTAAGGAATAAAAGTCGCAGCCAAGATTTTTGAGAAACCCTGTATACGCAACATAATCTACACTAATTATCGTGTATTTTATAAAATACACAATACACTTTTATAAAATACAAAGTTAAAACATTCAGCAAAGTTACAACTATGCAAATAATTCAAAACATTGTTTCATTCTTTGATGTTTCAACTCTTCTTATTTTAGTTCTTCATAATCTGAAACACATTAACTTTCTTTCAAATATTTTTTTAAAGAATCAAACAGATACAAACAAAGAGAATTAAACATAGCTCACGAAACTTTAATTATATATTTGAATAAATTGTTATTTCTTTGTTACAACTGTCAGCTATTTTTTTTATCTTTCGAAAACTACATTAATTCGAATAAATAATTCACAAAGATATTTAATTGCGACGGAATTCTTTTTCGCCTCAGCGTATCTTATTTTTAAAAAATATTGCTGAAATTTGCGAATTTCTTTAGTTTCTTCATTATTTTTATAGCATTCATAGATCTTTATCAGAAAATGTCTCTTCTCGTTCTTAGGAGCCTCAGGAAAAAAAAGTTTAAGACAACACTCTTGATCAAGGCTTTCCCTCGCTTTAATGCTCCATCTCTCACCTAAAGTGCTGAAATGATTAATGCAATTTCCTGCAGTATTTTACGTCATTTTTCTGTGTGGTAGACATGAATCTTTTTTTGTTTTATTCAATTCATTATTTTTATTTTATTTCCAATGTAACCTGTTTTACACATGGAATCCATAAAATTTTTTAATACATATATTCACTAATCAACTGTATTCTTGGGTAACTGTATTTATGAAAATTTAATTACCGGCTCACATTTTCGTTTATATTCATACCTTAATTCTTTTAAAATAATTTCTCGTAATTTTTTTTAATTTAATATCTGTAGAATGAGAGAAAAAGAATAAATTTTTGGTTTAAATATTCACTAATAACCTGTATCATTAGCCAACAACTTGATGGAAATTTAATTATCGATTTATCTTCCCATTAATATTACTATCTTAATACTTAATCGTAATTTTACGGATAGCTTAATAGAATGAATGAAAAAATATAATTTCAAAACATATTGTGACAGAGAATTTTTTAATTTTTTAATTTAAGTATTGATATAATATTGTAATCCCTGAAATATTGCAACTCGAGATTTTGACTATTCTCCACTTTTTATAATAACTTGAATTAAAAACAAATTTGGCTTTTTTATGTGATAACGAAATATCATTATTATCATTTTTATTTTTTTCAAAGAAATCTCTTTAACCTATGGAATCCAGAAGGAATTTTTAATATAGATATTCACTAATAAAATATATTTTGCCAAGAACTTGATGGAAATTTAATTATCAATCTTTTCATTGAAATTCCGACTTTATTTTAAATCGTAATTTTACGAATTGCTTAATAGACATCAGTAGAATGAATTAAAAAAAAATACTATTTCAAAACATATTTGTCATAGATATATTTTAACATCCTAGTATGCGAAGTTTTGATAGAATATTATAATCCCTAAAATGCTCCAATTTGAGATTTTGTGATAGATATATTTTACTTTCTAGTATTCGAAGTATTGATACAATATTGTAATTCCTAAAATATTTCAACCCGAGATTTTGACTATTTTCCTCTTTTTATGGCTTTTGACCTTTTCCTGCTTCAAAGATAACTCAAAACTATTTTGAGATAGATGGATGAAATTTGGATTAAGATTTGTATACAAACTTTTTATATTTTTATTTAATTTTGAAAAAAAAAATTGAGAAGGCGTATGTCTGTCAGTCTGTTGGAATATAAACTCTTTACATAATCTATATATAAAGAAGTGAGCAACCAGCGTCCTGGCTTAGGGTAGCGTGTCTTCCTTGTGTTCTGGACGTCCCGGGTGTGAGTCCCGGTTCGGGCATGGTTCTTATTAGGTGTTCTATCTGTGAGTAATGTGAATGTGCCCCCCTGTAAAAAGGGGGTTGTGCAAGGAATGTGAAGCATGAAGTAGCTAAGTCGTACTCTTGGCTCAAGTTGTAGCTACTGAAAAAACAAGGGGCATTCATTTCGGCTTAAAGTCGCTGACAGCGATCAACGGTCTTGTCAATGACAAGTGCCATTGAGAACAACAACCAGAAATGAGCTAGGTAGATAAATTTCATTGCAAAAATTTAACATGTATACTTCGATAATAGTTTGATACAAATCAAACAGTTTACCTTCTGTCATTATATATTTTCAGAAGCATGTAGAAGTGATAACTAAAAAACTCGATGATATAAATATGTCCAATTCTGAATGTGATTTTCTGAATTTATGTCATAGAATCTTTCCATATTTAATATATAATAGTGAACTTTTGTTTTTCATACCTTATGCGCTACCTTTTCATTTGACCGATGAAACTTGGTCAACTTATTGCTTGTTACTGCGCGAAGGTTATATTTTAAAATTGGCAAAATGAAATCAGTAAACAACTAACGCCACTTGTAATTTGGAGTTAATCTCCCACATATCGAACAAAATAAAAATATCATGAGTGATGCCAATCAATGTGAGTGAAATGAAAATGAAAACACTTAGCAGAGTGCTGATTGTATTCTTCGCATTTTTGAATAGTCATCTCTACTGGATGTTTTCATTCAGCTGGCACAACATTTTGTCTACGGCAAACTGCACATATTTAGTTTAAATCTCCACGAACAAGTTAGAATTAGTATTATCGATACCTATAATGGTAAGTTATATATATAATGGAAACTTTTCAGTGCAAACAATACTTTTTTCTATTATTCAATGAATCAACAAACGATATTTTTGTTATACATACTTATATTGTGTCGATTGCTTCGATAAATAATATATCCCCAAATTTTCGCCACTTGGTTGATCTACCAATTCAACACGTACAAATAAGAGAATTTGAATTTCTCAAACAACCGAGAATTAAAGTAGATCTATTAAATGATGAATAATAGATATACCGAGGACTAAAGTAGTGACAACCGACGATTAAAGAAGTAGAATTTAAAAAAAAACTCACGTGCTAGAGAATCTCAAGTTCAACACGTGGAAAGAATCGAAAGACAACGTTTATATGTTACCTGCTCATACCGCACCAGAATCAAAAGACCAATGTACTGTCAGGAATGAGGCAACTATTCTTAACGGAAAGTATAATGTAAAAGATGTGCTTATTTCATGAGTTCCCATTATTCCCACTGACATGCCTTTTGATTTCAGACGATCATCTTTCACTATTTGAGCTGTATTATCGATGGTCATCTACAAGAGGCAATTGCTAACCCTTTCAAGCGTCTGGATTAAACATTTAGAAGCCAATTCTTCCTACTACCAGTTGAATGGTGAATGTTTAATTTCAAACACCAAGAAATTTATTAATTTATTTGCTGAAGACGGAAAAATAAAATAAAATTTTGTCTATCCTAAAGTGCTTGAATAATAAAGTTTAAAAAATGGAATATATATCATTTTTAATTCTCCTATACATGTAATCAAATTTCAATGAATATATTCCTTGCCGATAAGAAAATATATAAAAATCTTTCAATCATTCCTAATTATATAATATAGTTTTTTTCAAATTTCAAAGAGATTTCGAAATTATTTCTTCTGAAGCAGTGACGTGCCGGTTACCAGCTAGTGTTAAATATTTTATACAGTTTACGTTAAATTATTTTCAGAAAGTCTGAACTTTATTTTTTTAAATAAATAAATTGATATCAATAAACGTTCCTAATTGTTGAAAAGACGAAGAAATATTATTTATTTTTTATAGCAGTGCATGAAGTTAATGAATGAATGATAAATGAATCATTTATTTTAGAAAATAATTTCCAAACAATCATGGAAAAAGTAGCTAGCAAACGATTGCGTGAAATTATTTTACCTTTTGATAAAATGGAACCTATTTAAACAAATTAAATATTTATTCGGATGATCAACAGGAAACTGTAAAAAATTATGTATCATTTTAGGGCAAAAATGTTTCAATTTTTCAGTGATAAATTGCATGCGTTAAAATTATTTTCCTAGAAAAGAATGTTAAAATTTTTACGAGCAATTTTGAATTGATTTGACTTCAAAACATAAAAAAGAACACCTTTCAGAAGCAACATCCCATGATTAATTAGAAGGATTTGCAGAGAGGGAAACTCATTGTATAAAACGGATTCATTTCTTTTAACAATGTTTCAAATCAATATCATAGAATATAAGCATTTATTGGTTAAATTTTGGAATTTTTAACTTGAATACTAAATAAATGTGTTATTTCCATAATACTCCTTTTGAGTTATGCATTTTTTATAGTTTCACAAATTCAAACTTATCAAGGGGAACTCTGTATATTAATAATCATTTCTTATAAATCCTTACTTTTTTCTTGTTTACATTAGATTATGTATTAAAATTATGAACTGACATTTTGGTAAATAGTAGTTGATAATTTTGAGAAAACATGAAGTTTTCAAACTTTATGAATTACGTTTTTTTTTCTTCATTGAAGTCTACTTTAAAAAAAAGAAACTGCAAGAAACTGCATTGTTTCTCCACAGAATGGAAAATGGCAGTTTTTTTTCCATTCAAGCCTACTTTAAAAGAACTTATTCCAAACATCCAAAATTTTAATCAAATTAAAACTTCCAAAACTCATTACTGAAATCCACTCTGATGTTTCTCTTATACTTATAAAAGTAGTTACTGCAAATAAATAGCTACAATAATGCAGGACAGTGAAATTATCAAAGGGCTGTTACGAGAGTAAGAAAGGGCAAGTAGTCACCTCTGTCGTTTAATTTCTCTTGTCTGATTTGTTTAGCCTTATCCTTATTGCATTTTGGTAGATTCTGAGATGTATTTGTAATTCAGAAAATCAAGCAAATTGTTTTTATACAAAAGGAAAGAGTTTTTTTCCCTTGAGGTATCCGACTACGTTCGAAGGAAAATTTTTGAAAAGTATGATTTTTTAGAAACTATTTATGATTTTTTCATATATATTATCAATAATAAACACTGTAAATATAAAACAGTTATCTGAAAATATAATATATTTTGAGAAATGGGAAAATTTGTTGTAAATCTTAGTGAAATTTAATCAAAACGGTTTACAGTCTACACAAAATGGTAATGCAGCAGTCCTATTTTTCTTTCATGCAAGTTATAGAATACAATAATGAATAAAATAAACCAAATGCTAAGAAAAAGTTTGAGATGCAAAGAAAATATTGGCAAAAATATGCGCCTGTATGCATTTTTTTCCATAAATTCTGAATTTAATTTTTCTAAAAATACCAATATATGAAAAAGTATTTCACCAAAAACAAAACTTTTGGTTCATTTTCTTCCCCATATTATTTAAAACACAAGCTGAATTGATAAGGTAATAAATCTATTAGTTTTGAGGTATCATGTTAACGGTGGAGATTTTTTATGAAAATTAAAGTTTAGAGAAATGTGAAGTTAAATACAAATTTTGGTTGAAACATATGTGATTTTGGATAATAGGTTAGTCCTTCATTTTCTTAGAAAAGATAAACTGTTTTGGGAAGATAAAAGTCTGAACTATAAGAAATAACAAGAATTTTTTTTAATCACCAATGTGGTCGATAATCAGTGTTTTAAACGTAGTCGGATACCTCTAGCATACTATTAAAAATTTATTCATATTATGCAGAATTTTAATCAAATTAAAACAAACATTATTCATTTCTTGAATCTACTCAGATATTTCTTGTTTTCAGTTTAGTTCTTGCATTTTTGCTTTATTGGAATCGCTTCGAATCAAACTGTCTTTTAATTAGACGTTTTCACCTACGAAGATAAACTACCGAAACAATTCTTCTCTGTTATTCCATAAGATTAAAAGTTGAAGTAGATTTTCATTAATTGATGAGATTATTTTTGTAAGCGAATTATTTCTGGACAAGGCTTAAATCCTGAAGAAACAAAAGTCATAAAACTTATTTTATAACTCCCGCAACGGATCAGAGCAATTATTTTCTACCTGTAATAAAAATAAAAGGGAAAAAAACGATCACAAAAAGGTAAAAAAAAAGTTTTTTATATAATCTCTTGTCATCAATATTTCACGGGGGAAAAAACGCGTACTTCCGATGGAAAATAATTTTCTTTTTATGACATTCCTAAAAAAAAAAAATGCGACCAAAAATAGTAAATGATTACATTGGGATCATATACACGAATTTTAACCCGCTTTTTCTAGTTAGTTTTGGTCATAAAACATTAATCTACTATGTATTTTCATATGATTGTGCATGCAAAAGAATTTAGAGATAAACTGAATCCATATCTATATAAATAAAAATGGATGTTTGTCTGTATGTCTCTTATGCGCTGCGTATCGTTCATCCGATTGCTTTGAAACTTTGAATACTTATAACTTGCACTTACGGAGCAGTTATAGGCATAGTAAAATTATCTAACATTTAAAAAATATTTTCGGATTTATTTACTCCATCTTTTCACCAAGGAGAAACCACCAAACAATTCGCAGAGGAGACAACAGATTCAGTAAAGATGTTGAATTCAAAAAAAAAAAAAACGTTAATATTTCTTAGCTATTGTATGTAAATGCAACGTAAGGCCTTCTAGGAGGCAATAGTTTTATTAGAGAGTGCACGAGAAAGTTTAAGGGGAACCAATGCTGTAGGTGTAAAATTTTTATTTAAACATTTAATAAAATATTAGTGATATTGCAGTGACTTCCTAAAATATTATAGTACAAATAATTTAACAGCATTCATTTGGTTTGATGCTTTCCTTTTGGTGCATTAAAATGCCGATCCATGAAATATTACCTCATTAGAGTGGAATTAGTTTTAGTTTGTGATGTTTTAAAAAACACATAATTTAATTTAAAATAAAATAGTATTCTTTTGTGGTAAGCTTATTATTTCTTTTTAGATTTTGCTTCCATAGAAATATTTTGTATTCTCCTAATCTTGCCACAAAGTTGGCAAAAATTTCTAATCAAAACATTTCAGTGAAATATGATATTACGCGAACAACACATGTCATAAGTAATTTTTTATTTACAAACCTAAATAATTTTCAGAAAATAACACCACTCTTTTACTCGGAACTTCTCCTCGAATTCTTTTGATTTTTGGTTTACTTTTTAGTGCAGTAAAGTGTCGATCAGCGAAATATTATTTTTTAAGGTTTTTAGTTCATGATATTCTAAAAAAACATATAATTTGATTTTAAGGAAGAATTAACCGCTTAATGGTTTTGCCCGTATGCCATACGTGCATCGATTTATAGTTTTTTGATAGTTGTTGGCAACAAATTATCCATTTATAACGATTATAATTCAATTTTAAAATGACTTCGAAACATGGCTTTAAGTCAAATATTGAATAGATTTCCATTTGATTCAAAAAATGAAAATCTTCCCAAAATAGAAGCTGTCATCTTAGATTATAAAGAAAATAAAACAGTTAAGTGGTTAATATTCTTTCTTTTAATAAGGAAGAGTTAATAAATAATTAAAAAATTAATATTGAATTGTTAATACTCTTCCATATTACGATTATTGTTTCTTTTTAGATTTGATTCCATAGAGATAAATATTTTGCATTGTCCTAAACAGTTGATTCTCCATAAAGTTGACAAAATTTCTACCAAAAAAATTTCAATGAAAAATCGAACATGTCACAAGCATTGCATGCCATAGATAATTTTTCATTTACAAACCCAAATAATCTTTAGCAAATAACATCACTGTTTCACACAAAACTTCTTCGAATTCCTGTATTATTCCCTTTAGCGCAGTAAAGTGTTGATCCTACAATCTTTCCCAGAGTCTTAAATAAGATTCTAACTTCAAAGTTTCGGCAATAGAAATAGAGTCCGTTTGAACAAGGAGCGAGGGAGGCTGTTGGGTGAATCGTAACGCCTTCGACGAAAAGTTTCTCTCCTTCTCATTAAAGGAAGGATTCCTACCCACAAAAACAAACATTGACAAGGAAGAATCTTGCTAAGGAGGGGGGAATTTTAATGCGGGTGGCTTTGTGTTGAATGTTTGGTAAGATCCAACTACATTTTTGGAACGAATGAACGCGATTTCTTCTGTGTTTGGAGAAATTTTTAGTTGGTTCCAATCTCAAGTGAATATTTCTTTAAATTCTTTCTTTTTCGGTTGTATGTTTATGTGTAGTTTTTAAAATAAAATCATGTAAAATAATAAACAATATACATGCATATTATTAATTCAAGAAAAACTAAAATTTGGGAGAGATATTAATACTTTATTTACAGAATTATGTAGCTATTGTGTTTTCCCAACTTCATTTTCGCACTTGCAGTTTAGTTTCCTTGTAGAATAGCCCCATGGAACCCAAGAAAAAATGCAATTAACAGAAACATCTCAATTAATTTAGTCATTTATTAAATATTTTTTAATTTATCCTTTTATTTTATATTAACTTCATGTTATCTGGGTTACATTCTCCGTGTTCTTTAGAATACCATCAGCAAAATAGTCATATAGTGAATATATGAGCTAGATTTAAACAGTACTTTCAAGTACCGTCAGTAAATAAAAGTTTAATACGTATTTTGAGATTATTTATTCAAGTAATTAATATCACTTTTCGCATACGTTAGTCTCTTATTTCCGACTATCTATTTTCTTGAAATTTCTCGTAACTCTATAAAATTCTCATTGGTCGTTATAAATTTCGTTCCAGAAAATATTAAAAAAGAAAATTTTATAATTATATTTTCTGAATGTATCTATATTAATAGTTATGGTTTTCATAATAAAATACATCTATCAACAGTTTTGGAATTATCTTATTTTAATATTTAAAATTATGCCTTTACATTTGTATAACAGCTGCAATTTTAAATAATTTTTGTAATAAAAACAGTTTATTTTACTTTTAATAAAGCAATTTTATATCTTGCTCACTTTTTTTCAATTTTCAGTTTTCCTGTAGATGATTCAGAACTAAAAGCGATATCTTCATTTATATAAATTTCAATAGAAGTAAAGAATCCAACATCTCAGAGGAAAACAACAAGTGGAAATTTTAAAAAAATGGAATTACATTATTAGATATATTCAGAGTCTTTTACAATCCTGGACAAGCAGCTAAAAGGTTGTGGGGAATGAACTATTTACAATCAGGAATGATTCGGACAGGGGAATTACTGATTATAAACTAATATGATTTTGAAAAAATATGATAAGCAGTTAAGATAAATCCTTGCTGCTCGTTCATTTGTTTCATAAATATTTTAGATGAAACAAATGACTATTGTTCTAGAGAGTTTTAAGACCGTATGTGCTTAGTTTTTTAAAAACTAAACCTAAATACATTTGTCAATATAAAATGCCACAAAGTATGACATTTCTTTTAATTGATGTCTGTTTATGACAATTGAAAGCAAGTCTAAGTAGTAGCAAATACCGATAAACTAAATATAAGTAGAAGAAAATATATCACAATTTCGTTATTAGTGGAATATTTTGAAAGCTATTATACGTTTGTCGTTTATCTATAAATATTAGGCAGCTTAATATTAAAATTGTATTCTAATACAATTGAATTTCACTTAACGAGTATAATTCATTCTCGAATCCTACTTCTAATTCTAAACAGTCGTTAAGCGAAAAAATTTTTTCCATAGGCATCCATATAAAATAGAACATTGAGTTCCATTTAAATAAATACTGAAATAAATTTATTATAATACAAATTGTTATTTTTAATGCACATTTCCTTCGAGAAAAGTTTTTGAATACATTTGTCTTTGACTACGCTTTAAAATTTGGGAAAAAAGAGAAACAACTTTATCATTAAATGAATTTATGAAATGCATAGATGGTATCTTATGAGAATAATGCATTTCAACTTACGATGCAGAAATTTTCCATGCTTTTAGCGTCATGTTATTTCTCTAGAAAGTTGTTTCTGCTCTATTGTGCCTACTAAGTTTTCTTCTCCTATAACGTAGAAAGTTGTTTCATAAGTTCGTCGGTAATTTTGGATATGCATTTTCTACAGCCAATGAATGTATTTGTTCTGTCCCCATAATCTTCATCAAAAACAATATCTCGTAGGTTAAAGCTCCACAGGCATTTAATGGAAAATCACGAAAAAGTTTCTTTTGATAATGCTAGCTGATCGGAACTTCTTCTACGTGAATATATTGACTCTTTTTAAACACAAGCTTCATGCAAACTGATACGCCATTCGATATGCTATGTCACATTGATTATTAAGCCAATCTTATTTTTACATGATGTTTCGTTCGATGTGCAAATCATTCTTTATTAGACGTTCTCTTTAGGCGAAGTTTGATTGCATTTATATCTTTTATGAAAACTCTTAAGATTAGAAAATTAGATTAGCTTAAGAATAGCTATAATGCTGTTGCAAAAAATTCCTTAAACTGTAAACATAAGATGCATATGAAATATATATGAAAAAAAAATGAAATTGATTTCGAAAAAAAAAAAAGAGAACCAAACGATAGTTTATTTTGGTCAAGCGAGATTGATAGTTTAAAAGTAAGCATCCAGAAAATAATTAGTAGCATCATCTGAAAGTGACGTCACATTAAGAAACGACAAAAAGTTTTCTTGCATATGGAATAATCAAAGCAAGAACAATTAAACTTTTCTTGGAAATGAATTTTTCGATTTCTCCTAGTTTATATTAGACAATTCTGCCACTTCTTATAAATTTGTACATCGTACATCATCTTAAAAATGTTAATAAATCCCTAATTTAGTTCTAATTAATTTTGGTTATTGTCCAGATATTATTAGTAATATTATATTACTACGAAATGTTACACATTATACAACCAACAAACTAATTTTACATTTAGGTACCATAATATATATATATATATATATATATATATATATATATATATATATATATATCACATTTAATATTGATATAGAAAACTTTCAATGAATCTACATACTACAAAACAACTTGAATTTCTCTAGGATTTAAATAGAGTTATAATTATTTAGAATATCAAATGGGTATTTGTAATAGCAATAATTGAGACACTATCAAAAAATGTAACTGTACAAATTGAGTATTGTACTAATTAATTTGAATTACGGATAACCCCAAACGGGGATAACCTACTCAAAAGAGATGCAATTTTTAGCTTTAACCTTTAATTACATAGCTTTTTATCTGTATAAGTGTATCAAGTAATATATATATTTTAAAGCAAGATGAATTAATATAGAGCGAAAGAGCTTTTCTTATTTATACAAAGACGTTACCCAAAGAGATTTCAAAAATAAACAGTAATATTTTATAAAATTTTCTTTAGCGCTCTATATTTAGATATCCACTGTTGCATTAAAGGTTTCTTCAAAACAAAGATGTGTTTAAAATTTTCCAACTCTTTTTTTGATCACTTACTTTCATTATGTATGACCAGAACTAAATACTTGCAACTATGTGTAATGAAACACGTGAATAGTCTTTTGCACAAAATGCAGGAAAGTAAAAAAAATTAATATAATAAAAATTAGTTACTAAATAAAATTATAAACAGAAAGAAGAATTTATATTTTCTAGACACCGAGCAAAGGCGCAAAATAAAGAAAAAATTACAATCTTTGTAAAAGAAAGTAATAGTAAAGGACTTTATATGCATTAAAGGAAATATTTCTTTCTAATTCAATATTTTGACAGAAAATCTATATTAAGCTAGTTCTTAGTTCTTTGTGCTTAATAATAAATTATTGCTGGAGCATGGCTATTCACTATGGTGTTTTACGCATGCTTCGGCTATGTTTTGTTAACTAAGATTTCGTGCACACTTCCAGTAAGCGTTGCTGTGTATTGATCCCAACTTAACCTTTAACTAGGGATGTGCGGTCTGGGAGACTTACGCTCCACCCTATTCTGCTTTTATCTCAACTGAATGGATTGACCCTGTAGCTTCTTGTTTCGTAACCTTCAATACACCTGTACTTTTTAAACTGATTTCAGAAGATGTTTTTTTAATTATTCAGTTATTTCTTTTAGCGCGGTCATTGAGACCGCTCCTCCTTGCTAGTGCCCTTGTCTAGTATTAATGTTTTGGAATAGTAAAAATACCTGAGATTCTAAGATCATTTGAAGTCATATTTATTTATAAATAGCATCTTTTTCAAACCTCTTCTTCTTCTTCAGAATTTTCTGTTTCTTTTTGATGGGTCGCAGTGGTCAGCTATGATTATTATGTAATTCTATAATAATCATATGATGGTATAACTGCACCATATGATTATGGATGATTTTTAGTATGATACAAAAAATTAGCAGAGAATATTCAATGCATATTTTATTATTCAGACGCATACATTATTTAGTAGAACTAAATTTATTCACAAAGAAATTTTTATAAAATATTATATATTAATACATATTTATAAAAGAATTTATTGATGTAAATCAACAAAAATATTAATATGATTGAAGTTCGAAAACCTTTGTCAAATGACATATTCCTAATGCTATTTAATTACAATGACATATTATATAAGCTATATTATATAAGACAAATATTAGATGATCTTCCGTTAAATATTCGATAAAAAATTTCAAAACTAAAATTCCAATTTATATGTGGAAATACCATTAATTTTAAAATGCTTATATTATATTATATAATCAACATAAATTTAATTAATTTAGGAGTTTTAGACATTACTACTGCTCTTTATATGTAGTAAATGTTTCCTGAAATATTTTATTAAATATTTGATATTTTTCATAAAAGTTACTGATATTAGAGAGAAAATTGTATTTTAATTTATAATTCAGGACTGAAATGTATGAAATATATTCTAAATTTCAGTAAAATACATTAAATCATCTTGCTTCAATTCATTGCGCATGTAATTGTTTATATCATTTCTAATGTATTACAAGCAATCACTTATTGTCTGTTGTATATAATATTTGGCTTGATATTTGTTGTTCCAATGTTTAAAGTATTAGTCATGTGTTTCTTTTAAAATTTAATAGCTTTCAATAACGTATAGAATTCGCTACACGGATTATATATTTATTAACGTATTTTTATAGGAAATGCAGATATCTATGAAATGAAATACATTATTGTTATCTCTTTTGATAAAAGTGAATCTGTGTAATATATTATTTAAGCTACAATCACATAAATTGTATTCACATTTCAATTAAAATATAAATATGTAATGTAATCAAGACTCTTTAAATATTTTTGCTTAATTAAGGTATCTGACTACGTTCAAAGGAAAATTTTCAAAAAACTGGATTTTTAAAAACTATTTAAAATTGTAGTTTTTAGATATATTACCAATTATAATACAACATAGTATAAATAAACAAAAATATTTGAAAATATTTCAGATTTTGAGAAATAGGAAAATTGGTACTACATTTTAATGAAATTTAAGCAAAACGGTTTACTCTCTACACAAAATGGTAAAGCATCAATCCTTTTGTTCTTTGTACACAAGTTATAGAATGTAACGATGAATGAAATGAACCAACATGTAAACAAAATCTTGAGATTCAAAAAAGGCTAAAAAAGAGGCTAAAATATACGTAGAAGGCTAAAAGATAAGGCTAAGAATATACGTAGAAGGCTAAAAATATACGTATACATGCATGTTTTCCATAAATTTACAACTTAATTTTCCTATAAAACCCGATAAATGGAAAATAATTTTTACTAACAACAAATTTTTAGTTCATTTCATTGCCCATATTAATTTAAACAAAAGCTGATTTTTTTTATGTAATCACCTCTATTAGTTTTTGAGTTATGTTAACGTTTTAGAATTTATTACAAAAATTAAATTTTGCAAAAAATCGAAGTGAAAGACAAATTTTTAGCTAAAACATATGTGATAGTTGAGGCCTTCCTTTACCTAGAAATTATAAACTGTTTTAGAAAGAATAAATTTTGAACTACAAGAAAGAACAATAAAAAAATTCGCCATTGTGGTAGATAACATACGTTTTTGACGTATTCGGATACTTTAAGAATAGAAAAATTTGATAAATAGGTGTAGATTTTAACCAGGTTACATAATTTTGATAAATAAAAAATAACAAACCAGCCATATATTTTTTATTAAATTGACATATAAATAACAAGATAGTTTTTTTCTATCTTGGATGAAAAGCTTTTAGGAAAACAAAATGTTATCAGCAAAAATATTAGCTTGGGTTGTAAGAAAAGCATTGTTTCGCCCTCACTAATAAAAATAAGAAGTGAATTTTAAAAAAATTCGTCATAAAATTATAAACTTTATGTTAAAAGTAACACAATTTTCTTTGTTTCTTAAAGGGAGTAGTAGTTAAAATAAATATGGGCATTCGTTGAAGTATATGATCCATTTAATACTTCAACTATCCTTGTGTCCATGTAAATGGAGTGTAGTCTGTTATGTTCACATACAGTTTATCTTCTTTAATTCCTCATTGTTAATACACAATAGTAGTAAACATAAGAACTTGGCTTACGTCCTTTTTCTACATTAAGAAAAAATAATATCCTACTTTTTTCTCCAAATAAGTGGTGGAAACATCAAAACATTTGTTTAAAAAAAAGTGTTTTCTAAAGTATGGTTTCGTGGGAAAATCTCCAGTTTCAAAACGTGTTTGACAACTTTGTAAGTTTTATGTTTTTAGACCGTGTTTCCTTAGTCACAAATATAAGAAAATCTACTGCCAGATGTAGTTCCAAACATTAGTAATAACAGAATAAAATTATGTTAGTTGCAAGTTTCCTTCGCTTTTGTCTAGTTTAAGCCCCACAAAAAAACAAACTGGTAGGATATCTTTTTTGTTTGAATACATTACCAAGAGCTTTGAAAGCAAGATTTCTTTTTCTAACCAGCTATTGCGTTGAAATTTCATGTTTTTTTTGTAATAATCATTTTATTCATGAAATATTTCGTATATATCTTGCAATATTAGCAGAGTTATATTATACTTTGTTTCATGAAATATTTTGATTGAAACTTCACGGCACTTCATCTTTATTAGCTTGGTTAAAAAAAAAGTAATTTAAATCTTTAACTTCCAGAAACAAAAAAAAGCGAAAAATGATGTCTACTGTCGGATATTTCGATGCGTGCGTAACTGATAGGCTCGTAATTGTTTCAAATAGGTATAAACTGGTTAATAAATTAATTAAGACATTTGTAAGAATTCGGAAAATGAATAATTAGGAAAAGTTGCAACTTTAATTGGCGACAAAATTGCCAAACCTTCTGTATTATTTTCTAATAATATTATTTTAATTAGTTGAAATTTTCTCTGAACCAACAATCTTTATCAGCTAAATAAACAAATTTTAACTTATTTGGTTTGTTTTTAAAACCTTTCCATGAGTTAGGCAATAACACTTTGATTTCCAAGGGGAAAACTACAACAGTGGACAATAGATAATTGAAACGCAATACAGTGAAAGCCGACTTCAAAATGACAATTTACATAAACAGACGATAGGTAATAAAAAACTTTATTGAAAGAATCGACTTCAAAATAAAATTAGAATAGCAGACGATAGGTATTTCGAAAGCTATACTGTAAAGGCCCGCTCCAAAATAAATAAATAAGAAAGAGATAAGAAGCCAAATTATTGTCTACGGATTTTGAGGCTTCAACAATTTATTGTTTTCAAATCGCTTCAAAAACTTGAAGTCAAAACAAAAGCATATTCTCAGATGATAAAAAGTCGAAAATGTTATAAATTTTAAATGATTCCTTTCCACATTCGTAAGACTAATCTTTTCCTGAATTCATGTCAGTTGCTTTAAACAATGTATTTCATAGCTCCATTTAATTCATGTAAGAATTTTTGGTGTCTCATACATAATAACGGTTATATTTATTTCTCGCTTATGTTATTTTGTAGAGAAACAAATACATAAAAGAATTTGAAGCTCCTAAGAATAAGGAAGTACTGAGAAGGTCTTCTATCAGAGTCATTTCTTCAGGGATGGATGAGGTCTCTGAAATATGCTGCTCATTTATTCAGAAATCCGATAAGAAAGAGGATATCTTGGATAATAACTCTACATCTTAGACATTCTTACATTCATATAACGCTTGCTTTCGCTCTTTCTTTGCCTGGACTATTGTATGCGTCATTAGCATAGCAATTAATCGAAAAACTGAAATATATATTGCATATAGGCTTGCAAGAAATATCGTTCTAGTTATTATTTAACAACACATTACAGAAGTCTTGCTAAAATTTATTTATACATAACTAGCTGGTAACCGGTACGTTACTGCCACCGAAAAAAGTAATATTAAGTGAAATCAATCAATAAATTTGCAATGTTTTATCGAAATAGGATGAACGGTACGGCAGTATATAAAATACGAACAAACAAATCTCCTTTTTTTATACCTTAGATTTGTGTATTCTTTTAGAATTGTAAAACTTTATGTTCCTTGCAAAATGGTAATTAAAGAAACTATTTATTTTATCTCGGGACTCGTTTAATTTTCGTTCAGAATTCTCAAATTTAATATTAGAAAACGTGATTAAAATATTTTCTTTTAAAATTGATTAAACCTAGAAAACATGCTTATACCATAAGGTTGCTAAAATTTATTCTTTAAGGATATTGCTTTCTTTAAAATATTTTCGTAAAAATTTCGTAATTTCTTGGTATGCTAATTAATTACCATTTATATATATTTTTTATCTTGTAAAGATAATTTTAATTACTTCTATTTAGTTATATATTGATTCTTTATTAACCAGTGTACACTGTTTCTTGTTATAAAGTAATTTATTACATTGATCATAAATAAGGTACAATAAATATGTTTTATTTTTTGCATTTTTCATCTAGAATTATTGAATTTCTGCATAGTAAATTGTCTAAAATCCCTTGTTAATCGATAAGACTACAGAAAATTTTAATTCATTGTGCAGATTTTTATTCGATTATATTATCATAAACGGTTTCTATTATGATATATGTATATATCACGGTAAAGCAAAAAAGTTGGTGATTATGTTTAACTATAAATGATTATTGATAATCACTAATAACTTAGTGGTGATTAGGAATAATCATCAGTGGTTATGCATAATCAATTTATTAATTTTAGAATATTTAAGCTATGTACATGCGTACTAAATATCACTAAGTATGTAAATTTTTATAATAATTGAAATATCTTAGAAGTTAAGGAGCTGAAAATTGATATGCAAGACCTAATATTGACTATATCTAACATTAAAATTTCATGTTGTCAGATAGTTAATTTGGTATGAAGGCTATATTATATATTAGGTACCTCCATTATGCAGAACGGACTTTTCTTTTTACATTTTTATAGCAAACAGATCGATTACATGTTTAAAACAAAAAGTTTTCTTTGTTAATGCGGGAAAATAGATGAAAGACACTTCTGTTTAAACTATTTTCCGAAAGAATCTTTTATATTTAGACACATTTTATAACTGTTGAACAAATTTTAATATTAACAACTGCGGATGACAATTACTTATTTTACTTTCAGAAAGTAGTTATAATGCTTTTCTGAAGCGAATTAACCTCATGGAGAAATTCTTATAAAAAAGTGGATATTTTTAATTTCTTTTTAAATGAAGAATAAGACAAAGATTAGAAAATTGGATATAAATCCTACTTGGGAAATATTTGAATCAAACAATTAATGGAAAGTAAATTGATGCTTACAAGCAGTTTTATTATATTTATTACTCTCGTTTTAAATATGTTCTCTAAATTTCTTGATGTTCTTGAGTATTCCATAACAAAATTTGACTTCATTATTTTTTACCAGGGACGTAATTCTTAGTTTATTAAGGAATCTAATATATTTCCTTGTGCAGTTATACTTTCTCCATAAAAGAAATTGGTTGTATTGAGAAAAAAAATTCAGATCAATCGTTTTCTAAAATATTTTACTGAAATGTTATAATCGAATATAAGTTTAATATAAAATTATAAGGACTAAAAGCTGAAGAATTCAAGCTCGATGGTAATATGTTCTTATCTAAAAGTATATATTTTCCGACTTAATTTTAATGAGAAATTACATACGTAATCCAGTCTAGATTAATCACTGTGCATTTTATAACTTTTGTTAAAATGTCTGGTAAAATTACAACTGCAAAAATTTTGAAATATAGTTTCCTTTTGTGATGCCTCAACTCCAATTTTAGCTTTTCAAAACCTAAAACCCATTTACTTTCAAGAATTTTTTTAAAGAATCAGGCATCTACAAACAAAGAGAATTAAACACATTCACGAAACTTTAATTATGTATTTGAAGAAGTCTTGATTTCTTTGTTGCAAATGTCAAGAGTTCTTCTTTTCTTTCGAAAACTACATTACTACGAATAAGTAATTCACAAAAATATTTAATTAGGTCAGAATTCTTTTTCGCATCAGCATATTTCGTAAAAAAAATATTACTGAAATTTGCAATTTTCTTTAGTATTTTCATTACCTATTCTTCATTCATAGAATTTTGTCAGAAAATGTCTCTTCTTGTCTTTAGGAGCTTCAGTAAAAAAAGTTTAAGGCAACATTCTGGATCAAGGTTTCCCTCGCTTTGATACTTCATTTTTCACCTAAAGAGCCAAAATGATTAATGCATTTTCCTGCAGTATTTTACGTTATTCTTCTGTGAGAGAAACAGGAATATTTCCTTTGTTTCAATTTGTAATTCATTCTTTCTTTTTTCCAGTATAATGAGAAATTTATTATACATTACATTAAATTATATAATTATTTATTATATAAGTACATTATTAATTACAGAAGTACATTATTTTCCATAATGTGTTCCATTCCATAATTATGGATTATATATATGGAATCCATATTTATGGAATGGAATATATATGGATGAATAATCTATAAACATGGAATGAATATATATCCATTACAATTTTTAATACTAATATTCTCTAATCAACTGTATTCTTGGCCAAGAATTTGATGGAAATTGAATTGACTTATATTTTCATTTAAATTCCTATCTTAATTCTTTAATCATGATTTTACTGATAGCATAATAGATATCAGAAGAATGAATGAAAAAATTACAATTTCAAAACATATTTTTGATAGATATTTTTTAACTTTCTAGTATTCGAAGTATTGATAGAATATTGTAATCCCTGATATATTCCAATTCTAGATTTTGTGATAGATATTTTTTTAACTTCCTAATATTCGAAGTATTCATTTAATGTTGTAATCCCTAAAATATTCGAACTCAAGATTTTGACTTTTTTGAAAATAAAATCTGGAAATAGACTTATATCAGGTCTGTTTTTTAAAAATGTTAACGCCTGACATCTGTACATTAATGGATAAGCTAAAAAAATTAACACATTTAAAGAACGAGACAATGATTTTTATATTTTATGAGCCAATGGGGAGAAATAATTTAAAAAAAATTATAATATATTTTAGTTTATCATTATTGAATGTGTTATTTCGAAAGTACTTAATAATTATACTCGCCAGATATGGTTCATGATGACTGAAATTTCTTCTGAATGGACAATAATTATTTTTATATGAATTATCTTTCTTGTTAAGATCTGTTCTATAAACTTTAAAGCATTTACATGTGATAACAAAAATTTTATTCATAGTAGAATTTGATGAACGTTCTTTGTTTATAGCTCCTTGTTGTAACATATTCTTCACCACGTGAATTATCTGTGATTCACACCATAATCTAATTTAGTATTCTCTTCACTGCTATTATTAAGAGATAGCAAAGAAGTAAGCATCTTATTGATTATGATGCAACTCACACACATGAATCATGGTAGAGAATGCATTACTGAAAGTTGGTAGTTATTAAGTTATTAAGTTATCAAAGTTGGTAGCCCTTGGGTAATATATCAGAACATTTTAAAGTCAGAAAGAATATTTTCAAAATACAGGAAACATGCCTACCATTTTTATTATCCAACATGAGATAGTAATGTAAAAGCTTCATGATACATTTATTAAAGATAATAAAAAAAGAATTTAATCATCTTCTTAATTGATTTTACTCGAATAAATTTAATAAAAAATCATTTTAAGTTGAGGTATTGACAGAAATAAAACGAGTTATAATAGTTCGATTTTGTCATTATAAAGCTGATTTAATCGAAATCATCCATTAAATATACTATCCAAAATGCTTTATATTTCAAATATTAGCATTCAAATATTTGGTATAGAAACAACACTTGCTACTTAAACTTATTTGAAGAAATGTATCTTTAAAGAAGTTCTTCTCTTTTTGCTCCTCGGAACTTTTTCACATCAAAGTTTTCCTTTTCTCAAAAGTTATGTTCGTTGAAATTTACAGTTATGTTAGTATTGAAATCATCCATTAAATATACTAACCAAAATGCCTTACATTTCAAATATTAGTGTATTTGGAATAAAAACAACACTTGCTACTCAAACGTATTTGAAAAATCTATCTTTAAAGAATTTCTTCTATTTTTGCCCCTCGGAGCTTTTTCGTAGCAAAGTTTTCCCTCTTCTCAACAGTTATGTTAGTTAACCAAACTGTTCCCCTTTGTTGTTTGACAAGATTAAAGTTAAAGTGGTTTTTCGTTAATTGAAAGTGATTATCCTTGTAAGCGAGTTACTCTAAAGCGAGACTTTAATCCTCAGAAGCAAAAGTCATAAAACTTATTTTATAACTCCCTCGACGGATCAGAGCAATTATCCTTCATCGTATAAAAGTTATAATAAAAAATGCCAAACTACGAAAAAAATACTCCTTTGTGTAATCTCCTGCCTTCACTTAATAGTAAGCAAGTTTAGATAGAATTATTTTTTCTTTCTATCCTGTAGTATTTCTTCTACAAAGGGTAAATGATAGCAACAGAACCTCATAAACCAAATTCTGCTATGTATTTTCGATCTCAGACATTAATTTAATTACGTCTTTTCTTCTGTTTCGGAGTAATTGTTGGTACAGGGAATGAACTTCCACGTGGAATTTGTTGTTCAGGATAATTAGATTGGAGCAAAAAATGCTTTTGTATGTCGATGCACTTTGCTAGAGAGTTTTTGCTGATTTTTAAAACAAATCTTTTATGTTTCGATTATCCTTTTTTTTTTTTTTTACAAAATTCAATTTAAAATCGTTTGCAAAATTATTTTGAAAAATTGAATAAATATATTAAATAACAAAATATTTTTTAAAAATAAAATCCACTTTCAAGGGGTAATAAAAGTAGATATTTGCATTTAATTATTTTCTACTTTTTATTTCTAATTTATTATTATTATTATGGAATACTACTATCACTATTATAACTATGGAATATTAATAAAATAGTTTAAAAAGTAAAATCAGTTGTTTATCAGATTAATGTGAAATGGCTCAATGAATGGGTTAAAAATTTATTAAAAATAGATCAATAAAGAATACTCTATTGTTAATCTGGCTCAATTTTTATAACGTAAAAATTTAATAAGAATAGATTAATTGAAGATAGTTTATTATTAATCTTTTCAACTTGTAAGGAATATTTTTTTGAAATAATAGATTAATAAACAATAATCTACACTGATGGAAAAAAAATCCCAACACTAGGAAGTAGCTGTGCTAGATAAACGAAATTTGGTAGGCGTGTTTATACATCTAAAAGACGACGTCGATTCAAATTTCGAGCTACGCGGGTAAGTGTGGCGCTAGTAGCGACACTATGAACATGCAAATGAGGTTTGCTTTAAATAAGCGCTGTAAGGTTTGTGATCGTTATTTACAGTTGAGATTTGACGTAGTGGGTTAATGTTAGTCAAGGATGCCTCTGAGAAGACGAAGAAGCCATTATCAACAGCTCACTGAGTTTGAACAAGGTCGTGTTGTAGGGCCACGAGAAATGGGGTTTCTTTCCCCGATATTGCTGAAAGACTTGGAAAGAATATATCCACTATGCATTAATATTGGCGGCAATGGTCAAGAGAAGGTACTGCCTCAAGAAGACCAGGTTCCGGGCGGCCACGTGGTACTACTGAGAGGGAAGACCGTCGTATTTGGCGTATGGTTGTGGCTAATCGTACTGCATCTGCAGCTGAAATTCGAGCTGCAGTTGGCACCACAGTGACACAACGAACTGTTACAAATCGGTTACTTCAAGGACAGTTCCGAGCCAGACGTCCTGTATATTGCATTCCACTGACTCCAAACCATTACCGTTTGCGACGTGAGTGGTGTCAAGCTAGAGCTCATTGGAGGACGAAGTGGAGATCTGCTGTATTTTCTGTTGAAAGCCGGTTCTGCCTTGATCGCAGTGATAACCGTTTGTTGGTTAGAAGGAGGCCAGGTGAACGCATGCTAGTGACCTGTCTGCGGCCTAGACACACAGGGCTGACTCCTGGATTTATGGTTTGGGAAGCAATTTCGTATGACAGCAGGAGCCCTCTCGTGGTTATCCCACACACCCTGACTGTAAATTTGTACGTCAGTTTAGTGATACAATCTGTTGTGCGGCCATTCATGAACAGCATTCAAGGTGGTGTTTTCCAACTGGATAACGCTCACCCTCATACCCCTGTTGTAACCCAACATGCTCTACTGAGGGACGACAACTCCAGCGTTATCCACAACCAGCATTAACCGTCCCTGCATTGACCACCCAAGTACAATAGGCATGGAACTCCATCCCACAAACTGATATCCGACACCTATACGACACAATGCATGCGCGTTTGCATGCTTGCATTCAAAATTCTAGCAGTTACACCAGTTACTAATGTTCCAACACTTTACATTGAAATGCCTCTTCTCGCCAATGGCTCTACCTGTGATCTTGAAACTTTAATCAATTAAATACGTTACCTAGACAAATGTATTCCTAAAATTTCATTACTGTGCAATAAGTTTTTTTTGGTGTTGGGATTTTTTTTCCATCAGTGTATTAATAATCTGGATCAACTTGAATGAAAAAAAATTATTAATAATAGATTAATAAGGAATGATTTATTAATAATCTAGTTCAATTTGTATGAAACAAAAATTTAATAATAGTAGATTAATAAAGGAGAATTTTTTAATAATCTTGCTCAATTTGTATGGAATAAATTTTTTAATAATAGATTAATAAAGAATAATCTATTAATAATCAAGCTCAACCTAAATGGAAGAAAAAATTATTAATAATATATTAATAAACAGTTATCTATTAGTAATCTGGCTCAACCTGAAGGAATAAAAATTAATCTATATGTTAATAAAAATTTATGAAAACACTTCTAAAATATATTGTCTCTGAAATTACACAACTTGAACAAAATTATAAATGTCTAAGACATTAAAAATAGAATTAAAAATTGATTATAAATGAAAGATTTAAATGCACAATATGAATAAAATTTCATTAAAATAATTTTAGAATGTGGTATTTATACTGAAAATATAATATGAGAACAAAATTTCTTATTACGAATTACTACCAAAACTTTTTTCTTTACATATGTCTTCTTTTGCATTGTTATTATTAAAAAAATGTATTTAAAATTATTTGAACTGTTTGTAAATAATTTTTACGTGTAATTTACACCAGGGAGCAAAAAATCGCAATTTTTATTCATGATATCGAACATATAGCATCCTTTCCACTCTTTACCTTTTTTAAATAAAAAGGCTTTAGTAATAAGTCACATTTCTTTTGCTTCTGGCTCATTCTTTTTCTGAACTTTCATTATCCTTAATTTATAGACATGAGTGTAGATGCAGAGTTAAAACTTATACGATTTTCAAATAATAAGCAATTCAGAGCCATGTCTATAAGAATAATATTTATTAGTATTGAATAATGTTTAAGGAATATTTGTTGATATCATGTTTGGATCAATAGCATATTTTATTATTTTTGGTATTCAACTATTTCACTTTTTTGGTTTTATAACAGTTACATAACTCTTATCTTCCCTTTTGGATACCAGATGGCGAAGCCTGATAGGCTATCCCATAATGCATTGTGAGTGTAATGAGAACGAGATGTGATACTGTACTGATAAGCTGCACGTGTGAATGTCTTGTCTGTGTGTTTGTTCCATGTGTGAATGCGGTTATTAAAGAAATGTTCCAGAAAAAAATAAACCCTGTGGCTTCCTGCACAGATCATAATAATCTACTATCCAACACAGTTTAATTTAGTAGTTTACAAATAACAATTCTGTGAGAATTAATTCATTTTAAATTTACACATGATCACTTTCTTTGCGAAGGATTTTATCCCAGTCCTGTTAAATTCGAACATTTCAAATGAGATAACATCGCCCACCAGAATAAAATTAAGTACTATGGTGCCACGTGATCGGATTTTTATTCGTTCTAACTTGATGTTTAATAGAAAATAGTTTTTGCTCTTTATTTTTGTTTCCCTTTTTCTCCATTCTCTTGGCGTTAGAAAGTTAGAATTGCATTTTCAGTAACTTTTATTAAATTAATGGGTGATAGTTACTGTAAATCGATTATAGAGTAGTGTATGTGCTTTCTTCTGCCATTCGCTCTAATTTTAGCACAATGAATGGTTAACAACAAGTTATTTTTATCGCCACTTCTCAGTTAAGCTCTTTCTTTTGCAGTTCAAAGCGAAATCTTTCCTTTGATGTATATTATTTGATATATTTCTGTAATGTATAAATTTTCCCTTTGAGAAATAAGTTCAAAATTGAAACTACGAATCTATTTGTGTTATTAATAACGGATGAATGGTATTTTATCTTCTAATTTTTAAAGCATGTAAAGTATAAATATTTTAATAGGAATTAAAATATATAAGTAATATGAAACTTTAAACTATATATATTTTAATTTTTTAGTAGAGTTTTTATTGTTAAAGTTATTGCTTTATGTAGAATTTTTATTGTTAAAGTTACTCCTGGAAGCAAGGACTTGCAATAAAAGCAAGGGTGGAGAATTAGGATTTTTTGAAACATTCTATCGCATATTTTATCTAAAAATTTCAGCTATTAATTTGAAAAATTTCCCCAATTTTTACCAAATAAACTGTGTTTTATGTGTTGTATAAAATGGCATACGTCTATTTTTTCTGTATCATAATTTATTTGGTTATAAAAATACAGCTATGTGGTTTTTTTCCAATGGTCATGTTGAAAGGAAAATAAACTAAAATTATAATTTACCGAATTTGTCTAAACAGGTTGCATAAATATTTAAAAAGTGTAACTTTTTGAAAATTAAAGGTAATTTCTTTAAAGTAGTCATTCTGTATGATATTTTAATCTTTTTTGTAGTTTGCATTTTGTATCTAAATTACATTTAATATTTTTTGTTGTTTACATTATGCATCAAAATTGCATTTAATCTTTTCTTTATATTATGTATATAAATTATATTTCATCTTTTTTGTAGTTTTCACAACAATACTTTGCAAATTAATTTGGACAAACGCAATTTCTTATATATTTTTTTTCATTTCTCGGTAAAACTCTGCATTTTCTTACACAAAAGGGTTGTCCTTAATATGTCTAAACTTGTTTGACCATGTAATCATCACATGTAGAGAATTTTACCATCAAATGTGTTTCAGATGTTGTAAGAAGAGATCGATTGTGCAAATTGTCTTGTTCTAATGCATGTTAAAAATGTATTTAATACCTAGGAAAAAGACTAGAATTGGTATCCTTAATCAGCGTACTTCAATAGCAGTAAGGTATATTGCTGCAGCAGTTGGTGTTGGAAAGTTCAGTGCTTCTAGGATAACAAATCAGCAAATTAAGTTTAGGGAAGTTTCTTCAAAACAAAAGAATAAATATGAATGTAAACGCAACACTTCAGACAGACAAATTTCTAGCACAAAATGGTAAAATGATTCCTCTCAAAACATTAATTAGAATTATTAGCTACTGGTCTGAGAGATGATTCATCAACAATATTACGAAGGCTTATTAAAGCATTAAGATTGACAAGAATATCAGTCAAAAACAATGATTGACTTGCAATGATGAGAAAACGTTTGTACTGAGCCAGAAAATATAAATATTGGACTTATAAAGGCTGGAATAAAATTTTATTTGGTGCCAAAAATTTTTTTGTGTGTGCAAAGTATTCAATCAGCCTTTGTCAGCCGATATTCTGGGGAACCATCAGAGAGCAACATCTTAAACAAACAGTTAAGCACCCGCAGAAGAAGATGCTTAGAAGTTATTTTACATCAGGAGGACTTAGCAGCTTAGTACCAGTTGAAGGGATGATGAACTTTAAAAGAATATATTTCAATAATGGAACAAAAAGTTGTGCCTCTAGTGCAAATGTTTATAAGTTCTATTGGTGTCTTTCAACAAGATATTGCTCCACAATAATTCCAATCTGGTAAAAAATGTTTTGAAGAAAATAACAGTTTTCGATTGGCCTGGTAATTCTAAAGATGTCAAATACCATCAAAAATTTCTGGAGTATTGTAAAAAACACGTGCTAATAAAATGTTTTGCTACACTAAGAGAAATATGATTGAAAATATCATAAAAGTTTCGTTACGTATTGATACCATCAAAAATATATGTTATAAATTAAATGAATCCATACTAAAACGTATACAAGATCTTATTAAAGTTATAGTGGACATATTTACTTCTAGATTCGTATACCATGCATGTGAGTGAATCCATAACTAAACAACATAGGCGAAATTTTTTGTGTTTGTACCCAATTAATCTACACAATACTGCATGTATCTATACTAAAATTAATCTTTTTTGTAGTTTACTGTATGTATCTAAATTACATTTAATATTTTTTTGTAGTTTACACTATGTATCAAAATTCCATTTAATATTTTTTTGTAGTTTACACTATGTATAAAAATTGCATTTAATCTATTTTATAGTTTAATGTAATTTGCATTTAATCTTTTTTGTAGTTTACATAATGTACCTAATTTGTTTTTAATTTTTTTTGTAGTTTACATTATGTATCTAAATTACATTGATTCTTTTTTATAGCTCACACTGTCCAAGGTAGCACAATCTGTTGCACAATATTGTGAGATATTATATGATAATAAACAATATTAAACAATGTTGCGAATATTGATCAATGTCATGCAATATTGTGCAATATTTGTGTTCTACTAGAGATATATCTAAATTACTATTTAATCTATTTTGTATCCCACGTATCTCTAATAGCTAACGAATTAAATCATATTTCAATCTTTTTTGTGAATTTAATTTAGCGAGTTCATAATATAATTATTAAAAATGCAATCTTCCTCCACATGTATTATAATAATCATATTATGAATTCGCTAAATTATATTCACAACTTTCCAATGTTTGCTAAAAATATTAAAATGATAATTTTTAAAATATTAAACTGGTATTGTTTTTCTATTATTAAAGACTCTTCCAATAACTAGCATATATCGACATCTTAAGGACTCTATTTAGAAAAATTAATTAGAGAAGTATCCTGAGCACGACATACTTGTTGATGTTTCCTGCCTTAAATACTCGCTACTTTCATGATAGTTTCTCGACGAAGCTTCCAGGTAACTTTGGGCAGTTAAAGTAACTTCAGAAAAAAAGAACGAAAAAGTACTTAAACATTAACGAACTAGTGAAAAGTCTCCTGCAAAAATAGAAAGAAAAAACAGAAGCACTTCGTCATTTTCTTTCACTTCCAGTGGCCATTGAAATACTGAATACGATTGTGTTGAATTTTTCCGCTAGAACTCTCTTTTGTTTGAAAGAGGATTTGAATTTAAAAGAGCTGGAGATCAGGAAGATGGTTCAACTGCCGAAACTAAAAGCAAAGGTTAAAAACAAAATAGAGAAAAAAAGTGAAAGAAGTAGAGGAATTCGAGTGTGAATAATCGTTTGTTGTCTAATAGGAGAAGCTTTTTACTCCTTTGATATTAAAATAAAAGCAAATAGAAGAAGAAACAACCAGACTTATTCTTGGAAGCTCAGTAAAGAAATAGTTTGAATTCATAGAAAATGACAGTACATTAATCATATTTATTTCACAACAGATTTCGAGGTAAAAGAACTTAAAAAAAAGAATTATGGTGCTGGGTCTGATGCCACTTGGTCGTACCAAGCCCAAATGAGAGGAGATCATTCGAATGAAGGCAGAATTGTGCGTCTTTCGTTGTGAACGAGCATCGTTAAGGTGAAAGGACAACTTTGCACGAAAGCACACGACACAACCCTTTATAGGGGGAGGTCAAGCCTATTCGTTCACCTGTAAGTCAGAATTGAGATCCCAATCAGAGGCCGACTCATCTCTGATTCAGTACCCCCAGAGGTATCATGTGTTATTGGAACTTGGAGGACTTTGCAGTCAACGTGCCCCAAATGCCATAAGCCAACACGGTGGACTTTGGCCGAAAGAGTACAGAACTGGCTACCTTTCGGTTGAGAAAATGATGTTCTACCAACCAGGTTACCATTGCCTTAAAAGAATTATAATATTTTAAAATGAGCGATATTAATGTGAAGTTTAAATTGTTTGGTGAAAAACTTTAACAAAAGTTTTGCGATTTCTTAAATGTGAAAGGTTTAGTGATACCTTTTATTTTCTTCTTGAAGTATTTTAAAGATTGCCTTGAATTTATTTTGCATTGAAGTCATACATTTTGCAAATCAATGTCTTTTATTTCCCGATTATTGAAATCATTCATGTATTTGAAAAGTTTTCTCTTAGAAATCAATTTGTCAATCTTTTATTCTATTTGATTTATAGATTATGCGACAGATCATCAGATTAGAAAAAAAGCTTTTAAAATATGAATTAATTTATTACATTGAGTACTGCTTTATTGCAGTTGTTCCATTTTTTTAATGCATAAGGATAGTGCGTCTTTTCCGTGATCTGGGTGTCCTGAGTTCGTACATGGTTGGTCTTCATCTATTCAATATGTGAGTTGTGTGAATTTGTCCTCCTGTGAGAAGGGATTGTAAAAGCGAATGAGTGATGCGTGATTCGAAAAGCTGTACTCTTGGTTCTAGAGTACAACGTTGCTCAAACAAGAGACGCTCTCCTCTAGATTAAATCGCTGTTTTCGTAGCAGACTTGTAAGTACTATAAGAAACAACACACACACACACGCACGCACACGCGCACACACACGTAAATACATACATACATATATATATATATTGAATCAGTGAGATTTATTTTGATTTGAATTCTATTTTGTTCACAGGAGAGCATCTAAGCCATTACCGCACCATAATTCTATATCCATTAAATGTGATTCATTTTGATGACATTGCGTCTTGAACCAGTGATCGTTCAGTTTTAAATATTGCTACCAGACTGTGAAAGAAAATAATGTTTTGGCTCCCGTTTCAGTTACCGAGACTTAGGAATATGACACTGGAAACAATAGACTAAAATATCACTATGCAAGCTTGAAAGTGATGCTATATCAGAGACATTATGATCCTCTCCAAAATTATATATCAATTCAAAGTGATTCACATCAACGAAATTGTGTTTTGTAGTGATCCTTCAGTTTAGAAATTGCTGCTAGTCTACTTTCAGAAATTAATTTCAATTACCAATAATATTTGGGTCATCGTGTTTTTGAGTTACAGTACAGATCGGTATACGTTTGCCCAACCCCCAGGGGGCATCTTGTAATCGAGGATGTGATGCTCCGGCATGGTGGTTGGATCTCGCCACCCCGATGGGTACAATAATATATGAAGAATGTGGCTCCGTCCATCGATGACGGGGGCTACTTCCTAAATTGAATGTTGTACCGTGGTCGGTGATGGTCCTTAGGACTCAATCACAATTTTCGCGAGTATTTCTGTAGCAGCGGTCTAGCCGTGTGCTTTCGGGTGGGTTGGAGAGTCAGTAGTAGGGCTAGACATTCACCCTCTTATTGGCCTTCGTTAAATACACATGTTGAAGTATCCGACTACGTTAGAAACACTGATTATCTACCACATTTAAAATTTTTATTATTTCCTGTAGTTGAGACATTTCTCTTCCCGAAACAGTTTATCTCTTTTATAGAAAAAGGAAAGACTGAGGACTGGGCTATCACCCAGGGTCATAGATTTTTCAACTAAAATGTGTCTTTAATATTCTCAACACTTTAATTTTCATTAAAATTCCCTATCGTTAACATGATATCTCTAAAACCAATAGAGGTATTTATATAAAAATATCACAGTGTGTTTTAAATAATATTGGCAATGGAATGAACCAAAATTTTTAGCCCTGCGAAATAGTGTATCATTTAGATGTGTTTTTAGAAAGATTAAATTGGGAATTTATGATAAAAAATGCATCTATACGTATATTTTTACCCGTAATTTCTTTGCATCTCAGAATTTTTCTTGTTTGGTTCATTTCATTCATCATTGTATTCCGTAACTTCTATGGAAAGAAAATTGGATTGCTGCATTACAATTTTGTGTCGAGTGTAAACCATTTTGGTTTAATTTCGTTAAAAGTAACTACAAATTTTCTTATTTCACAAAATATATTATGTTTCAATTTTTTTTGTATTTATTGTATTTATAATTGACAATTCATCTGAAAACCATAAATAAATTTTGAAAAATTGAATTGTTCAAAACTGTTCCTTCGAACGCAGTCGGATACTTTAAATCTAAGACCATAACTTTATCCATTTATGTCTCTTCGAATCGTCGTTATAGTGTACACTTTTATTTGAGCAGCCAGACAGTCAAACCTACTTTACATCAATTTTGTTCTAAATTTGATAAACATTTACGTATTGATTCAAAAGACCATATGCCAAATTCAATCCGTCTTTTTCAAAAATGTTTTTCAATTATCTTTGTAACAGACAAATGGACAGGCATACGGACGAGTTTCAAAAATGTTTTTTCTAGAACTCAGGGAGATCTAAAACGGTGAGATTTTTTTCAAAGTTTGGAATATGAATTTGTTAACAAATCCATTTTTAGACTTAGGATACGGGAAAAAGAAAATCCAAAAATGATGTATCAATAGTAACTTTTTAAAATTTTAAAGCAAAACAATGATTGATGGGATTTTAACCCAATAGTATGACTTTAATATGAAAAATATACAAAACGTAAACCTTTAAGATGGAAGAAGCGAACACCCTTCAAATTATGCATGTTATAATTTTTTTTTTCATTATTTAAACGAGACTTTAATGAACACATTTTAGCACACACATAGATAATAGAAACAAAAGGCTAAATACATATATAACACTTTTAACCACGTTGTATTTTCTAACTATTTAAACGAATTTTTAAAGGAAAAAAACAGAATGTGTAAAAAGAAAAGTTTGATATAGTGAGTCATATTTTAATAAAGTTTCCTACTTAATTAAATTTGCTTCAGAATGTTGGCATTGACCGACTGGAACATAGAAATTAATCCTTAAAATACAAAAGGCTTTACAACAAATGGTATTTTTTCCCGTAACGACATGCTTTAATACTCTTGAGAACTTGCTCATTCTTTTATGTCTAAAACTACAAGTATTTTTGTGTTTCTACGAAAATTAAACAATTAAATGCCTTGTTACTCTAAAAGGTATTACTTAACAAGAAATAAAATATCACTGAGAAAACCTGATTTTGAGAAGGGTTTCGCAAAATGCCACACATTTCGGTCTTCCGTAGTATTTTTTTAAAAGATATTTTTTAGCTAAAAAATTAACGATTTTACAAAGATTTTTTGGCTAAAGACTAATCATTATTATCATGTGGGAATATGATCCTGTTTTCGTTAGGATGTTTTGAATAATTGAAGGCAATAATCGCTTAGGCAATATTATCAACAGTTTTTAATCGTATATATATATATATATATATATATATATATATATATATATATATAGTATTTTTACTTCCTAATTATAATATCTACCTTTTAAGTTTATAATTGCTTTAATTTTCCTTAAGGTCAAACGTTTCAAAAATAAAACACCCATTTAATGCTATTGACCAAATAAAGCAATAATTATAAATAAAATCTATAATTTTTCTTTCTATCTATAATTAATTATCAATAATTAATCTATAATTAATATTTTTTCTTTCATTTACAAAATAGGAAAAAATTATCAACGTAAATTTTCTTAATAAGATTTCCTGACATTCTTAAACGACTTACTGTAAAAAAAATTACTCTTATAAATGAACGTTACTTGTTACTTCCTTTTAAACTAATTACGGAAAATGAACCAAAAACATTTCAGATTCGAACAAGACAAAATATAAATAGTAGAATGATTGAAACAATTAGTAAAGAATCCGGTCTGAGGACTTTCTCAAGGGTCACCTTCAGACAGGGATTCAAACCAGGGATTTTTTCTGTGAAGAGTCTGACTTTCGTCAAGAAGTCAAGGAGTCGAGGAGTCAATTTCTCTTATATTGCTAATTTTTATATATATATATATATATATAATATCACATGTTATGAAATCTCAATAAATAGAGTCTCTGAGAATAATTAATGATAAAATTTCACATACGACTTTTTTCCAATATAAAACGGACGCATTTCGTTGTTTATAATATGACAAAAATCATGCACTCCCATGAATAACCAATTGAATTCTAAGCTTGTATTTCTTTCAGCCTCAACTGCAAATCTTGTTACAAATATTTCCCAATCAATTCTTCTGTACAATAAAAAAATTCCAAATAATATTAAAAATATGTATATATTTAAAAATTTAAATACGACTACTTAAAGGACAGAGGTGCTTTAAAATAAATAGTAAACTACTTTATGCTGCGGAAATTATCTGTATAGCGCATTTTTAGTTTCTTACTATGCTATAAAGCAACAATAAATATCACCAACATAAACAAGAAAACAAGGTAGAGCTGCAAGCCAACCAACTTCATAAGTTATATTAACTTTTAATAACTATACTATCTTATTTAATGTTACTGAAACGAGAAAAATGTCTAGATCATTGTAATATAATAAGATACAAATTTTCAAATTTGCTTACCTTGCAGAAAATATTATTAAACATTTGGATTCAGAAGATTTTACTCAGAAGCATATTATAAAATGCATTCATATTATAATGCTCTAAATATTATATAACGCATATAAAGTGTACCAAATTTAGATAATTAAGATAAAGTTTATAAGAAAATAAGTATGTTACATTTTCAAACACAAGTTAAATAAAAAGGTAAAAAGAATTTCAGATTATATTCTAAATGGAATATATGCATAATTATTTTATACCTTTTTAAAAACAATAAATGCTATATAAATTGTTATACTCTGTTTTGAAAATAAGGCATTGTAATAAATTTCCCTATTTTACAAACATGCTAAACGCTAGACATATTGAATTAAGTTTCAATATTTAACAATAATGAAATTTTATTTGGACTGACTTGTTTTTGGGATGGACCTTCTCATTTTGAACCATGGTAAGATGACGAGGAATACACCTGAAATGGCACTCCCCTCTCCACACCACACACACAGGGAGGGCGTTTGGCTTGACAGATTTAACGTGTAGCAGGCACCCTGACATGACTGTTTTGCGGTGGAATCATGTCTCAAACATGAAACCCTCCGGTTCCGAAGCCGAGAAATTACCACCAGACCACCGCTGCCTGGCTGATTTCAATTAGTATAACTAGCGTAATTGTGTATATAATACAGCATATATCTTGTCTGATTTCTTTCTGCTGCCTAGCATGCATTTCTTCTCTATTAATACTTAAAACAATATCAATCAATAATCGCTCATCAATTTGCTGGATTCGAAATAGTATGACTAGTGTAATTGTGTATGTTATCAATTGTGCATGCATCAACATACAGTCTGATTCCTTTCTGTAATGCCATATACATTTTTTTCTTTTAATAATGAGCAAATGATTTCAAATTCTTTTAATGAGATAATTATTCTAATTCTAAATGATTCTAATGAATTAATTCTTCTAATTCTAAATGATTCTAATGAATTTATTCTTCTAATTCTAAACGATTCTAATGAATTAATTCTTCTAATTCTAAATGATTCTAATGAACTTATTCCTCTAATTTTAAACGATTCTAATGAAGTAATTCTTCCAATTCTAAATGATTCTAATGAGCAAAGGGCATTTAATCGTTGGCAGAAACTGTTTGCATAAACATTAGAAGAAAGAAAAAACAGATTACAATTTAAAAAGCATTTTCTAAAGATAAATATACATAATACGATAAAACTGAAAAAAATATGTTTATTGTCTTGCATTTTATCATGCTTTGTAAACTCCTTTGTAAATAAAATTGATAGTAAATTTCAAATGAAAGTTACATATTTGAAATAAAAAATTCCAACACTTGCAAATTAATGACAGAAATGAGTCTCAGACAGTTGACATTTCTATCATTATTCATGAAACTACTCATTCCTTAAATATAAAGGACTGCATTTGCAATTTCCCGTCTAGGAAATAGTCAAGTACAGTTGTGTTCGCTCGTTTCAATACTATTTTACTATATTCCAGTTGCGGGACTTACAAGGAAGGAAAAAATTCCAGCTTCCGTGTTTCTGATAGAAAATGTTCGTCCAAATGTTCCTGACAGTTTTTAAACGCTGCAGTATTTTTTAGTTTTATTAAAAGTGAAACATTTTCGTTTAAAATTTTACAATGTAAATTCCGCATTATGACTGAGAGATTCATTCTTAATCTTGGCTTTAAATTTTTTTAAAGTTGGTTAAAAAATTTTAAATAGATCTTATATATCTTGTTCCATATAAAAAAAAGTAAGACTTAAAAAAGAACAAAAAAAATGTATATTGCTTTTTTTGTTCAAATTTTCGAAAAAAAAAAATCGAACAAATTCTTTTCCTTACAGGAAAAAAAAATCTAAGACAAAAAAAAAAAAGAACAAAAAAGGTATAATTGTTAAATTCAAATTTTTTTTGGTTTATTCGATTCTTCGAAGTCTTTATAATCACTAAAATTCAGTATTAAATATTTTGTGAAGTTTAATTTTAATAGTTTTTTTAGAAAAAAATATATTTTTTAAACTTTAATTTTAATAAAAAAGACTATAAAAATGAGCGTATTTAATAACCCTCCAGAGTTGGAATGATGTTGAGTTTAGTTGATAAACTTTACATAATATTTCCTCTTAATAGCCCTGCACACTTGGAATGTTGTTAACATCAGTCGAAAAACAGATTATATATGTTTTCTTTTTCTTGATAACCCTGCAAAATTGGAATGTTGTTGAATTCTGTTGAAGCACAGAATTATATATGTTTTTTTACTGGCCTTGCCACTTATTAATTGCAGAATATTAACTTAATAATACTACGAAGAATAATTAATTTCAGCATTGAGTCATTTCAATCTCCGTCAAATTGAGTAGAAACTTCCATTTCGTGACTTCCACATCTCCCATATTTTCAAAATATGTTTTATTTCCTCATGGTTTTGGAAACTGTATTATCATTTATATATACTAATATTATAAATGTGAAAGTTTGGATGTTTGGATGATTGGATGGATGTTTGTTACTCCTTCACGCCAGAACGACAAAACAGATCTGGATAAAATTTAGCACAAAGGTAGATTAGAATCAGGAATAAAACACAGGTTATTTTTTTATTTCGGTTCATTGAATGGTAAATTTTTTATCAATTAAAAACTAATTTTCGTGACTAAAAGCCGTCACCAAATCCCGCCAAATATGTGTAAGGATTTGGGGTTTCTTCCCAAAAATAATTCGGTTAGGTTTAGCAAAATTTCGAATGATTACTTCAAACGATTCTGTTTATTTTCTAAGTGTTTGATGTATTAAAAATAAAGGGTTAACGAGTCGGATTTGGATTCCTTGAGAAGTACTTTTAAATTAAAATAAAACAGTATAAATTAAATAAAAAAAATTCTAATCTTTATTGCGTACCCCAACGTAGTAAAGTCACGGGCGTAGCAAATTCAGACATGCGCTGGTGTTGAAAGTTCAGAGTGATTGTTAACAACTGCGTTATTAAATTAAAAGCTTAAAAATTATGTGTATAATATTCTTGTAGTTACCTCTATCTCATTCAATAAATAATATGGATTTGACCTGGTTTTAAATAAATACGGACTTGATTGGCTGTTTTGTTTTATTTTGCGTATACAATGTAAATACATTGTTTTCATGTTAGTTGCGTGTTTTTGTTATTAAATTGTATTTATGTTTTGTATTCTTATGGTTATGCTTTTAAATGTATTATTTTTAGGTGAGGTTTAATTTTTTATTTGTTATTATTTGATAGTTTTTCGTTACATATACATCAAAATTTCCAAGCGAATAGAGTCGAGGGTAAAAGTTAGTATATGATCAAATCAACCTGAACCGAAATATTTAATACTGAGACTACCAGCAATAGGGTTCATATGTTTCTGCAAGTTCAACTCTGCAATCTTCCCAACGAAATTGCATATGTTCATCTAATAAATGAAAACGATGGTACCTTGGTGGTAAGGTCTGGACTTCAGAACCGGAGAGTTTCAGGCTCGTGACCCGATTCAACAGAAGAATTACAGACCATGGTGATTTGGTGGTAAGGTCTGGGTTTCGGAACCGCAGGGTTTAGAGTTCACGACCCGATTCAACAGAAGAATCTCTTACCGCGGTGGTCTGGTGGTAAGGTCTCGACTTCAGAACCTGAGGGGTGAAGGTTCGAGGCCCGATTCCACATAAAAACTACCGTGCAAGCGGGTCTGGGGCACGTTAAATCCGTCGGAGCCAAACGTGCTTCTGCCGTTGTGGTATTAAAGTTTAGAAAGGGGTGTGCCAGCTTATGAATCGTTCTCGTCATCTGACTGAGGTTCAAAATGACGATCTCCGTCCCAAAATAGTTCTAGTGTTGCTTTAAAACGGGATGTTAATATAACTAAACTAACTCAACAGAAGAATCGACATGGATCGACCGTAGCAAATTAAATCAGTCCGAGACAAACGTCCCCCCTCCCTTGTGGTGTGGGGGAGAGGGGTGCCAGCTCAGGTTTCATCCACGTCATCTGGCCGATGTTCAAAGTTACAAAAGTCGTCTCAAAATAGCCTTAGTGTTGTTTTAAAATAGGACGTTGATATAATTATAACTAAAAAAATGATTGATGAATGTGTTTCAAATTTGATTACTGTCTATATTTCAGATGCTAAATCTGTATAGCATTTTTTATCTAAATAGTTTTTGTTCTCTGTGCTTTTTTTGCAACGGTCGAATGCACTTGTAATCTTACAGCCAGTTAGATTGATAGTAAATCTATAAATCAGATTTCATTTCAACTGCTTTGATCAAAGAATTTCTGAGTTAGCTATTTCATAGAAAAACAAGCTGAATGGAAGGTAGACAAACATATGTAGTGCCGAAAATGTGTTTTTCGCACTGAATGAAGTCTAATCGTTGAGTTTCATCAAAATCACGGATTCAAATTTTTTGATGATTACAATACTTTCTCTATACTCGATGCAGAAGAAAGTTTAAAAAAATGAACAATGCCATTTTTTATATCAAAAAATTGCCAGATTGTTAAGATAGAAAATTTTGGATCTAAAAGAAACTAATGCAACGCATTCACTATGCGATTGTTATTGATGATGTCGTGTCAGTGTTACCACCGAAATGGAATGAAGAGCTTCTGAGGGCAAAGACCCCTGAGCACCCGAAGGCAGAAGTCTGACTTCTAGCTCAAACGAAGATGACACACACACACATTCGCGTGCATAACTCCTTTTTATAGAGGGTATCATTTGCACATCTTACAGGTAGAGCTCAAGGGAAGAACAACCATGCCCGAGCCCGGACTCGAACTCAGATCTCACAGATTGTTATTGAATATATCGTGTCAGTGTTACTAGGGAAAGGAGATGCAGTAGCTTCTGAAGGTGAAGACCCCTGAGCACCCGAAGGCAGAGGTCTGACTCAATGAAGTTGAAGTAGAGACACTTTCGCTTATACAATCCCTTTTTACAAGGGGACTTATCCACACATATCACAGATAGAATAACCATGCCCTAACCGGGGACTCCCAGATCATGGTAGAGTCACACTATGCCTGTGTGTTGACATGCGTTTGTTACTTTATCAAGTGCTGGCATAAGGGTAGCGTATCTTCCCCGTGATCTGGGCATCCCAGGTTCGAATCTCGGTTCGGGCATGGATGTTATTCTGGGTTCTATCTGTTAGATGTATGAATGAGCCCTCCTGTAAAAAAGGGGTTATCCAAGCGAATGTGTCTATCACTTTCATTTGAGCTAGAAGTGAGGCTTCTGCCCTCTGGGTGCTCAGGGGTCTTTACCCTCAGAAGTACTGCTTTCCTTGGAATCAAGGACACGACATCACCATCGTCCTTCATAATTAATCAATCCCTAGTAGCGCACAAATATTGTACGATATTGTATAACATTGATCTATATTGGCAGTATTGTAGAATATTGTTTAACATGTAATATCACACAATATTGTTCAATATTGTGCAACCTGATGTGCTACCAGTAATATTACGTCTAGCAGAGAATTTCATACTCGATTTAGAAATAATGCAATTAAATACTTTCTTTAAAATAAAATCTTAACTACTTATTACTGCAAAACATTTCAATTTCATGTTTGAATTTTTAGCATGGACAATAAGAAATCTGAGGAAATTACTACTAATATTATTATATTAGATAATACAAATGCTCCTTCATAATTAATCAATCCCTAATAGCCCACAAATATTGTACGACATTGATCTATATTGGCAAGATTGTTTAATATTGTAGAATATTGTATAACATTGATCTATATTGGCAGTATTGTTCAATATTGTAGAATATTGAATAGCATTGATCTATATTGGAAATATTGTTTAATATTGTAGAATATTGATCTATATTGTCCTGAAAGCACGGACACATCATCATCATTTTAACAAATAAATGACTTGTTTTCTATTTATTTTCAAATTAAGAATTAGGGAATGCGTATGAGTATCAGGTTCTTTTGATTAATTTCACCTTATAAGGAGCACAGAAAACTCTCAAGGGAAAATATGAAGATCGGAAAGTATTATTTATGATAAAGCGATACCGATAGTTTACCCGGAATATCGTTTTTGCTACATCGATTTTCTGGCAGACTCAAGTGAATCCAATAACTACGCCACGATGTCTGCGCCATTATGCAACAACAAACAATAAAATATTCAAAGGAAATATTTACAGCATCTTCACTGATTTATTCTGAGCTGAGACCAAATCTATATAAAGCTGGTGAGAATATTTCAAGCTTTTTATTGACTGAAAATTCTTTCATGGGATAATGAAGTAGTATTCTCAGAAGGTGAGTGTAATATTATATACATCTGGCTTTAAAGATAAAAAGAAGGTTCATATTTTATGTTTTCAGCTGTGTATTTCTTTCGTATATAAAGTTAAATTGGATTTTGTACATTATGTTGAAAAGATTTAAAACATATACTTTTCAATAATCAAATGATAGCATTTGAAAATGAATATATTTTTCATATAACAGTTGATTTTAAGGTGTATTTCCGATAACATAAGCCATACATTATCTATATATAATTTTTATGATTTAATGAAAATTCTGATTTTAGCAATACCTTGGGAATTTGCGTGTAACTAATTCACAATAAAATACTAGAAAGTCATAAATATTTTTTGTTTATAACAACAAATTTTCAATTTGTTAAGTAAGCATCGCGTGTATCCGCAATTTTCTCTGGGGAAAGAAAAAGTAATGATAAGCTTTTTTATGTTAAGCAATGATAATGATAAGCCATTTTCTCTAGTTACAGAAAAAGTAATGACAAGCCATTAAGAATATTTATGGTTAAACTATGTAAAAGTATTTTATTTCCCAAGAATATAACGACTGCATACACTTTACTGTATGTATATGCATGCCATCTTAATAAGCCAGTAACAGCCACTGAACATCGGTGATCATTTTTGTCTAGTGGATATGTTACGCAACTGCAAATCGTATGGTCACGAGTTCAATACTTGGTGGAGTTCAACCCCCCAGGGGCTCACCTTCCTTAGGTGAGTACGGGTGTCCCAATCCCGAGGTACCCAGGGATCTTTACTCCCTTTAGTTTTATACTCTTCTACGTCTCCTGCAGTCTTCTTTTTTCTTTCCCTCGAGGGTAGGCGAGGGAGCTCACCATGAGAAGCTGTTGCCGCTCTGATTGCTTCAGGCTTCTCATGGACAGCAAATACCCCACGTGTTTGCTGTGCGTGGTGACCCATTAGACGGGTGGTGCACTGTGGTCTCCGGTGTATCAATCGACTGGTACCTAGTCACTAGAGTGGCTAATCTTCTAGGGATCAAACGAAGGGGTTACTCCTTGGGCTTGGCGTCAAGGGTGGTCACTGTCCCCGGGGTAACTCCCAGCGTATATGTTCCGGCTAGCATTATGGCAAGTGCCGAGGTTGGGATTTCCATAGCCGGTAACTGCCATCCCATGTTGGGCTCCGTGGTGGGTGGTGTCGTCGGACCTGAATCCTATTCAATATCATATGGGCTCTCATAGGAAAACTCCCTTCAGTGGGCAAAATGTACCTACTTTTTTTCATAAATCTGAATATTTTGATAAGTTTTTTGTTGTAAAGAGTGTACCTGATAAAGAAACATTTAGTAACATTTCTTTATTTCTTGTCCAAAAGGCAATCTCTGCTACCATCGGTGAGGTTAAATCGATTACAAAAATGCGTTCTGGTGATTTACTTATAGAAACAGATTCTAAAAAACAGTCCAGCCACCTTCTAAAATTTAAAGCATTGGCACATCTACCCATTATAGTGACTCCATATTCATCTCTAAACTTCTCCAAGGGTGTTATAACCTACGGAGAGCTATATAATGTTCCTCTTGAAGAGATATCTTCCGAGTTAAAGAAGCAAGAAGTGACTCATGTCCACCAAATTACAATCCGGCTTGAGGGGCAACTCGTCCCTACCAAGCATTATATACTTACATTTCATAATCCTAAACTACCGGAATATATATATGCAGGATATATTAAACTACCAGTCAGACAATATATACCGTACCCATTGAGATGTTTTCAGTGCCAGCGCTTTGGCCATTCAAAAGCCAATTGCCGTGGGACACTCACTTGTGCCCACTGTGCTGAAAAAAGGCATGACAGCCAGCAGTGTACGTCACAAGAAAATGCGTAAACTGCGGCGGCGAGCCTCCCTCCTATTCTCGAACTTGCCCCCGCCGGCAATTGGAAAAGCAAGTTACAACTGTAAAAATAAAGGATAACTTAACATACCCCAAAGCCAGGTGTAGGATTCTAGCTCAGACACCTACTCCTGATGTTAGCTCTGCTTCAGTAGTACAAAAATTTTTTTGGTTCTAATTGTAATTGTAAAAACTGCGTTAAACAAGCAACTAAAAATATCCCTTCTGATAAAACATTGAACTTAGATCCTGACCACGACATAAAAAGTGTTCCTGAACCTAATAAAATAGAACCATCGACTTCAATTAAATTTCAGGGAAAAAAACTAAAGAATTCGCAGACATTAAAGATCGCTAAACGTAGCCTTTTGCAAGCAGATTTTCCGTTGAAACTTAAAAAGTCCTCCTTACGAAATTCAATCGCTCTAGGGGTGGCGGAAAAAAATGTTGTACACAAAGATTTAGCGTCCATCTTTGAGGACAAAATAAATAGCCCTGATATTAAATTACATCCTTCAGAGGAGGAAAAGGAATCTAGGAATGAGTTGAGACAATTCCAACCAAAGCTTCCAATTTCTCTTCTTCAAAAGCACACTTTTAATGGTTACTTTTCTCTCGTGGAATTGTAGCGGCCTTAGTTCCAAACTTCAGGATATTAAGTCCATTTTTAATACATTTCATCCCATCTGTTTTGGTGTTCAAGAGACTTTCTTGACGCCTAATATTTCCATCAAATTGCGCGGATATAGATGTGTCCGGAAAGAGTCTCATGGCTCAGGCACCGAGTCTCATGGCTCTGGTGGTGTCTGTATCTTCACATCAAAACTTTTTCCGAGCACACATCTTATTTTACATTCTTCTCTTCAGGCTGTGGCTGTGCAAGTTCATATACGATCTTTGGTCACAGTCTGCTGTATTTATCTTCCACCTCATGCTATCATACGTCAACAGGATCTTGACACCTTAGTGGACCAGCTTCCTAAGCCATATATTATAGTCGACGATTTTAATGGACATAATACTTTGTGGGGATCAGATGAAACAAATTATCGTGGGTAACAGATTGAACAGTTTATTGCTAATAACTGTCTCTGTCTGCTCAACAATAACCAGCAAACGTATTTTCATGCACCCACACTTAGTTCTACTGTCTGGACCTGGCCATGTGTTCTCCTGAACTATTACCATTATTGGAATTGGCAGTTTGGGATGATCTGCACAACAGCGATCACTTTTCCCTTAATAATCTCCCACGCTGTTATAGGCGGTGCGACTACAAGTCCTCCGCGTCTTTTATTCCAGCGGGCAGACTACACTGCATTCTCCCAACTTGTAGTAATCAATGACTCGATGGTCAGTGATGCAGATATTATGAAAGTACTACAAAATGTCATTGATACAATAATGAAAGCCACGAACGACACCATTCTGAAAACTTCCCCACGGCTAAGAAAATTTCGTAGACCGTGGTGGAATGAAGCTTGCCGCAACAATTATAAAAAAAACAGAAAAAGCTTTGGAATCATTTAGAAAATATCCGAAAAATGAGAATTTGATTGCCTATAAACGAGCCAAGGCTCTAGCGCGCAGTATACGACGTCGTAGTCAGAGAGATTCATGGAATAAGTTTGTTTCATCCATCACATCCTCTACCTCCAGTAAGTTACTATGGAAAAAAGTCAAAGCTGCTAATGGTATCTATCATGAATCATCAATTCATATTTTTAAAAAAATGCAGTGTGATGCATTCAAACCCATTAGACGTTGCTAACCTTCTCGACCAAGCATTTGCACATGTTTCCGCAGCTGATTCTTACAGTCTTAAGTTTCTGCAAATAAGAATCAAGCAGAACAGTTGCCTTTACGCTTCAAAACCAGAAGAGATATTTCATATAACTGCGAGTTCTGGAGGATTGAATTGGAAATGGCTTTGTCTCAAGTACATGATACCAGTCCTGTACCAGATGGAATCACGTATAGCATGATTAGTCATTTGAATACCATTTCTCTTTCCAATCTGTTAGCTCTTTTTAACACAATATGGACCGAGAAGAAATATCCTTCATAGTGGCGACAAGCTATTGTGATTCCGATCTTAAAGCATGGCAAAGAACCATCTGCCCCTCTGAACTACAGGCCAATTGTTCTTACAAACTGCATTTGTAAAACCTTCGAGCAAATGGTCAACGCTCGTTTAATATTCGAATTGGAAAAACGAGAATGCATCTCCCCGTTGCAAAATGGTTTCCGTAGAGGTAGATCTACATTTGATAACCTTGTATTGCTGGAAACCCAGATACGTAACACATTTATCAGAAGGAACCACCTTGTCTCCATATTCTTTGACATAGAGAAGGCTTATGACCGTACATGGTGCTATGGCATACTTTCTACACTATTTCATTTGGGTTTTGGGGGTAACATGCCCATCGTTTTAAAAAACTTTTTAGCACAACGTTACTTTTGTGTCCGAATTTTTAACTTTTATTCTAATAATTTTATTCAGGCAGAGGGAGTTCCGCAGGGAAGTGTCCTCAGCGTTACACTTTTTACTGTTCATCTGAGCCAAATTTCAAATCAGTTGCCCTCATCTATTCATGGAACGTTATATGTTGACAATCTGCAAATCTCATGTGAAAGTAGTAACATGACTCTAATAGAGCTACAACTTCAAAATGCAGTAAATAAATTGATAGCTTGGGGTGATAATAATGGTCACACTATCTCCCCGGAGAAGAGTTCTTGCATTCATTTCTGTCGGATAAGAAACCTTCACTAGGATCCTTATGTCCAAATTAAAAATACTCCTATTCCTGTTGTGAATGAAGTACGGTTTTTGGGAGTGATCTTCGATCGGAAACTCACCTTTCTTCCGCATATATTATATTTGCGAAAGAGGTGTGAGAAATCTTTAAATATTTTAACTGTTCTATCAAAAACATCTTGGTTAGCCGATCGAACCTCCCTTCGTCGCATTTATCAGGCAATTATTCTCTCCCGAATTGATTATGGATGCATGGTGTATGGTTCCGCCCGCCCGTCTGTGTTGCGGCGATTGGATACCGTCCATCATTCTGCTTTGCGTATTTGTTCTGGTGCGTTTCGTACATCCCCAGTTGAAAGCCTCTGTTACTTGTCACCAACTACTCTTTTCTCTAAGGTAACAGAAAATGACTACTTTATTTTATTTTCGCACGAAATCTTATCTGAAGCATCCCTTGGGCCAAATATCGATGCCAGTAAGTCTCCGTCGACTTTATAACACCCGCCCCTCTCACATACTTCCATTTTGTGAGAGATCCAAATTGTTACTGCATGACACGAACCTTAACACTGTTCATGTTAAAGCTATTGACGCATTTAGTATCCCACCTTGGGATATCCCACAGTTTTCTTACTTGAATCCTCAACTGCACCAGTGGTTTTCCAACAGATCTTTTTATATCAACGCAATCGGTATTCTTCTTGTTTTACGGATGGCTCGAAATCAGATGGATATGTTGGTTGTGGAATCGTTTTTTCATCTGATATACTGAGCCACCGTCTTCATAATTGTTGCTCTGTTTTTAAATCTGAGTTGGTGGCAATTTTCTGTGCTCTACAGAAAATTTCAACCTCTACTGAGCGTGAATTTATAATCTATACTGATATCATGAGTGCTTTGGAGACACTTTCACACTACCGAAATCGGATGCATCCTATTACCCTCAAAATTTTATTCAACTTGCGTCTTTTAAAACAATGACTTCAATATTAATTTCTGTTGAGTGCCGAGTCATGTTGGCATCTTGGGAAATGAGACGGTGGACTTGGCCACAAAATCTGCAACGAACTTTTTAAGCATGGGTCTTCCCTTTTGTGACATTAAAAGGTCCATTAATCATCTTATCTGTTCTAATTGGCAAAAGTCGTCTGATTTGCAGATCCAAAATAAATTACACTTTATAAAACTGACATTTTTCCTTGGCCTGTTCATTCTATACGTGAGAAGGATGTTAAATCTACTCGTCTCCGCATAGGAAATACGCGTTTCACCCACAAACATCTAATTTTTGGAGAAAATCCGCCTATATGTAAAAGATGCCAGGATCAATTTACTATTTACATCATTTTAATTGACTGTCCTGTCTTTAATTCTTATCGTACCAATTTTTTTTACCTCGCCTTCAACATTACAAGACTTGGTGGGTGAAAAATACCAACCAAACATTTTTAAATTCTTGGCTTTCTTACTTATATATAGATCTTTTGTAATTCCGTTTGAGTTGAACTGTTCTTTTCACTGTTGTTTCAGTTTCTCGTGTTTTATCATTTAAATGTTAAAGTCATTTTTTTGAAATTTTTTTTCACTTTTTACCTGCGATAGTTTCATAAATTGTTGTTGATTGGCGCAGTATGGCCAAACATGGCTCTGGTGCTATTAAACTACACACAAACCAAACCAAATCGGTGGAGTTCAACTTCCCCATTGGCTCTACACCATAATAAAAAGCTACCTACTCTCCAACACATTAGTGACGTTGGACAATGAACACGCTCTTCGCTCGCTACTGAAACTATCTCCACTTGCCATAAAGCTTGGCTCTACTAAAACACTCTCTTTGCTCACCATAACGCTTGGCACTATCGAAGCCCTCTTTTCGCTAGTCATAACACTTGGTTCTATAAAATAGTCCGTCTCTTCACCGACTTACTGTGGTGGAGTATTGTGGGGATATCTTCATAAGCAAGTAACATCCACTAAACATCGGCGTTCCCTTTTGTATAGTGGATATGTTACGTGGCTTAAAATCGTAAGGTGGCGAGTTCGATCCTTGGCGGAAGCTTATCCCCACATTGGTGATATTACATAATACAATGCGCCTCATATGTGTGACGCAAACGACCGTAGTGACCTGGTAGTAAGCTCCTGAGCTGTAGGGTTTCAGGTTCGAGGCCTGATTCCAGCATAGAGCTGTCGTAAATTGGTCTGTTGAACGTTACAACCGTCAGGGGGAAACAACCTTGTGCTGGTGTGGAGAAGGTTGGGGGCCAGCTCAGGTGTCAGGCTCGTCATCTGGCCGTGGTTCAAAATTATGATATTAGTCCCGAAAAAAGACTAGGGTGGCTTTATAAAACAGGAGGTTAGTATAACTATTCTAAAAAAATTAAATATGAATTCAAAATTGAATTAATTGAGTTCTATAATGTTCCAAATAACAGAAGGTGTGTTGTTGCTGTTTGCCATCTCATATATATATATATATATATTCCTACTAGAAATGAGATTTATTTTAAAACTTAACTGATCAGATTCCAAAAAAAGGGCAAAATCTAAAAAGGGCAGCATTTAACTGATGAAAAAAGTTGCACGGCCACCAAACATTTTTGAAACGGGCCGTAGGTCAGCTCTGATACAGACTTTTTTTCACTCATGAGAACCTCTTTACCATCCAAAAGCTCATAACTCATAGAACTATAGGATTCAGTCTGTAGACGTTTCAAGCACTTGAACATCTTAAAAAAGCTCGAAAGTCGCTTGTAGTTTAGGGTGGAATTTGTGCAAGCAGTAAAACATCTCTAGTTTTTGTGGAGGAGGGCTTTAAGAATGAGAAAAATCGATGCCTCCATTTTTTTTAAAGTTTTAATATTTAATAATTCAAATTTCAAGTATTCTTGCGCTTTTATTATCTCAGTCATAACTATGTAAAAAATATAATGATACGTAAAGACAAAATTCTAATACAATTAAGTATTTTATACATATCAGATTTTTTAAAATTTAATTTTATATTAAAAGCAGCAAAATTTAGATTTAATGTCAATGGAAACTATATATTGCTTCACTTATTATTAATTATGAGAATTACAAAACTAAGTAGAGATATCAAAACTTTATTAAAAATGTATATTCTTAGCCTTCACGTTAAACATTATTTACATTTTCAATTTGAAAAATTAATTTCAGTTGAAAACATACATCGGAACTTTATATTTTGCTACAATTTGATGTAGAGTTTTTTAAAGAAACCTGAATTAATTCCAATTTTAACCCCATTATACTTGAGTTTGGAAATTTTTTTATTTTAAAAATATCCAAATTTTCCGAAACATTGGATAATTTTTGGAAAATGTCATGTTTTGCTAATATTGTCCTTTTCAACGTGTTTGGATACCAGCTTTAAGATAATATAAAAATTTTACCAGGTGAGACATCTTGGAAGTTTTTGTAAAATGTTGTCAATATAAAGTGGACGTTGCAACAAGACTCCGAGTTAGCTGAGAAGTCTAAAAAGATAGAAGAGTGGTGGAAGGCGCAATTTCAGGGCGTGATGTCATTCGGTAAATGACCACGATGCTCTTCGAATCGTAATCGCAGAATTACAGAGTAAGGTCCATTACAGAGTTTATAATTTGTACTAAAACATTTAAAAGTGTGGACTTTTTATAGCAATGGCTTCTGTGGAAATAGGATAGATTTAAGTTAGATGAATTGCTGCCCAATGCTGAAAATATCAATAAACATTTGCAACTCTATATGACTGCAAGAAACGGCAACTTTGAAAAAAAAAATTAAATTTATTAAGTAGTAAAAATCTGATCTTAATAGATTTGATCAAATTATATTAAAAGTTATTTGGTCGTGTTTTGCTACTCCACCCTGTGTAATATTGAAATATGTAATTATATGCATGATTATATAATCCTTTAAAATTAATTGCGAAGTCTATTACTTTGTGCATTGCGTAGAAAAATGTACCACTGGATAATAATTAAAAAAAAGGTATTGGTAAAATTTTATTATTATTAAATATCTCTTACCCATTTGTAAAAAGAAACAATGATTTTCTTCTGTATTTACTTAAAAGCACTTTCCAATCCACTTTCGAATCTCTCTCTTGCCCAACGTTTTCGATTCCTTTGTCTAGAAGTCAAAAAACACCATTTCTTCCTTCTCCGAAGATTATTCCGAAGAAGATCTGCCATGATTCTCAGCATAGAAGTAGACAAATGCATTGGGAAACTGCTTTTTTAGGGATTTCTATTTTCAGTGAGCTGGATAGAGAAAGAGAAAGAAAAGAATTCTGACTAAAGAGTGTTTGATTTTCCGGTATTCTTTAAGTGATCAGTTGAAGTGACCATGTAGCTGAATTGCTTCTGGAGAGGAAACTGGTCAGTTGGGATATTGCTTGGTATCCGGCGAAATTTCCGATTTCTTGATTTCATTCTTTTCTTACCTTTAGAGACAAGTTATATTCAGCAATGAAAATTACTTTTTTTAAACACATTTGCATCATTAGCGTACATATATGCTCACTTTTCCTGGTCATTGGCGCTTGTATACACGCTGCATCATATTATATCCATAGCATATAATATGGTATATACCATATTCATATTATATACTGTATACCTATATGCATCCCACATTTCAAATATTACCACCCTGAGCAAAATGACTAACAAATAATGCTCAAAAAGGATTTTTTCTACTTTTCTACAATTTTACTCCTAAATATGAGATAAAACTTTTTCCTTGATATTTGCCTTTTTTTCTTATTTTTATGTGATGCAAATGGGTTAATGTATCACAAGCCTGGCCACGTTTGCTGTATAGCAAAAATTCTTTTTTACAATTTAATATTGTCATATTCTTGCAAGCATTAATTATAAATACGGTGATGGAAATAATCGTAGCATTTTTAATTTATCATACTCGAAGCACATAGAAAGTATTATAAAACAGTCGACTGTTTCATGCCTTATAAAGATACTGAAAACCGAAGGAACCATAGATAAAAATCCTAATTTTCTCTCCGATGTTAGCTTATAAAAGTGTTGATACTACATGGACAAGAGTATGCAGTAAAAATAAATTTAAAAATCCCGGTACACTTTCAAGATAATGGAATGCGCACACGTCTGCCATTGCTACTCCCAGAATAGTGTGCAGGTTTAGTTTAGTTTAGTTATATTAACGTCCCGTTTTAAAGCAACACGAGGGCTATTTTGGGACGGACCTAGTCATTTTGAACCATGGTCAGATGACGAGGACAACACCTGAACTGCCACCCCCCTCTCTCCACACCAAGCCACACCAGCGGGACGACATTTGGCCTGACAGATTTAACGCGCAAGAGATCCCCTCACACGATGGTTCTTCTGTAGAATCAAGTCTCGAACCTGAAACCCTCCGGTTCCGAAGCCTAACCTTACCACCAGGCCACCACGGCATGAATAGTGCGCAGGAAACCAGTATTAAAGAAATTAATGCTGAAAAACTATTGAATTGGATTAAGGAGCACAAAATATTGAAGTATATCAGATTGAAGACAAGATATATTAAGCGATGAATATCGCTTGTTTTAATGTATGATAAGCTGGCCACGTTTTCTAAGTAGCACAGTCTTTTGCACTATATTGTACAATATAGTGCAATGGGCGAGATTACATGATATTAACTATTTAAGCCTAAATTAGCGCTCCTTGTTTGTCCAGTATCACCAACTAGAGCCAAGAGTATGACATAGCTTCTTCATGTTTCACATTCGCTTGCACAACCCCTTTTTGCAGGTGGGCACATTCACTTTACTCACGGATAGAACACAGAATAACAACCATGCCCGAACCGGCACTCGAACCATCCAGATCACGGGGAAAACGCTCTACCCCTATGCCAGGACGCCGTCATTCTATAGAGTACGTGAGAAAGTTATGGGGACACCACTACCGCTGTTTTTCTTTTTTTAGTCTCAATCTTCGGGGTGGGGTACCTCGTAATTGAGGATTGAGATGTTTCCGCCATGGTGGTTGGATCTCACCAATTCTGTGGGTACAATAAAAGTGGGGGATCTGGCACCTCCCCTCGATGACGGGACATACTTCCTACTGGGAGGGTTGTACCGTGGCCAATGATGGACCTTAGGAACTCAACTGGAATTTCCACCAGTGTTACTTTAGGAATTCTGCCGATACTGCTATGTTTAGTGGTGGCGAGGTGGTCGGCTGTATGCAAGAAGAAGAAATGTTGCTGTAGCGGAGACCGGTTCATTCAGTATTTACTACCGATTGCCATTGGGCTGTATGGCGAGTCAGTAATATGACAGTATATGAAAAATGAAGGTATAATAATATAGGTTTTAAATAAGTTAACTAAAATTACAGTCCCTCTTTATTTTTTGATGCAATGTCAAGCGTTTAATAATCATACTTGAAGAATAAAGACCTTTTCCCTAACTGAAGATATCCTTCATTGAAAGCCCTTATTGAAATTTGATATTAATATGTATTATCGGCTTAAAATTTTATCATAATATATAAATTTTATAGTCGTCAGAAAATATGTACCTCTGTACCTTTCCTATGTATTGTAGCATCTTCAAAAATATGGTGTTGATAGAAATCAAAAGATAGACATTTTCAGATATATATACATGAAAATCACTGTTTTGTGTAAGGGTTGATTTGCCTAAAATGTGTTATTTTTAAAAAAAGTATTATTTTTCCTAAAATGTCATTATGCAAATTAGGGTTTTTTTTACAAATGAAATGAAATACCATTTAAAAAAATTGGAACTTATAAAAAGTAATGAAAAACTTAAATTTCCAATAAAAATAATTTATTGTTTAAAATTTAGAAATGGATATTGATGTTAATGATCAATTTGAATAATGTGTGTTTAATGTTTTGGAGGTTTCAGTAAAATTAAGTGATAGAAATGCACTTTGTTTTTATAGTAATCTGAGATTTCTTTAATATATGGTCTCTTATTATAATCTAGAACAACTGAGAATTTTGAATCAAGTTCGATACACAAATATAAAAAGAAAAATATTGGAAAAATCGTTTTCCCAAATGTCAAAAGTTTAGGATTTTAATGAATTAATTACGTTAATTACATCGAACTTATTTTTGGATTTGTAGTAATTTCCAAATGTTCCCTTGTACATTCGTACAGTAAAAGCTTTTTATTCGTAGGGTATATGTTCCATAAATATGCCGCGAATACAGAAACCATGAATACGGAATGGTAATTTATATCGGATTATAGGGGTTATTTTCCTAGGTGAAATAATAATAAAAAAAGAAATATATATTTGAAATATGAAGAATTTTGTCGCTTTCTCTTGCTTGGCAGTTTTTAAAAGCTCTTTCCATTCAGAGTGATACGCAGCAGTCGCATTAGCAATTTGCTTCTTAAAAATAAAACTTCTTTCCATAGACGGATCAATGTTCATAAAGAAATTGCAAAGCTCATTTGCCATTTTTAAACATTCACTAAGATTTTTCAAATTAAATGTCACGTTTCAAGGGTTTGTTGAAACCTCTTCTTCAATGGGCTGTAAATTTAACATTTCCTCCAAGTCGGTTTCAGTCAAGTGTTCATCTTGCGATTCAAGCAATTCCTGAATGTCACTTGATTCTATCTTTTCGAACCCATCTCGTCCTGTTCCATCCGTGATTTCGGCTATGTTTCCAGTTTGCAATATCCTTTAGACAAAGTTGTAATAAGATCTATTTTACTTTTTTATTAGTTCATTTAATGGCATTTACAAAGGATATTGGGTTGGATACCTATTGGAATCCTTTTATTATAATGTATGCACTTATTAGATCCGCGAATAAAGAGATGTTTAGCCGCGAATGCTGGGATTGGGTCGCATTGTTTTAATCCGCGAATATTGAAAACGCGAATAAGGAGCTTTTACTGTATCTTAAAATCTATAAAAGAATGGACATTTTTTGCCTCTAGCTTCATTAGAATATTTTAGAACTTTTTTACAACTTAATGTGTGTTTTTTTCTAGAATAGAATTCCTTTCTAAAACGTTATTCAAATGACGAACAATTTAATTTTCAGTTAGAGCTTTCTCAGAGCTTTAATTGTATGTTTTTTCCATTATTTTAAAGTTTGATAAGGGATTGTGACAAAAACAGAAGAAAGAAAGTGAAACAGAAAAGTAATGATTACATCACTTCTAAAATGAATGAAGCTGAAAATAAACTGCAATTTGTATTCAGTTGTTGTTTTTGTCTGTACTGACAGAAAAATAGTTAATTAAACGATACTTTGTATCAAAGAATTTATGAAAGACTTCTTTTAAGCCAATTTGCGACTTTTAAAGTCTTTTTCTCAAACTTGTCTATGGAAACATATCTTTTTCTAAATATAAGTTTAACTATACACGATTTACAGCTAGAAAAATGCAGTCTACGAAATTTATATTTCTACCCAATTGATTAATAATCTTATTTTTCTTTTGCAAAAATTAAGTTTGTATTCATTCGAAATTAAAGTTTATTTATTCGTCATTCAAAGAAATCGAAAATAATTTCCTTCTTCCTAAACCTTTCAAGCTATATATTGAGTGGTTGTTATTTAAAAAAAGAATGCCGCTGATTTTCAAGCTATGTTTTTGTTTTTATTTTTTGGTTTATGTTAGAGGACTTTTAGCTAAGTGAAAAAGTTCTATTCACTTAAAAGAGTATAGGCTTTATTTTTCTAGGGGGGGGGGGAGTAGTTGCTCAAAAGCTTTGCTAACTTCATTAGAGCTTCACTTAAAGGAGCCGACAGATAAATGAAAGTTAGACGATATTTTTGCCAAATGGAATTTGACAATAATTTAAAAGTGCTATCTGATAATAACAGTGGAATATTGATGTAAAATTGCTATCTGGTAATAACAGTGGAATATTGATGTAAAAGTGCTATCTGGTAATAACTGTGGAATATTAATGTAAAAGTGCTATCTGGTAATAACAGTGGAATATTGATGTAAAAGTGCTATCTGGTAATAACTGTGGAATATTAATGTAAAAGTGCTATCTGGTAATAACAGTGGAATATTGATGTAAAAAGGTGGCGGCTCTCCACTGAGGAACGATTTTGGTTCCACTATTTATTATTGTAAATTTATATTTTAAAAAGTGGTGGCAACACCTACTTCTGTTTCTTTTAAAATTTTGATTATTTCATGTATATTTAATTTGTTAAGTAGTATTGTATTTCATAGTAATAATAATTTGTAATCCATCAGAACTCAGAGAAGTGGTATTCTTTAAGAAGCAATAAAAACTATTTGTTCAGGAAGAAGGAATCATTTTCTTCTGTAATTTCCTGGCTATTCTTTTGTTAAACAATTTTGGTGAAAAATAATTCTGAAAAAATAAAAGGAAAAGACAGTTGTGTGCTGACTCCAGATTAGAAGTTTGCGCATTCAGATCACGTCCGGGTCACCAATTTGTTTTGCCGGTAGATTTTGGCCTAGAAATTAATATAATTGATTTCAACTCCTTCTCACCATGGAGTTGGTAAGTTCCGATGTGAGATGGAGTCTAAATTAATAATGTTAATGTCTAGGGCAAAATCTGCCAGCATAACAAAAAGGTTTTAACAACTCGCATAACAAAAAGCATAAGTTTAAAAAAAACAAAGGATTTAAGCCGTAAAATCCGGGTTATATTTTTCCATTATTGTATTATGATATCTAATATATTAAATGAATTTAATGTATCTCCTACATCACTTGATGCTTTTTTTAATTTTGAGTTTCAGAGATTTTAATATATGAAACTCATACAACTTCAAAAGAAAATGTTAGCACATATATGTTAGAGTGAAAACACGAAGTTAGTGAACATGCGAAATAACTAGGAAAAAACGCGTTCTAATAGACAACGCTAGGGAGAACCCGTTTTATTCATGTTTTGAATAAATTTTTAGGCAATATTAACTATTCCGATATTAATGTATTAAACTGCACTTCCTAATACAGAATTTAAGAAAAGAATCTATCATTAAAGAAAAAATACTTAACTTGAATATTATTTAATAAAGTACTGTTATTAGAAATAAAATATTTCGACACTGTAAACTGTGACACTTATGGCCGCGTGAGTAAATTCGATAGCATCAAAAATTTCTTCAACTGATAAGTAATATTTTCTGGGCTCATTTCAGGAAACCATCTTTTTTTTTTAATTACAGATTTCAAGAATTTCAAACCTTCTTAATCCGTGGTACTGAAATGGAGTCTTGCTAAAGACAGATTTTGCTTCTTTGAACCTCAAATAAGAGAATGTCGTGTGTAATAGCTTTAAATTAATTCAATTTTTTTTGTTAAAAAAACTGTAATTATTCAAGAATTTTTTTTCAATGTTATGGAGAAAAAACATTGGCATTTTCTTCATTCATCGTAAAAACAAAATTCAACAGCACAAATACGTTCCAGCAGGAATAAAACTAGACAAGTACGACCTCTTTGAAATTTTCGCATGCAAAAGAATCTTAATTTTGACTGGGAAATATATGAAATACTAATACCTTAATGATGTCAGTTTCCCTATTTAATTCGATTGATTTCGGATTTTCATTATAACATATATATATATATATATATAATTGTACAAACAATTGTGTTTCAATTTTATTTTTTAAATTCATTGCTTATGCTTTTTTTATTATTATCAATGAAGGTGTTTTGAAGAGTATTAAAATATTTAAAACGAAACATTACGATCATCTATACTAATATTATAAATGTAAAAGTTTGGATGGATGGATGTTTGTTATTCAATCACATCAGAATGGTTGAAGGAAATTGGATGAAATTTAGCACAAATATAGATTATAGTCAAGAATAGAGTATAGGCTACTTTTTATTCTGGTTCATTGCGTGGTTAATTTTTTTTATTCATTAAAAAATAATTTTTGCGACAAAAAGATGAGACCAAATCCCGCCAAAGCTATGTAAGGCTCCAGTTTTTTCCTCCAAAAGAAATGAGGCTTAATATGATTTCGACTGATTATTTCAAACGATTTTGTTTATTTTCTAAGTGTTTGATGTATTTAAAATCAAATGTTGTTCATTACTCGATCATTCGAATTCATTCTAAAGTACTTTTGAATTAAAGGAGAACAGAATAAAAGAAATAAAAAATTTCTAATCTGTGTTACCCTAATTGGCGCAGGAAAGTCAGACATTTACGTTACGTCAACTGGTTTTGAAAATTCGAGCGGGGTTGTTGGCAACAGGATTTTCGTTTAAATGAAATGTTTAAAAATTATGTGTATAATAGTGATGCAGCTTTCTCCATCTCGACCCATAAATATAATTGATTTGACAGGTCTTGATTGGCCGTCTTGTTTTATTTTTTGTTTACAATGTAAATAAATTGTTTTTACGTTAGTTGTGTGTTTTTGTTATAAAATTGTATTTATGTTATATATTTTTCATACAGGCTTATACTTATAAATGCATCGTTTTTTAGGTTAGGCTTATTTTTTATTGATCATTATTTGATAGTTTTTTGAACATTTCAGCGCGAACAGAGTCGCATGTAATAGTTAGTGTACACTATATGCGAAGTTTGTTATGGTAAAACAACGATTCATAAAACATCATTGAATATCGAGAACAGATAATGGAACGTTAATTCTTATTAATTTGCCTTCATACGCTTGTCGTATGACAAATCATGAGAATATTTCAAATTTTTAATTAGGTTTATCTAATAGTAAGCGGTGAAAATTGCTATTACCATAGTTATTTTAATAATTTTTACTTCCGTAATGGCTTTAGTTAAATAAAAATGCATGATGAATTAAAAAATAAATGTCCCGGTAATCTGCTAATCGATTATGATATTAATATTATAAATAATTTGCATACTTATATATAATCTATTTTTATTTATTTCCTTTATATAATTTATTTTTCATTTGTTAGTAATATAATGAATTTTTATTTAAATAATATGTGCTTTCAGGGATATAAAAGCGGTCTTTCGGAAAGAAAGAGTTTTAATCAATTGGACATACTTTTAACTTCGCTTTCAGATAAACGCTTTCTACTTATTATTGAGAAAAAATAAAATTATGCAGATTATTATACAGATGTCATTGTCTTTATTTCAGATAAAAGTTAATTATACAGATCAATGTGTAAATTTATGAAATTGTAAGGTTGTAATATATTAAACATATAATTATCTTTTATCTGTATGTTATATAATTAAAATATAATTTTTCGAATAAATTTGTAATTTGAATAAATTGTATATCTATAATTATTTTAATCTTTATATTATACAGAAAATATACAGATAAAAGATAATTATGTAGATAAATTTATCAATAAATTGTAAAGTTAAATGCAATAAAAATGGTTTTAAATGAGTGAATAGCTGTAACGTTAAACATTATTAAATCAACGTTAAACATTATTAAACAATATTATATTAACGTTAAAAATTATTAACGTTTTCAACACTTGCCTGTTCCATTTAATCATAAATAATCAAATGTAAACTAATAGTATTTTAATCCTTTCAAGCCGACTTTAATGTCCACGAGCCAGCTAGAAACGCTCTCATTTCCAAACCAAAACACTGGCAAGTGGGGTATTTTTCAGTTCATCCACGGCCGTCACTGGCTCAAGCCTCGGCATGTGCCGGTGTCCTGGAACATTTTAAAAACTTTTGGCACAAGATGGCATTGTATGCCCAAATGGTTTCAGATACAAGTAGATTTGAACTTCTACTCAAAATGAGAGTAGCGTGACTCACTTACACGCGGCTTCTGATTACATAAGGGGAAAATAATGTTACCGAACGGGATGCTTTAATGGCTTATTAAATTCGCACGTTGCATTTGTTTATGGCATGCTTGTGAGTTTTATTACCGCTGCAGCGTTGGGTATTTCAGTTTGCAGTTCAGATTTTAGTGGATTATTAGATTTTGTAGACGTGAATGTTTTTTTCTCTTTTTATCTTTAGAATGTTGAAGCGTCTAAAACGTTTAGCTGATATTTTATTAGCTGTAATGATGCAAATTATTTCAGATAATGATTCTGTAGCAGATTTGGATACTAGTGTTAGTGACACTATAACATATTACAAACACTGATATTTCGATAATTTCCTGAATTTAGGCTTAACAGTAATATATATATATATATATATATATATATATATATATATATATATATATATATATATAGCTCTGGACGGACGTTTGCACTTCCCGTTCGTAAAAAGTTACCAGTAATTTCTATTTTATCGCCAAAAGTTGGGAAATTGGTCGCCAAATAACCAAATGGCCGCTAAGTTTATCTTCAAGTTCTGAGATCACTGATGTGGCACCCGATCGGTATCTCCATGATCGTGAAACGATATTTCTTACAATGACTTTATTCGTGTCGAGATGCAAAAATTACAGGCTTGTAACATTATTTCTAGAATTCGAATCTTTTACAAATTCAATACTTTCATCATACTTCGTATACGAGAAATTAAACCTACAGAAGTGATCTTCCTTAAAATTTATCACATACATTCTAATGAAAGTTCGATTCCATAGAAAAATTTGCCCGCTAATGACGAGCAATAATTATATAAATATTAATCTTTGATGTAAATTTAGCATATTAAATAACCCTATGATGAAATATATGATCATCTTGAATCATCTTTGAAAACTGCTTTGGCGATTAATCCCCGGGTGCAATTTTAGTGCCTGAAATCAGATTTTTAATAATTATTGCGTTTTCTTATATTTGAACAGCCGGGCTGAAGCACATTCTTGGAAGGGATTTTGCACCAGTGTCCTAGCATAGAAATAGCGCTTCTTCCCGGTGATCTGAACTTGCCAGGTGCAAATCATGGTTTGGGTATGGATGTTCTTTTTCTGTATTTCTGGTATTTCTTGTAGTTCAGACTTTTCTCAATCCGAAATAGTCTATTTTTTCTGGGAAAAGGAAAATCTGCTGTCTCATCCAAGGAAATTTTAAGCAAAACGTATTTTTCACCTAAATTTGTCTTCAGTTTTCTCAAAACTTTCATTTAAAAAAAATTTTACACCGTTAACATGATATCTCAAAAACTAATAGAGGTACTTATATAAACATTTCAGAGTCTGTTTTAGATAATATGGGAAATGTAATAAGACGAAAATTTCATTGTTAGTCAAATACTTTTTTAATTGTAGGTGCCTTTAGAAAAATTAAATTGTGACTTTATAGAAAAAAATGCATATATATGTATATTTATACCCTTAACTTCTTTGCTTCTCAAGCGTTTTCTTAAATTTCGGTTGATTTCATTCATCATTATATTATAAAACCTTTGTACAAAGAAAAATGGATTGCTGGATTATATTTTTGTGTAGAGTGCTTACCGTTTTGATAAAATTTCATTAAAATTGACTACACATTTTCCTGTTTCTCAAAACATATGATACTTAAAAATAATTTGTTTTGTATTTATAGTATTTTGTTTTATAATTAACAATACATCTGAAAAACACAGTTTTTAATAGTATTTCAAAAAAAATTTTATCTTTTCAAAATTTTTCCTTCGAACGTAGTGAGATACTTTAAATAATTTCTGTCTTTCGCTTTCATGTACTATTTTGCAACTAACTAATTTCACTGATTTAATACTTTTTCATTTCCGAAGTCCCGATTACCGCACACAACTGCATTTTTTCGTAACTATACACAGCTGTATTTTTTCATAACTATAGCGTTATCATACATTCGACTAGTCGGACCGACAGACATTCTTTGAAGGGATTTTGTACCAGTGTCCTACCATAGAAATGGCACGTCTAACCCGTTATCTGGATTTTCCGGGTGCGAGTCCTGGTTCGGGTATGGTTGTTCTTCTTCTGTGTTCTATCTGTGATATGAGAGAATACTCTCCCGGTGGAAAGGGCGAATGTGACACGAGAAGAAGCTAAATCCAACTCTTAGGCTTAGTTTTCGCTACTGAAAAAAGAGACGCTCATTCATCTTAAATCGTTGGCAGATAACTATCAGCATGTTTTTTAAATGCCATGAATATCAAAAAAATTGTTCAAAATCTGTTAGAAATCTACAAATTTGTTGTAAAGACCTTATACTAAATTGTAGGCATGTAATTCGAAGAAGTTTGGAGTTATATTTGTCATAGATTCAAAACATTTGGATTGGCATACAAATATGATGCTAAAAGTTTCTTTTTTCAAGTCAGGGTGGCATAGAACTTAAGAACTTATAAAAATTTCGTGTTAGAATTCTTAGATTACTATACTACTTTCTTTATAATCTGCGTATGAACAAATAAAAAAGGGTGTCTAATACCATTGAGTTACGTAAACACAAAAAGGATTTTTCAAATAATATTTCAAGTTAAAAATACTTTTGTCAGGATACATTTTTTTTTTTCAGGAAGCAATTAAAAAATTTATTCCTTTCGCTTCCATGTTATTATCTTACAACTGACTGATTCCGGTGATTTAATACCTTACCACATTCGATGTCTCGACCAGAACACATAACTACAATATAAAATAATACCCAGAAAACTCCACAACCATTTTTAAAACGCCTTTTAAAGCAGCTCTGTCGATGTAAAGGAACGCGTCACATCTTTTTCGCTTTTTTATTTTATCAGAAAATATAACGGAGGAACGAAACCTTTCAAAATGGCTGCAACAACCGACCATTTTTGCTGTTTTGAACAAATAGTAAGAATGTGCAAACCTGCCGTAGGCAAATTTTTATTAAAATGTGCGCCGTGACATATGCAGAATATCCGTTTCACTGCTGTCAGCACCGGAAGGGGTTTCTGACAACTTTTCCTCCACCCCCTTCGCTTAGGAGGAACTTTTCCGGGCGATTTTTTTATTTTTTTATTTTACTTTTCATCACACGAAAATATTTTCGCCGAGTAAGTGATTTTTGCGTGTTTACACCGATAACTAGATATATTAATGACAGATACAAACGGTTTAAAGGTTTTAGGTGCTGATAGCAAAGCGATGGTAGGGGGTTTAGAAATGTGGTTTAAATGAAGACATATCTCACGGCAAGTGATTATTATTTTTATTATTATTTTGAAAAAGACTCTAAAATAGTTATAATTTAAATTTTTATAAAAAAATTTGAAGAAATATCTGTGAAATCAAAGTAAGTAGTTAGAAGCGTTTTGAAAAATTGAATAAAGGGATTATTTTTGTTAAAAATTGTTATAAATAACAAATATTTTGTGCTTTAGAACTTTTTATCAAATGTTAGATAAATATTTAGTAATTTTTATCAAATGTTATGATTAAGGTATACGATTACGTTAGAATCACTGGTTATCGATCACATTGGCGATTTTTTTTAAAGTTTTATTTCTTGCTGTTCAAACTTCCCTCCTTCTAAAATAGTTTATCTTTTTTGGGAAAAGTAAGGCCTGGTATACCATTCCGGGGCAAATCTTTTCCAGCTACAATTTTCTCAAAACTTTAATTTTCATAATTCTCAACCGTTAACGTAACACCATCGTTGAAAAATAATAGAGTTATTTATATAAAAATATCAGTGCATGTTTTAAATAATATGGACCATAGTAATGATTAATCGTAATGAACCAAAAGTTTTATTGTTGGTGAAATACTTTTTTCATTTATAGGTGTTTTCAGAAAAATTAAGTTATGAATTAATGAAAAAAATGCATATATACGTATATATTTGCCCATAACTTCTTTACATCTCAACATCTTTCTTAGATTTTGGATCAATTCATTCATCGTTATATTCTATACTTTTTGTACAAAGACAAATTGAATTGCTGCATTAAAATATTGTGCAGAGAGCTAACCGTTTTGATTAAATTTCATTAAAATTTACTACACATTTTAGTGTTTCTCAAAATATGTGATACTTCCGAATATTTTTTTTTTGTATTTATAGTATTTTGTTTTATAATTAACATCACATCTAAAAATCACAATTTTAAGTAGTATTTAGAAAAATCAATTTTTCATTTTTTGAACGTAGTTAAATAATTTCTGTCTTTCGCTTCCATGCATTATTTTGCAACGGTCTAATTCCACTGATTTAATACCTTACCATTTTCGAAGTCGCACTACAGCACATAAATACAATATAAAATAATACCCAGAAAATTCCAAAACCATTTTTAAAACGCCTTGTAAAGCCACTCGATCGATGTAATGGAACAAGTCATATATTTTTCGCTTTTTTATTTTATCAGAAAATATAGCGGAGGAACGAAACCTTTCAAAATGGCTACAACAGCCGACATTTTTGCTGTTTTGAACAAACAGTAAGAATGTGAAAGCCTGCCGTAGGCAAATTTTTATTAAAATGTGCGCCGTGACATATGCAGAATATCCGTTTCACTGCTGTCAGCACCCGAAGGGGTTTCTGACAACTTTTCCTCCACCCTTTCGTTTAGGAGGAGCTTTTCTTCACGATTTTTTTTTTTTTTTTACCTTTCAGCACACAAAAATATTTTCGCCGAGTAAGTGAGTTTTGCGTGTTTACACCGAGGACAAGAGATATTAATGACAGATACAAACGGTTTAAAGGTTTTGGGGCTGGTAGCTAAGAGATGGTCGAGGGTTTAGCAGTTTGGTTAAAATGAAGATATGTCTCATGGCTATTTTGAAAATCAATGTGTAAAATATTTAAATTTTTGAATTTTTTATTTAAAAAATTTGAAGAAACATCTGTGGAATCAAAATAAGTAGTTAGAAGTGCTTTAAAAATAGAATAAAAGCGTTATTTTGGCTAAAAAGTGTTATAAAGTACAAATATTTGTTTTAGAAATATTTATCAAATGTTATGATTAAAGATATGCAAATAGAGTTGATGATTTGTTATTGTGTAAGTACAGTTAATGAGTTGTTGCGCAAATAGAGTTGATGAATTGTTGCTGTGAATATAGAGTTTATCTTAGTTCAAGAATTTAAAACTAAGCTATATTCGCATTCATTTATTAATTTTAATGCCCTACCTACACATAATACGAAGGTTTAAATGCTTTTGCAATATGAAGCTTTAAACTACTATAGAATAAAGCTAATTCAACAGCATATTTAATTTCTTACTCAGAAACTGCACATGATAATGTAAACTCATATCAAATTTGAATTTAAAAAATGAGCATTAAATTTTGATTCCACAAGAGCAGCGAATAAAAGTTAAGAATTTGAGAAATAGCTACTAAAAATGTAAAGCAGCATTAAAAAGTCTATGAATACAAATATAAAAATAGGTATAATGTAACCTTAAAAAATATATTTCGAGCAAACTTCAGACGGTTTTAAACTTAAAACTGTGTGAACGTGATGAAAACTAAATGATAACAATTTCGTATTTGAATTGAAATATTCAATAAACTTAATTGATAAGAAAATGAGAAAATAGCAAATAAAGATGTAAAACAGCGTTAAAATGTTTATGTATGCCGAGTAAGTGATTTTTGCGTGTTTACACCGAAGACTAGAGATATTAATGATAGATACAAACGGTTTAAAGGTTTTTCGGTGCTGATAGCAACAAGATGGTAGAGGGTTTAGCAATGTGATTTAAATAAAGGCATATATCACGACAAGGGGTTATTATTTTTATTATTATTTTGAAAAAGACTCTTAAATAGTTATAATTTAAATTTTTATTAAAAAAATTTGAAGAAATATCTGTGAAATCAAAGTAAGTAGTTAGAAGTGTTTTGAAAAATTGAATAAAGGGGTTATTTTGGTTAAAAATTGTTATAAATAACAAATATTTTGTGGATTATAACTTTTTATCAACTACTAGAAAAATATTTCTAAAATAAATGGTTAGAACTTTTTATCAAATTTTATGATTAAAATCTAAGTTAGAAAAACTCGTTAGCGACCGCATTGGTGATATTTTTAAAACAAAAGTATGTCTTTTCGTTCAGGCTTTCCTTTTTCCACAAAGTATCTTTTCCAGGAAAAGTATATTCTGACATACCACCAAGAGGCACATCTTTTTCCGCTAAAATTTGTCTTTAACTTCAATTTTCTCTAAATTTTGATTTTCATAAAAATTTTCCTCCGTTAACAAGACATCGCAAAAAATAATAGAGCTATTTATATAAACATTTCAGCGTGTGTTTTAAATAATATATGCAATATTAATGAATAATATTAATAAAGAAAAGGATTTATTGTTGGCGAAATACTTTTTAATTTATAAGTGTTTTCTGAAAAATAAACTTATAAATTTATGAAAAAAAGGCATACATACGTACATGTTTACCCATAACGTCTTTGCATCTCAAGATTTTTCTTAGATGTTGGTTCATTTCATTCATCGTTATATTCTATAGCTTGTGTACAAAGAAAAATATGATTGCTGCATTACAATATTGTGCAGAGTGCTAACTATTTTGATAAAATTTCATTAAAATTTACTACACATTTTCCTATTTCTCAAAATATATACTTTCAAATATTTTTTTTGTATTTATGGATTCTGTTTTATAATTAACAAAACATCTAAAAACAATAGTTTTAAATAAATATTTCCCAAAATTAATCAGATACATTAAATAATTTCTTCCTTTAGCTTCCATTTTGCAACTAATTCCACTGATTTAATACCTTACCATTTTCGAAGTCCGCACTACAGTTCCTAACTACAATATAAAATAATACCCAGAAAACACCAAAACCATTTTTAAAACGCCTTTTAAAGTCGCTCGATCGATGTAAAGAACACGTCACATCTTTTTCGCTTTTTTATTTTATCAGAAAATATAACGGCGGAACTAAACCTTCACAAATTGCTACAACAGCCGACATTTTTGCTGTTTTGAACAAACAGTAAGAATGAGCAAGCCTGCCGTAGGCAAATTTTTATTAAAATGTGCGCCGTGACATATGCAGAATATCCGTTTCACTGCTGTCAGCACCGGAAGGGGTTTCTGACAACGTTTTCTCTACCCTTTCGTTTAGGAGGAACTTTTCCGGACGATTTTTTTTTTCGGCAGACGAAAATATTTTCGCCGAGTAAGTGATTTTTGCGTGTTTACATCGTGAACTAGAAATATTAATGACAGATACAAACGGTTTAAAGGTTTTTGGTACTGATAACAAAGACATGGTAGAGGGTTTAGCAGTGTGGGTGAAATGAAGGTATATCTCAAAGCAATGGATTATTATTTTTATTATTATTATGAAAAACATTCTAAAGTAGTAAAAATTTTAAGTTTTTACTAAAAAATTTGAAGAAACATATGTAAAATCAAAATAAGTAGTTAGAAGTGTTTTGAAAAATTCAATAAAGGGATTATTTTGGTTAAAAATTTTTCTAAACTACAAATATTTGGTGGTTTATAACTTTTTATCAACTACTGGACAAATATTTCTAAAATAAACAGTTAGAAGCTTTTATCAAATTTTATGATTAAGGTATCTAACGACGTTAGAAGCACTTGCTATTGACCACAGCGATTTTTTTTTAAATAAAAGTTTTTCTTGTCATTCAGACTTTCCTCCTTCCAAAACAGTTTATGTTTTCCAGGAAAAGTAAGATCTGACCTACCACCCAGGACCACATCTTTTTTCAAATAAAATTTGTGTTTACTTTCAATTTTTTCTAAATTTTAATTTTCATAAAAATTTTCCACCGTTAACATGACATCTCAAAAAATAATAGAGCTAGTTACATAAACATTTCAGCGCATGTTTTAAATAATATGGGCCGTAGAAATGAATAATAGTAATGAAGCAAAAGTTTTATTGTTGGTGAAATACTTTTTCAGTAATAAGTGTTTTCTGAAAAATTAAGTTATGAATTTCTTTTAAAAATGCATACATACGTATATGTTTACCCATCACTTCTTTGTAGGTCAAGCGTTTTCATAGATGTTGGTTCATTTCATTCATCGTTATATTCTTTAACTTGTGTACAAAGAAAAAGAGGACTGCTGTATTACCATATTACCATTTTGTGTAGAGTGTTGATCGTTTTGATTCAATTTCATTAAAATGTCTTACACATTTTCCTATTTCTCAAAATATATACTTCCAAATAGTTTTTTTATTGCATTTATAGTATTTTGTTTTATAATTAATACTATATCTAAAAACCACAGTTTTAAGTAATATTTAAAAAATCAATTTTTTAAAAAATTTTCTTTCAGATAGTTTTCAAAATTTTTCTTTCGATAGTCGGATAACTTAAATAATTTCGTTTTCATATATTATTTTGCAATTGACTAATTCCACTGGTTTAATGCCTTACCATTTTTGAAGTCCGCACTACAGCACATCAGTACAATATAAAATAATACCCAGAAAACTCCAACATTTAAAAAATGCATTTTAAAGCCTTTCTATCGATGTAAAGGAACACGTCATATCTTTTTCGCTTTTTTTATCAGAAAATATAACCGAGGGACGAAACCTTTCAAAATGGCTACAACAACCGACCATTTTTGCTGTTTTGAACAAACAGTAAGAATGTGCAAACCTGCCGTAGGCAAATTTTTATTAAAATGCGCGCCGTGACATATGCAGAATATCCGTTTCATCGCCTTCAGCACCGGATGGGGTTTCTGACAACTTTTCCTCCACCCCCTTTGCTTAAGAGGAACGTTTCCGGGCGATTTCCCTTTTTTTTTTTTTTTTTTTGACTTTTTTACTTTTTGGCAGAAGAAAATATTTTCGCCGAGTAAGTGATTTTTGTTTACACCGAAGTCTAGAGATATTAATGACAGATACAAACGGTTTAGAGTGTTTGGAGCTGATAGCAAAGAGACGGTCGAGGGTTTAGCAATGTGGGTGAAATGAAGGTATGTCTCACCGCAAGGAATTATTATTTTTATTATTATTTTGAAAAACACTCTAAAATAGTCACAATTTTGAATTTTTACCAAAGCAGTTTGAACAAATATCTGTGAAATCAAAATAAGTAGTTAGAAGTGTTTTGAAAAATGGAATAAAGAGGTTATTTTTGTTAAAAATTGTAATAAATTACAAATATTTTGTGCCTTAGAACTTTTTATCAAATGTTAGATAAATATTTCTAAAAAAGTATTTAGAAATTTGTATGAAATGTTATGATTAAAGTTGTGCAAATAGAGTTCATGAATTGTTATTGTGCAAATAGAATTGATGAATTGTTGTTGTGCAAATATAACCGAGGAATTGTAGTTGTGCAAATAGAATTGATGAATTGTTGTTGTGCAAATGTAGTTGATGAGTAATTGTTGTGCAAATGGAGTTGAGGAATTGTTGTTGTGCAAATGGAGTTGAGAAATTGATGTTGTGCAAATGGAGTTGAGGAATTGTTGTTGTGCAAATGGAGTTGAGGAATTGATGTTGTGCAAATGGATTTACTGATTTGTTTTTGTGTTAATAGAGTTGATGAATTGCTGCTGTGTTAAAATTGTTGTTGTTGTACAAAAAGGTTTTAACTTAGTTGATGAATTAAAAACCTAGATATATTCGTATTTCTTCTTTAAATTTTGATTAAAGAAGGGATACTAAGGTGTTTCACTGAAAAATAGTAAGATGGTTTAAATCATAGATTCCAACGGGGGCGAGAACGGCCCCTTATGGGCTTTTGAGACTTTCAGGGGATGGGTAAAAGACCGAGAGAAAAATAGGGGGCGTTGATACGGTACGGAGAAGATTAACCAAATTTAGTCTAAAAAGACTTAAAAATCACGCTGATAATTCATTTCTAAATTGCGAAAATTCACATATTTCGATATGAGACTTCACTGTTGAGAGAAAAAGATGCTTCTCTAGTATATACAGCTCTGTGGCTGCATGAAACAAAACTAGAATTCGATATCTTTAAATTTTAATAAAAATACTTTTTAATAAATTTAAATATGCGTTTTGCTTCTTCTATGAAACTATCAACTTATTTATATAGAAAGCAATAATTTATTATGGATTACTTCGTATCATCAAAACCCCTGCCTAACCTTATATCAGGCAAGCTAAAACTTTTATTCCTCTTTTTTAAATAAAGAAGATATTGATTAACATTCAATTCCAACAATATTCTATCTATTAGTAATTTTTTAAATTCCATTCTTATTTTCATCCTGTATTAATGTACGCTCTTATTTCTCTGGAGAGTGAGGGGGGCGGTATTGAAATATTCCCTAGAAAAAGGTTGAGAGACTGTGGTTTAAACGCTTTCGGAATATGAAGCTTTTCTAATTGAACCAAATATTTAATTTCTTATTCAGAAACTACACATACAATGCGAACTCGTATCAAATTTGGATTAAAAAGTATGCATCAGATAATTGGGTTTTTGAGTTGTTTCCACAAGAACAGTGAATCAAATTTGAGAAAAAAGCTACTAAAGATGTAACGAAGCATTAAAATGTATATAAATACAAATATAGAAATAGGTATAATGTCCCCCCAAAAATGGATTTCGAGCAAACTTCAGACGGTTTTTAACTGAAAACTGCGTGAACGTTACGAATTCAAAATAAAAATAACTTCGTAATTTCACACACAATAATATCTTTTTTGCTTTGTAGCTGTTGTGTTTGCTTTGTAGTTGTTATATTCAAACAACCAAAGAGGCATCTTACCTCGGAAAATATTTCGTTCAAAATTTAAAACTAGGGTTTAAAGATTTTTAGAGCCATTTTTTTGAAGTTAATTTGTCATATTTGAAAATCAGTTTTCAAAGTACATTTGTCACATTTGAAAATCAGTTTTCAAAGTACATTTGTCACATTTGAAAAAAACCGCATTTTAAATAAAGAAAACCGATTTTCTGGAACGTCTAGATATTTCTTTTTTTCAACAAACAAAGAAATATTTCTAATTTTATCGGTTCAGATCGATATGCTTAGCAATTGAAAACTTAGAACAAACTTAGAAAACTTAAACGAACTAAAAAATTGATTCTTTTTTAAACTTTAGAAGTATAAATTCAAGAAAGAAGGCGAGTAGAATTAGAAACTTTTTTGCTGTATTTACAAAAGCTATACAATATTTCCAGTTCACCAAACATTTTTTACCTTATAAAACCGGAATTTTAAAGTTATCCAGAAGGATGTATAAAATATTTCCAAATCATTATGTGGAAACCGATTCTGATGAAAAGCAAATCAAGAAACTACTCATCAGAGTAATGCGTTTTTAAAAGAAGCCATAAAAAATTCAATTCATAAGTTTCTTGAAGATTTTGAAGAAAAACTTAGAAATCAAAAGATACTGAAAACTGACATTTCATTATTTGAAGCAACGAATTTAATAATAATAAGCTCAGATTGGTTATTTGATGCCATGAAAAATATAAAACTAAGCTCAGTAGCCAATGAACGAGCATTTTCAATTTTAGGAAATATTGAAGATACTCGATTTAGAATATTGAAAGAATAAGATATATCCATTATTCAGTATATATTATATTCAGTTTATGCTATTTTAAATCCTATTCTCTTAGGAAAAAATAAAATTAGTGAAAATAATATAAATATTATTTGAAATTTTTGATTGAGTTTTCATTATTTTATGTATGTAATATGTGTATGTTTTCATTGATTACTTTTTTATATTTCAACTTTGTTATTTTATTTCATTTTTTGTTATTTTTTATAAATAAAATAAAACTTTTTACCTATTCTATTTTTTTTCTCAAGAATTCGAAACCCATATCTTCAAGGATTTGTTTTATAGATCAGGGATGTCTGATACGCGGTCAATCGTAAAAATCTGGAGTTCTAATTTTTTGAGCCTTCTATATTCTCTTTGTATATTCCGTATACAAAATAAAAACATCTTTGTTTGATATTTTTTAAAGAATGAGGAGAAATATATATAAAAAAGCTAAATGAAGAGAATTTCGGCTCTCCACTCTTTGAAGGAATTGTTATTATTATTATTCATTCTGAAATCTTTAACGTTTATGCATACTATTTTTTCTTAAATACTGCTTAAAGGATTGTTAATGTTTATATTTGCGATTCTCTTTTTACTGTTTCAAGTATTTCTCGCTTAATATCATATAAACTAATGTAACTTAAGCTATTTTCTAGTTATCTATATGACGCATTAACTGAATCCATTTTTATTGAAAATTGACTTTGGCGCCAAAATTATAATTCTGTCAGGGTAATTAAAATCAATAAATCATATTGATTCATTTAAAATACATTGAATGACATTAAAGGGCATGATTTACACGGAGACAAAATTATTCAGGACAATAATATTTAACATATATGCATTAAAATAATACTCGGGGTCTACATCATGCTCGCTTCCAAGACATGGAGTGATTGTTCATGGCAGCAGCCGATAGAGGGCCGAGGAAAATAGTTACGGTTACAACTTTCAATAAAATATCAAAAGTTGACATACGAATTAAAGTGTGCATACCCATTCAAAACTTCTAAAACCGTTCAAAATATCAAATATATTTTTATTGCTTCAAAATGTTTTCTTGCCCTTTAGCTTTCAAATGATACCAAGATGCTATCAAAAGTCGGAATTTACTCGAGTTATGAGGGGTTTCTGGAGGTACTTTCACTAAAAAAATCTAGTACCTGGTTTTCTATAAAGCTCATTTTAGGAATAAGGATATTTTTTCATTATGTTTCTTTATTCAAACAATCCTAAGAAAACAAGAAATTAACCAAATTACAATTATTTGTATACCAAAATAATCTGTATGAAATAGGGAATGATTTCAGCCTCAATAAAAGTTATATTTATAGAAATAAATTTTTAATAGCTATTTAAAAGTTCAAATTACAAAAAAATCAAACATTTTCTATGCATCGTTGACGGAAAAAATGTTAAAAAAAACTATATATTTTTATAAGGCAAACAACATGGATATTAATATTAAGCATTTTTTCCAACTAGAATTGCGCATCTGAACAAATCAAAATTTTAGATATGTTAAAAAATAAGCTAATGAGCTCATTTAATATCAATTAATGGTTAATGTAATATGTTTTTTTTCTCACTAAAATGAGTTTAAACACGTGTTTATAACTTACTGTGAAAAAGTTTCATTTTTAAAGTTAAAATTTAAAAAATTATATTCTAGTGTGTTAGTACACCTTAAGACAGACGCAGTTTAACAATATTAAAAACAACAAAAATGAAATTCAAAAATAAATTTAAACGACCAAAGTAAGATATCTTTTTACATATACTCAAAACCTTAAGGGATCGAATATTCATTAAGTTTCTTGATTTGATTTCATTGCATTAAAATCTTACAGCACGTTATCTATAATGCACAGATTGGCATCATGGCTCCTTTCTTAAATTATCTTTAAAATTAAAATACCTATCAGCATTTAAGAGTGTTAATTTAATAACTTTGTGTATGCCCTATAAGTTATTCGTTGTTGTTGTGACTTATGGTACTTTACAACCCCGCTGGCATATAATTCTTATATACAACCGACCACCCCGCTACCACTGAACGTCGCTAACAGATACTGCCGGCGAATTAAGCCGAAATGGGGCGTCTCCTGTTCTTTCAGTATTGCCAACTAGGTACAAGAATATGACTTAGCTACATGCCTCACTTCCGCTTTCAAAGCCCCCTTTTACAGGAGAGGGGGGAGGGCGCATTCACACTACCCACAGATAAAACTAGAAGAAGAACCACTACGCCCAAACCGGGACACGAACCCAGGATGTCCAAATCATGGGGAAGATACGCTACCCCTATGCCAGGACGCCATTATAAGTTGTTTGTATAAAAGTCTATTGGAATCAAATCAGACTACATAACTGTCCACGTCATTTTCCAAATAATATTAGATTGTAGCAGTCATAACTTCTGTTTTAACCTTAAATTCTAACCACCGGTGAGGGGCACCTCGTATGAGATGCTTCTGGCATGGTGGTTGGATCTGGTTCCTCTCATCGATGCCGGGCGTACTTCCTATACGGCAGGGTTGTACCGTGACCGGTGATGGCCCTTAAGACTCACCCAGAGTTCCTGCCAATATCACTACAGTGGTGGTCTGGCTGTCATTCAGTAATGTTTTCCTTGTGACTTCGGGTCGGGGAGTCAGTAACATGCAAGACTTTATATATATATATGTTCTTCTAGTATTTATATGGTTATTGCAAGCCAATGATTAATCATCGAAGATTTTTTGCTAATAGGCTCATCCAAGGCAAAGCGTTAATACTCAGGTACTGATTTTCTTTAGCATTAAAGACCCCAATTCTTATGTATGGAATAAAATTCTGAGCATTCTTAGCGATCAAAGCCTTGTTAAAAGTTCATGAATTTATGAGGGGGGAGAGGGACGACATGCTGGCGTCCTGTCATTGGGGTAGAGCATCTTCTCCGTCATCTGGGCGCACCGGGTTCGAGATCTGGTTCGGACATGGTTGTTCTTCCCTTGTCGCCTATCTGTGAATGAGCCCTCCCCCGAAAAAAGCGGTTGTGCAAGCGAATGTGTATGTGTGTGTTTGTCATCTTCACCCGAAGACAGAGGCGTCACTTCTACTTTCAGGTGCTCAGAGGGTCCGTATAATCAGGAGCTACTGCATCCCCTTTCAGTGTTAACACAGACATAGCATCATTATTTGCCAGGGACCTGCCATAGGGGTTGCATGGCTTCCCCGTGATCTGGACGTTCTGGGTTCGAATCCCGGCTATTCTTCATCTTTTCTATGTGTGAGTTGTGTGAAAGCGCCCTCCTATAAAAAGGGGTTGTGCAAGCGATTGAATGATACATGAGTGGCAAAGTCTTACTCTTGGCCCTGATTGGCACTACTAAAAAACAAGGGAAGCACACTATCGGCTTAAAACGTTAACTTCGTAAAAATGGGCTTGTCCATTGGCAAGTGCAATAAGAAACGATAGGTATAACATTGTTTTAAAATTAGTATGGGAGACAATTCCAGATAAACCATTCATGATGTTATTAATGCAAATTACGAGAATGAAACAATTTGTGAAGCATTTTAAATAAGCAAAATATTAGATGGATTAAACGTGGTGATAAAATAAATTAATGAATAGCAACTATCATCTTTGAATTCATAGAATACATATCCTAAAACTTCTTGATGGGCTTTGCTTATTTATGCGCTTATTTAAATATGATAAACAACAGCTTTTAAAAGAATAGATAAAGCAGAAACGTTGAAATGATATTTTCTTCCTGGGTAACACACTATTTTCTAGCAACACAATGACAGACAGTGTCATCTATTTTATATTTTCAAAAAGTGGAGCCATTGTACTTTATTGGACGGAACACTATACGCTATATCTGAGATAGAGTGTTGAATTACGATTTAATGAACTATTTTTTAAAATAATTTTAGCATTAAAAATGATAAATTGTAATGTTAAATATTCGTTTTGATAATTTTAAATGAAACATTTGTGTATATATATATATATATATATAACTACACACACTATTTTCTAGCAACACAATGACAAACAGCGTCATCTATCGAACGGAAATGCAAAATAATATGCATCAACGTTGAAGTGCGGGATTTGAGATTTAAAATGTCAGAGTGTTAGCAAGTGAAAAATGTGTACGAAGACTCTTTTAAATCTACGAATGTTTTACGACCTTCATAAAACTGTTAGAAGAATTCGGTAAATTGTTAGGAGCACAATAAACTGGGAGTCTAGTAAATTTCTAAGCCTTACGCAGATAAAGCCGTTGAAATTTCATACTTTTATGATGCAAACTGGAAGCTTTCGGTGATGGATTTTTGAATTACGATTTTATTGATTTTTTTTCTGACAACTGTGAGGCTTTGGAAAGCAGTTAATAGTACTTATGCACATTTTTTTGCTCTTTGACGTATTAAGAGGTGATGGGGAGATGGTGTTTTATAGTTTATTCTTTAATCTCTTGATATGGGATATGTAAATTTTACAACCGGATTCTTCTAATTTTTTTAATAGGATTGCTGAAAGCTGATTTTTTTATGAACACTGAAATTGAAGAAAAAAGGATATATTTATTATCTATATTTTCATCATTTTCATATAGATAAAACTGGACCTTATAATGCTCATTTTTATCATTTCATATTTTCAAAGAATGGAGGAACACTAACATCTGTGGAGAGGGGGATGACAGCCAAGGTGTCATCCTCGTCTACCGTTGTCAAAATTACGAGATCTGTCCCCAAACAGCCCTAGTGTTGCTTTACAAAGAGACGTTAAAATAACTATATTAAACTAAACTAAACCTGATTGACTCAGACGGTTCTCAACCCGTCTCCCGTGAACTATATAAGAACGACAGTCTCAAGCTGCAATGAATCGTGATATGAATTGCAGTTGGGGTCGTTGTCAAGCATCAAGTCTTCTAGAGGATAGCGAAACAACTGTATAGTTTCAGCATTTTGTGCAGTTATAAAGCTGAGCCGTATGCCGAGTCCTTTTTTCTTTCTTTGGAAGCAGATTCGAGACCTGTGAAGAGTAGCCAGGCGTGTGGTAGTAGCAGTTGGATACAGCTAAAGCGAATAAGACAGGGAGAATTTCAACTATTTGGAGAGATTGTAGAGGGAAGGACTGATGATATCCTCTTCTGCTGAATCTGGCTGTATTTTGTGCTGTGGTCACTTACTACTTGTGGGTTATTGTTTGCTGAAGTATGATAGCTTTAGTATACGTCTCTGCTGTACATAGTTGCCTTTGTATTTACCGCTTGTGCCTTTGCGTTTTATAAATGCCATTGCTGTTTTCTACTGAGGTCTGCTGATTGTGTTTTCATATCAATACCCACTGAAAACGAACCAGGTGACTTTTGAGGCTTAGTATTTAGTTGTGGTGAAGTCAATCCGTAACAATATATATATATATATATATATATATTGTACAATTTTTTTTGAATTTTATTTTTGAAGAACTTTGTTTACATCTTTTAATTATCACCAATGAAGGTGATTTTAATATTATTAGAATATTTAAAATAAAACATTACACTTGTATGCATTTCTTCTTTTTATATACTGCCGACAGCCTAGCCACTACTGAGCTTAGCAGTATCAACAGAATTTGCTGTGGTCGACTGTTGAATAAGCATTGCCCAACCTTATATCAGTCAAACTAACATTCATTTGGGGGTAATAAATAGCTGTCTTTCTCCCCATCTGCACACTCTCAAACAGTTGGAATGAAATTATCAGTCTTTCACATCATATCCTTCAGGGTTTTAAGATGACCTGGTACCATTAGTACTGTACTTAAATTATTATTTACATTCTTCAAGTTTTTTCTTAACCCTGAGACATTCATACATTCCATTGAATAGTGGTAAACCGTACCGATTTCTCCACAAATGCATGCATTTTCCTGCGTTCTTGCAAATCTTTGGAAACATGCAGAAAATCTCCCATGTCCAGATATTATTATACTAATATGTACTATATTCTCAAATTGTTATGATGATATGCTTATTTCTATATTGAGTACTAGCCGCCTTTGGCGACCAGTTGGTTCGCCAATATCGATGCGTTCTAAAATTTTGAATTAAATACTTGTGTGCCTTGCTCTCTTTATAATTTCTCTATCAGATATACTTAAACTTCGATAGTCAAGTAACTAATAATATTATAGTTATGCGATTTACAACGATTATTTGTTCATTGCACTTTTATACCATAACATTTTTGGAAGTTATCGCAGAAAAATTCAGAATGTTAGCGTAATTTCAGTTTAAAGTTTAAAAAAATTCCGTCTATGTATGCTTTTTCATACTCCAAAGAAAATATATATATATAAAATGCTGTATCTATAGATTATAAACTGAAGTGACAAAAGTCATGGGATAGCAATATGCAAATATACAGATGGCAGTAGTATCACAGCGAAAAAGTATAAATGCGCAGTTCATTTTCCAGAGCTTTCATTTGTGTTCAAGTTATTCATGTAAACAGGTTTTTCGTGATTTATGGTGGCACGACGAGAATTAACAGACTTTGAACGTAGAATTTTAGTTGGAGCTAGACGCATGGGTCATTCCATTGCGGATATCGTTAGTGAATTCAACATTCCGAGATCCACAGTATGAAGAGTGTGCCGAGAGTATGAAATTTCAGGCATCACATCCCATCATGGACAGCGCACTGGGCGACCACCTGCACTTAACGACCGAGCCCGCCGACGTCTGTGTTGAATGGCCAATGTTAATAAACACGCAACACTTCGTCAAATAACTGCAGGAATCAATGTGGGACGTACGAGGGGCGTGTCCGATAGGACTGTGCGGTGAAATTTGTCTTCCTTGGGCTATGACAGCAGAAGACCGACTCGAGTGCCTTTATTGACAGCACGACATCGCCTGCAGCGACTCTCCTGGGCTCGTGAGCATATCGACTGGTCCCTAGACCAGTGGAAAACTGTGGCGTGGTTAGATGAGTCACTATTTCAGTTGTTACGACCTGATGGTAGAGTTCGAGTGTGGCGCAGACCCCACGAAGCCATGGACTCAATCTTTCAGCAAGGTACTGTTCAAGCTTGTGGTTGCTGCATAATGGTATTGGCTGTTTTTACATGGCATGGACTCGGTCCTCTGATGCAACTGAACCGATCATTGACTGGAAATGGTTATGTTCAGCTGCTTGCAGACCACTTGCAGCCATTCATGGACTTCACGTACCCACACAACGATGGGATTTTTATGGATGACAATGCGCCATGTCACCGGGTCAGAACTGTTTGCGATTGGTTTGAAGAACAATCCGGACAATTCCAGTGCATGATCTGGCCACCTAGATCGCCCGATATGAATCCCATAGAGCATTTATGGGACATCATCAGAAGGTCCGTTCGTGCCCAAACTCCGCCCCATCCACACATTCACAACTATGGACGTCTATACAGACAGCATGGCTCAATATTCTTGCAGAGGACTTCCAACGACTTGTGGACTCCATGACACGTCGAGTTGTAGCACTTCGCTGTGCAAAAATAGGACCGACACGATATTAACAGTCATCCCATGACTTTTGTCACTTCAGTGTATAGTCTAGTGTCTAGTCATATGTTAAAACACTGATACCATTAGAAAGCTAATTTTTTTATCTTTAAGGAATCCGAATACGTTAAAAACATTGATTATAGACCATATTGGCAAATTTTCTTTTTATTATTCTTTCTTGTAGTTCAGACTGTCCTCTTTCGAAAACTGTTTATTTTTTCTTGGAAAAGGAAGGCCTGACTTATCATTCAGGATCACATATTTTTCAACTAAAATTTGTCTTTATCTTCAGTTTTCTCAAAACTTTAATGTTCATGAAAGTTTTCCGTCTTAAGATGATATCTCAAAAACTAATAGAGGTATTGACATAAAAATATCAGAGTATCAGAGAGTTTTAAATAATTTAATCTTAAATATAGCAGGGCATCAGTGCAATCGATTAAATAATTTTATCTTAAATATCGCAGGGCATCAGTGCAATCTATTAAATAATTTATTCTTAAATATCGCAGGGCATCAGTGCAACCTATTAAATAAGTTAATCTTAAACATCGCAGGGCATCAGTGTAATCTATTAAATAATTTAATCTTAATATCGCAGGGCATCAGTACAACCTATTAAATAAGTTAATCTTAAATATCGCAGGGCATCAGAGCAATCTATTAAATAATTTAATCTTAAATATCGCAGGGCATCAGTGCAACCTATTAAATAAGTTAATCTTAAATATCGCTGGGCATCTGTGCAATCTATTAAATAATTTAATCTTAATATCGCAAGGCTAGTTTTTCTAAAAGGATTTCACTTTAATTCTCATCAAAATTATGCCTTTTTTTAAAAATGCTTATTTGCTCCTTGCATTTCAAGAAATTAATCTGTTATATTACATTCTTTATATAGCTGCCAATTTATAACTTGCCTTTTATAAAAACAATCAGAATTGCCAGAGTGTAAGATATATTAATAATTACTAAACATCAACTTTACGATTTGAAAATTAGTTTTTATTGTTGGAAAAGATTTGATAATATTTTCATAATTAATAACTAATTTCAAACTGCAGTAAAATTTATATATATATATATATATATATATATATATATATATATATATATAT
>JAPMOQ010013833.1:211368-238734 GCA_026543055.1 Argiope trifasciata
ATATATATATATATATATATATATATATATATATATATATATATATAAGTTTTATAATAAGGATCAACAAGTTGTTTGTTAAAGGCAGCACTTGTTTGTTTCACAGCAGTACTTAATTCAACCATTTACTAATTAATGAAGCTGCAAAATATTATTAGAAATGTTTCTGAACTTCAATCTAGTAGAGAAAAAAGTTTGATCATCACCAAATGGTTAATTGCAATGACTTACCTGTAACAATCGATAATCATATCTTTTAAAACTATTTTCTCAAAAAAATGGATTTTGAATTATCTTAGAATTCTAAAAATTATCTTTAATGACAAAAGTTTTCAATTTAGGTAATATTTTAAATAATTTTCTTAAATATAATAAGTAAATGTATTAGTAACAATGAATGTACGGTATTGTAACAAGGTACGGTATTTGTAACAATGATGTCTTGTCCATGTTAACACGGACAAGACCTCGTCATTATTTTTCGACGTCCTGGTATGGGAGTAGCTTGTCTTCCACGTGGTCTGGACTTCCTGGGTTCGAGTCTCGGTTCGGTCATGGTTGTTCTTCTTCTGTTCTATATGTGAGATGTATGAATGTGCCCTGCTGTAAAAAGATGTCATACAAGCCAATGAGTGATGCGTGAGTGGCAAACTCGTACTTGTGAACCTAGTTTGGCGCTTCTGAAATAAAATAGAGAAACACCCTATCTGTTTAAATGGCTGTCTTCTGACTCTTTATAGCGGATATTATTCCCATAATATCATGGAACTATTATAAACAAAAATACCCGGTTCATCTATGTTATAAATTTGGCTCTCTTGTAATGTTATTCAACTTCAGGGCAAAGTATATATTATCCTTCCAGCGGGAGCGCGTATGTGAGAGATAAAATAGATATGAATTTCGTTTTATACCTTCAGATATGGTGACACTGGGAACGCCTGTCTTTAGCTATTGGTCCCCCTCTCTTTGAACTACTTTCAGTTGTCGCCATAAGTTTGTTTCGTTAATAGGTCTCTTTCGACCAGATATTTCTACTTTAAAGATACGCGCGACCGTTCATGTAAGTTTTTGTCACTTCTGATTTTGTATGATTTTACAAATAAATTCGTATTGTTTTAGATTGGCGACAGCTGGAAAATGCACTTACGAAGGAAAATGTTGAAAAAAAGCACATACATCTCTAAAAAGTGAGCTAAAATTAAATGTGCTAAATAAAAAAGCCGAACTAGGCAATGAAGAAGTGAAAGATGTGACGTTAGGGAAAAAACTCTGCCAAAAAGAAAAGCGGACTATAATCACGAGGTTCGGTTGTGAGGTTTGACAGAAATTTACATGTTTGGAGAACACTGAACACATTTGCTCAGATAGCAATGCTGCAGTGAAATAACAATGAAACTAGTTTCTTCATTTTCATATTTAACTTTCAATTACTTTTTCCTTTTCCTACAAAAATTCTGTATTTTTGCACTTCTATATTTTACATGCAAATTGCTCTGTCAAAATATCGACAATTTCGTTTATATTATTTTTAAATCAATTCAGTTAACCTGTGGTCATTTTATATCGTTATTGCAATTTATGTTTACATTGTTTCTGCTTCTTTTTAAGTAAAAAATGTTTAAACTGGTTGTAGTTATTAATCCAAATCTATTTACAATATTATTTTAATAGTTACGCTTTTCAAAATTTGCAATTTACTATAGCGTATGTGAGAAATACGCGCGACATTTCATGTTGGTAGACAGCCGCGCCCGCTTGAAGGTTATTGGAAATCAGACAAAGAAATGTTTTTTTTTAAATCCAAAATTCAGCAAAAATTTGCGCGACTAAATAATTGGTATCATGATGGTTTATGAAGTTAAAATTCATTTTAGTGCCAACATATTTTTTAACTATATCGTTGAAAATCATCAAATTTCTTAAAATTTAAAAATTATTGATTGAATTTTTTAAAATCTCTTCTTGGTACCCAATCTCGACTTCCGAGCTCTACATGTGCCGAATTTCAACAGCTGTCTTGTAGAATGTCGACACGAATACACACGCATAAATAAACTGGCATGCACGCAAGCAGGAAAATGATACAGCAATAAGTTAAACACCCGAAATGTATATTTTAATGATAATCTGTTTAAATAGTTTTAATCTGGAGTTAAATTGCTTAATTTGGCTTTAATAAAAGTCTTTATTTATTTTTAAATTTTTTGTGAAAATTTGTTTTATAATCCTACAAATAGTTTTAAAAGATTGTTTAAAATAATTATTATATTGAAATATAACTTTTTATGGGAAATACGGAAGTTAAAACTATAATAAATTTCAGAAACTCTAATAATGTGATTATAAAGAAGCAAAATCATAAAGAAATATTTTTAAGTACGTTATGCATATGATTAAAATTCCTCTAGAGCATTTCTGTCAAAGATAATTTTGTTTCGATGCTCATTTTTATTTTTTGTGGATAAAATAAATTATTTTTTTACTGAAATCATTAAAAAAAGGATAAAAAATATTATTTTCTCCATCCTTTTGATATCTCCACATATTTGATTTTTTTTTTCTTTTCCAAACCATGTTTAAGTGTCCTAAGAGGTTATAACTTCTTAGTTTTCTCATAAATTCTTAATTACTTTATTTTCTTAGGAATTATATAAAAAATTTCTCTCCGTATTTTTCTCAATTGAGTTCTGCTAAATGTTTTGATGCAGGCAAAAAAAAGTGTGAACTTATTTTTAAAAGATTTCCAATTCTGATATTCTTTATAATTCAGTAAAAAATCTAAGTTACTTGATGAATTAAATCCCATGAGATGTTTATTTTTAATTGATGAAGTCTGAGGAATTTCCGCACATTCTTTTCTAAACTTTCCAAATGCATTTGGAAAAATTCGCAGCTTATGACCTTCGATTTTTTTTTTTTGGTCTTCATAACGTTGCATTCACTTTCTGGAAGTTTCAAAGTCTGTTTGAAATGTTTTTGCATGATAAAACTTTTGCTTTTCATTTTTGTGCAAAAGTATTGACTATAATATTGCATATATAACTTTTACTTATAAATTTTCTTCATCATGAAATAATATTAAAGGATTGTCTTGCTTAGTGCTTAATGATACCTTTGATTCCTGTATTGGATGTCGAAATGTTTATGTATTTCTTTAATTGATTTGAAGTAGTTTGAAAAAAACTCATTCTGGTCTTATGTTTTCATGGTTGTTGTCTTAATCAGGATATTTTATCCAAGTTTTGGAATCAAATGTTCAGGGTTTTTATGCAAAAGTATTGACTGTATTATTGCATATATAACTTCTACTTATAAATTCTGTTCACCATGAAGTTACAATAAAGGATTGTCTTGCATAATGAATGATACCTTTGATTCCTGTTTTGGATGTCAAAATACTTATTTATAACTCTAAATAATTTGAAGTAGTTTCAAAACAACTCATTTTGGTCTAATGTTTTCATGGTAGTGGTCTTAATCAGGATATTTGTCCAAATTTTGGAATCAATGGCCAAAGATTGGGATATAAAATATACAGTTTTTCGTTGACCAATAAATACGTGGAAAAAAGTTTTTTTGCCAAATTTTCTGGAAAAAGGGAATTTTCTGGAAGTCAGCAGAAATAAACACCTAAATTTTGGAAAATCCTTATTATGACATCGGTGTATTAATTTTTGCAATAAAATTGGTCAATAAGCATCTAGCAGAAGAGATAAGAGATACCCGGGCTTGCAAAATAGTGATTAATTAAATGAAAGATACGTGAGCATTATAATTGTTAGCAGTTTCTGTTTAAAAATCTTAAGTTGTTGCTAGAGCTTAAGAGTGCTTCACTTTCCATAGAGTTCATAGATTAATAATTGATGCTTAAACTTAAGGATTATTTTTAGAGCCGCAGTGACCTGTGGGTTCGAGACCTGATTCCATTCAAGACCCGTTAGGTATGCAAACCTGATGTAGGTAAATCTAACGTGGTGGAGTAAACACCCTCTCAATGGTATATTGCGTTAATTTGGAGAGGAAGTTTAGTTTAGTTATATTAACGTCCCGTTTTAATACAACCCGAGGGCTATTTTGGGATGGACCTCGTCATTTTGAACCACGATCAGATGACGAGGATGGCACCTGAACTGGCACTCCCCTCTCCACACAACGCCACACCAGTGGGAGGACGTTTGCCCTGACATATTTAACGTGCAAAAAAACCCCTCACACGACGGTTCTTCGGTGGAATTGCGTCTCGAACTTGAAACCCTACGGTTCCGAAGCCAAAACCTTACCACCAGGCCACCATGGCCTCAATTTGGAGAGGTCAGTTCATATATTATTATCGTCATCTGGCCAAGTTTAAGAATTACAAGATCAATGTTATAATAGAACTACTGTTGTTTTCAAACTAGGTGTCAGTGTAACTAAGCACAGCAGAAATTTATGACATCTAATCACTCTTCAACAACGAAATATAAATAGGAAATAGTAGTAATCATCATATCAGCGACAAATTTTACTTCCACAAATATCATTGTTCTTGTGGTATTTGTTGTCATCCAAGGCACTTTACAAGCCCGCCGACCGAAAACTGCCAGCCTCATTTAAGCCAAAATGAGCCTTCCTTTGTTTTTAATTACGCCTAAATTAGCGTCCCTTGTTTTTTAAGTTGCACCAACTAGGACCAAGAATACTAGTTTATGTTGTTATTACTTATGACAATTTACCAGCTTGTTGACAGAAAACTGTCAGCGATTTAAGCCTAAATTAGAGTCCCTTGTTTTTTAAGTAGCACCAAATAAGACCACCCAAATATAACCCAAATAGGACCACTTCATGCTTCACATTCGCTTGCTCAACCCCTTTTTACAGGGGGGCACATACATACTACTCACAGATAAAACATAGAATAACAACTATGCCCTAACTGGAACTCGAACGTGGGACGGCCAGATTACAGGGAAAAGACGCTACTCCTATGCCAGGACGCCGGCACAAATGCTATATACAAGGTGGCCAGAAATAAAACACCCCTACTCTGACCTCCATGGATATCGAACTACTCAGTGTAAAGGCTCAAAATTTTGTACACATACTATTCAAAATATGGGGAAACGGATTTCACGAAAAAAAAATTAGTTCCTGAAATCACCGATAGGTGGCGCTGCACAACTGGAACTATGATCAAAAGACACAAATAATAATAAAAATTAAAATGTTTATGCGGAATGGAATGCTTCCATGCTTCCTTTTTAATTTTTCTGGCCCTTATGGAAAATAAAAATAGTAAAGAAGCTAGAACTCCCGTTGTAACTGCAATTTCATACTGTAACCAGAAAAATTTGCATAAAGCATGGTTAGAAGCCATGTTCTGGGTATAAAAGAAGTTAAAAGGTGGGGAATGTCATTCTTATTAGTGATGGCTGTCACGCTGCCAGAACGCGCTTTGCTTGTGAAGTTGTTTTACGAGAATAAAGGAAATGCTCCAGCAGCACTTCGAGAGTTTCGCCGACTTAAGGATTTGCGTAAGGGACCATTGCTTCCACAAGCTCTCAGGAGAATGATCGCTCGATTCGAGGAAACTGGACATCTTGGAGTTCAGCCTGGTCGAGGACGCAAACCGGTTCGTTCAGATGTCGTTGAAGATGTTGCCACCGGTATTGTTGAACAGTCAATGGATAATGTTTTAGGCTGCAGTAGTGCACGTGCAGTGTCACGACACTTGGGTGTTCCCTATAGCACAGTGTGGAACGTACTCAGAAAAATGGTGCATTGTTTCCCGTACAAAATCCGCCCTAATCAACAATTGCTGGCCACAGACAGGGAGATGCGACTGACCTTTGCATTGACATTTCTTGCTAGAGTTGAAGTGGATGCATCGTGGCCGTGGCAGATTCTGTGGAGCGATGAGGCCCATTTCCACCTCAGTGGAACAGTGAACACCCATAACTGTCGCATATGGGACACGACAAACCCCCGTACCTTCCAAGAGATTCCACTCCACTCACCGAAAGTTACAGTCTGGTGTGGATTCACAGCCACATTCATCCTTGGACCGTTCTTTTTCGAAGAGGTTACTTCCAATGGCCTTGAGACATGTACCGTGACGGCCAACAGGTACAAAAGGATGCTCGAAACATTTGTTGTACCCCATTTGCAGCAGCGCCAATGCCTTGACACCATTATTTTTATGCAAGATGGAGCACCTCCACACATTGGACTCCCTGTGCAACAGTTTCTTCGCCAACATTTCACCACTGACAGAATAATCAGTCGCGCGTTTCCGACAACTTGGCCATCTCGTTCACCGGATCTTAATCCGTGTGATTTTTGGCTTTGGGGACACTTAAAAAACCTTGTTTATCGAGAACGTCTGATAACCTTGGCAGATTTGAAAGAGAGTATCAGTCTGCATGTGAGAAGCATCTCAGATGACCAGTTACGATCCGCAGTTGAACAAGCTGTCCACAGACTTCACATTTTACATCTTCAGGAAGGGAACCATATTGAGCAGCATTCCCTGCATCGATAACGTCCTTGTTTCATGTATGCTTGGTACTTTCAAATAAAATGTGTTTAAAACGTGTTTTTGTGTCTTTTCAGCATACGTCCAGTGGTACAGCGCCACCTATCGGTGATTTCTGGAACTAAATTTTTTTTTCGTGAAATCCGTTTCCCCATTTTTTGAATAGTATGTCCACAAATTTTCAAGCCTTTACACTGAGTAGTTCGATATCCAGGGAGGTCAGAGTAGGGGTGTTTTATTTCTGGCCACCCGGTATAGCTTTGATAATATCCTGGAAGGCATATAAGTCCTTAGAAAATAAGACTTCGACATCCAATTACAACGTTGTCTTCGGTATAGCGTTATAAAATTTGGTTTTATTTAAAGCTTTATAACGTTTTGTTTGTGTTTTTGCTCAATATTTTTAATAGCTTTTGAAACTTGTAAACACATTTCTCGCTTTTTCACATTTTTCAAAAAATAAAGAACCTAACAATTACTTAGTTAAATAAATACTTATTTCCTACGTAGGAAGTTAAAAATTCATTTAGAATTTTAAAAAGCATTCTCATCATTTAAAAAAAAGCAATTACCACTAGTAATCATTTTGAAATAGTTAGGGAGGCCGAATGTGTTGTGTGTTTGAACAAACAACAGAAATGCGAGAGAAAATCTGAGGTGAATTTTTATTTAAAATGAGTCATGACACTCTTATCAAACACAGAGTATCCGCTTTGAAGCTGTCAGTGCTGGGAAAGTTTTCAGATGATAGTGTAGGCACCTTATTTACCTGAATTTTTCGGAAAAAGTATGTATTCTCTACAAACCGAAAATATTTTCACCAATTTAGTATACTTTTTCCCGAATTTGCACAAGATTCTGGAAATATTTGAGCGGGTGAAAGTTTTATTTTTAAAATTTTGCCGCAGCAGAGAAAAACATAACCTATTTCAATGAAATGGAAGTGACGGTGACACTTTCAGCAATAGTTGTTGTTTGAAACTATCGTCTGGTTGAAGATGAGGATTATCTGACTGACAACGTTTGTTTTATTTTTATTTTAAATTAGAAAATGACTTTTCTTCGATATTTTAAACTAGAGATTCATATGAGAAGAGAGAAACTAGGGAGACATATACGCATTAGAGATTTAAAATAGATATTTTAAACTAGAGAGACATATATGCGTTAGGGATTTAAATTAGAGATTTTAAACTAGAGAGACATATATGCATTAGAGATTTAAACTTGAGATTTTAAGCTGGAGATACATATATGCGTTAGAGATTTAAACTAGAGAGGCATATATGCATTAGAAATTCATATGGAATTTTATTCCATTTCAAGATTTGTATTTTTAAACTATTGTTTAGTTTTATGTGAAAGTTCTGGTTAAATTATAAAAAGCAAAAAATTCTCTGCATTTAACCAGTACAATTTCAAATAATTTTTTAAGTACTATGAGAATAACTTTTTATCCTAACATGATTCGTCTAAAAATTGTTAAAAATTCCAATTTTTTATTATAATTTTTAGCATGGACAATAAGAAATTTGACTAAATTACTACTAATTATTATATTCGATAGTACAAATCCTCCTTCATAATTAACCAATTCCTAGTAGTTTACAGATATTGTAGAATATTGTATAACATTGGTCTATATTGGCAATATTGTTTAATATATAAATCACCCAATATTGTTCAATATTGAGCAACAGGACGTGCTATCTGGGATATTATGTCTAGGAGAAAACTCCACATGCAATTTTGGAATAATACAACAAAATATTTTCTTAAAATAAAATTTTTACTACTAGTAATAAAACTGATGAGCGTGAGGGTACATGTGTATTGGCGATCTCCAGCTCAAATTGTTTCATTTACACCAGCAAAACTTGTTATTTCCATTAAGTCAAGAATTCCAGGTTTTTTCTAAAATGTTATATTGATATCCGGTCCCAGACTCATGAAGGCATGCACATGAGAGTAGGAATAGGTGATTTGAGGCACAAAGTAACCAAATCTAGACAAAGATTCTCTATTTGAATTTGAATGACTTGATTTTCAGTTAGTACCTTGTTTTTGCTGTAATTTAGCAACGATTTGCTCCAGCTTTCCTGCTTGAAAAATCTGTGGTATTAGAATAGATTAAATTATTCTTTAAGATATTGTTCCTAGAAATTATGATAAAAATTTTTAAATCAGAAAAGTCAGTGATAAATTTTTATATATTTAAGACAAAAATGCGCCACAATTTTTAAGACCAAAATGTTTGCTGTGAAACTCAATCGTTGAGAAAGAACGTTCAATTATTTACATAATATTAAAGCTTTAATTTTGAGGGACGTTAAAAATTCTTAAGATCATTGTAGAGAAAATAAAAAATATATAAATTTTTCGCAGAGTTATCGTTTTCTGAAAAAAACATAAAACACGAGAACGAGTGGACGATATTTTCTCTTTCGAGAAGGTTTTTATCTCTTTCGAATGCAATTTATTTCGTCTTCGATGCATAGAACGGGAAAAAAAAACCGAAAGAGAAATAAGAAAGTCGATTTTCAGAAACATAATACATGGAGACAAACAAAAAATGCAAGAAAAAGGGAAATTTTGTTTTTGATAAACACGAATTGTTCTGTACTTTCGAATGAAATGAACAGAAGAAAAGGTTTCAAAATTTCAAGGTGTGTGACTACGTTAAGGATGAATGTTTAGAAAAACTCTGTTAAGGTGTAATCTTTGAGAATTTTTGCATAAAATAGATAGTAAAGACATTAAAAAAAACCAAAAGATAACAGTAAAATGTCAAAAACAGATTGAAGGCAAGAAAAAAAAAGGTTTGGCAGACTAGAACGAAGTATAAAGCAAATCAGTTTTACTTCAAAAGTTTGTTGAATTATTTGTAGAAAATCTTGAATATAAGTAGATATATAGAGTGTTGCCAAATTTGAACGACAAATTCAGAGGGGTGATAATAGGCATCAAGTGGATAAAGAATTACCATACACTATAAGGTACTAAGAGTGGGCGTTTAGTGGGTTAAAATCGCAAAAATATTGAGAGTACCAAAAACTTTTGAAAATATGATAAATAAATGAAAGGACATAAAATAAATCAACAAATTATGTTTTAACTGGGAACAATTTTTAAGTCAAAGCACTTACTTAAAAGTATTTTTTCATGTAGGTAATTTTTTAAGACGATTTAACGACCTAGTGGGTGGAAATTATTAAAAACGAAAAAGTAGTTTTAAGTCCTTATTTGTATAAATCTTAAAATTTGAAGAAAAATAAAAGAATGAAAATGTAAGAAATGAATAATGAAATGAAATGAATAATGAATAATGAAATGAAATTTATTCTCTTTAATTTTATATAAGCGAGCAGTGTAAGACCTGAGGAATCTTTAAGATGATCGAGAAAAACTAAAATGTGCACAGAAAACACGCTGCAGAGGGCGCTGTCGAATTCGAAGGGTAAATTTCAAGCGGGGTCAGTGGGGAGAGCATTAAGGTGGTAAAAAATTACCATAAAATATAAATTTTCAAGAGGGTTTTCAATGTAAATCGTTAGATTTTAATTTGCGATTTTTCCACTAGACAAATCTATCAAAATTTATAGAGACCACTGTGCCCTGGTGGTAAGGTCTAGACTTTGGAAGGGGAGAGTTTCAGATTCGAGACTCGATTTTCTCCAAGAACCGTCGTGTGAAGGAGTCTCTTGCTCGTTAAATTTGTCAGACCAAACGTCATCCCACTGGGGTGGTGTAGAGAGGAGGGGGCCAGCTCAGTCGTCCAGGTGTCGTCCTCGTCATCTGACGAGGTTCAAAATGACGAGATTCGTTCCAAAATTGCCCCAGTGTGGCATCACTTCGTTGCTTTTAATGGTAATAAAAAGTATAATATTAAGAAAGTTTGGACTGAAATTTGGCTTTCATAAATATGGTGCATTCAGTCAAAACTAAAAGAAATGATTAAAAAAAGTAACTTTTTTAGATAAATATGAGATTTCTTTGCTGCCTCCAAGTCGGAGGAAATAAAAAGATTTGCTTCCTTTTTACAGGAAAAAAAGTACTGAGATTATATGCCGTGAAAATGAGAATTTCAAATAAAAAATAAAAGTTAGAAAGGAAATTATCTATTTTTATATATCAGGTTAGCTTATACATTGTTGTTTTGAAGATTTGCTTCTGTTACCTTGTATTTAATTTCGATTTTTAAACTGAGTTTTTAAACTCGGGTTCAAAATTTTAACATCTCCTAATTTCTTTTTACTACACGTCCTTGTTATTTTATAACCTTATATAGATTAATGAATGGCAGCTGCACACAATAATTAAGTGTTTGAATTGAACAGTGAGTTTTTAATTATTATTCACTACTTCTCTTAATCCTTTCCTGTAATTATGACTTTACATTTCGTGTTTGTTGCATTCAAGATATAATTGTATGCCGCTTACATCCATTTAACATTTTTGTTGGAGTTATCTTGATTATGAAATATGTTTAACGAAAGCAATTGTTAGGTGAATATCTTTGAGTCTGAATTTAGACATAAAATAAAAACTGTTTAAAATTTTCGATTCTAAATGAGAAGTCATACAATTTTATAATGCTTGTATTATTTAACAATAAAATAGATGTCTTATTCTTTTCAAAGAAGTAAAATCCTGGCAAAGCAATTTTAAAATAATTTATTCTGAGTTTTATTTTTTGTTGCTCTATGTTACATATACTGCTTATTATTTCACCCAGGTCGCGGTAACCTGGTTGATAGATCGTCAATCTCGTAACCGTAAGGTAGCGAGTTCTGTCCTCTTCTCGGCCAAAGTTGACTAACAGCATTTGTAGCACGTTGAATAGGCCCTCCTAGTTCCCTTAACAAATGATACCTATGGAGATACTGAATCAGGGATGAGTCGGCCTCTGGTTTGGATCTCAATTCTGACTTGCAAATGAGTGAATGAGTTCGACCACCCCTTCAAAAGGATTGTGACGTGTGTGTTCGAACAAAATCGTACTTTCACATTAACGGTGCTCTTTAACAACATTTCTGCCTTAATTCGAAAGAGCAGTGCTCATTCAAGCATGGTATGACCAAGTGGTATTAGTCCCACCACCACTACTACTATTTCCCCCACCTTCTTATTTAATGCTCCATTCTTTTCATGCAAAGAAATCTTGAGTTGTCCATAGCAACTCTTACCTATAAAATCCAAAGTATTATCAAAAATATTTCTAATAACGTTGTATTGAATGATTTTGCAAAAAAATAAAGACTTAGTAGCTTACAAATATTGATTATAATTTTGAATTTTATCCAGTTTATTACTCTTTTCCGTATAATACTTCCTCTATTTGCAGTACATTAGTTTTTGAGATATCATGTTAACGGTGGAGAATTTTTATGAAAATTAAAGTTTTCAGAAAAGGGAAGTCAAATTTTAGCTGAAAAATATTTTTTGCTTAAATTTATCCTGGATGGTAGATCAGGTCTTCCTTTTCCTGGAAAATATAAACTGTTTTAGAAAGTCAAAGAGAAACAACAATATAAAAAATTCGACAATGTGGTCGAAAACTAGTGATTTTAACGTATTCGGATACCTTAAATAAATTTCATTATGTTCATTATAAATGGACTAACAATAAATGAAATAAGCAATGTTCGAAATGCTAGTTTTAAATCCCAAGAGGAAAAGGTATTTTCTTTGATACGATGATAGTTTGGTAGTTAAGTAAAGGTTTCTCAAGGATGTTTCAAAATCCCTTAACATTTACTATAAAAATTCCTTATAGACTAACTACCTTTAAAAAGAAACTTTTAATTCCTTTTACTGCGTACTTAAAATCATTTCCCAATTGATCTTCACTTTTGTTTTCAGCGTTTATATATCTGTTACCATTTCCTGGTTAAAAAAATGATCCTGAGTTAAAAAAAATGTATAAATTCGATCTACTAGTTCGAAGCATTGTAGTAAATATGTTTAAGGCTTGACTGATACCTTCTTCTTGCATACAGCCGACCACCCCACCACCGTAGCAGTATCGACAGGATTTGTTGTGGTGGCTTGACTGATACCGATATTTTGTCTGACTGGCTTGATTAGAAAATATGTAACAATGAATTATGTGCGTGACTATTTTAACAGGAGTCAATTAACAGAAGTATTGTTGTCTAAAAAGATTAGCCCTTCCAAATCTATTCTAATATAATAAATGTGAAAATTTGGATGGATGGATGTTTGATACTCAATCATGCCAGAACGGCTGAACAGAATTGGATGAAATTTAATACAAAGATAGATTGTAGTTAGGAATAGATCATAGGCTACTTTTTATTCCGGTTCAGGGAGTGGTTCATTTTTTATTAGTTAAAAAATAACTTTCGCTTCAAAAAGCTGAGGCCGAATCCTGCTAAAGATAAGTAAGGCTCCAGATTTTTTTCCCGAACAGATTTGAGGTTAGGCTTAGTAGAGTTCCGACTGATTCTATTTATTTTCTTTGTGTTTGACGTAATTAAAATCAAATGTTATTAATGAATCGATCTTTCGGATTCATTCTGAAATAATTTAAATCAAAGGAAAACAGAACAAAGGAAACAAAAATTCAAATCGGCATTGAGTTATCCCAAGCGTAGGAAAGTTAGACCTGTGCGTCAATTCCAACTGGCTTTGAAAGTAAACACGTTAGTGTTTACAACTGTGTTTTCATTTAAATTAAAAGATTAAAAATGTGTATTATACTGTTGTAGCAATCTTCATCTCGTTCCATTAATAAAATGGATTTGACAGGACTTGATTTGATGTTTTGTTTTATTTTGGGTATAAAATGTAAATAAATTGCTTTTACGTGAGTTATGTGTCTTTGTTATTAAATTGTATTTATGTTATATGTTTTTCGTATATGCTTATGCTTTTAAATGCGCTGTTTTTAGGTTAGGTTTAGTTGATTTTTCTATTTGTCATTATTTGATAGTTTTTCGTACATGTACATCAAAATTTCCACTTCAACAGAGTCGCGGGTAATAGTTAGTATATCATATATTTCGAACAAAAAAATCCAAAATCCAATATGTGTTTTTGATTAAATGCACAAAAGTCTTTAAAATAATATTGATTATACATATTTTTTTAATTCTTAATACCTTATTACACAAAAAAGTCATGTTAGAATTGAATAAAAAATTAATTTTCATTAATCAATAAAATTCAAAGAAAATAAATCCACAAAAATAATTTTTGAGCAATTTATACCCTCAAAACTAAATGAGTAAACTGTTCTTTTCGTTAGGCAGAAAAAATTTCCAAATAATGTAGAATTTCGCCAATTTTTGCCTGTTTTATCATTTGCTTCGCTTGGCGACCTTTCTCGCGTTTGATTCACATTGGCGACACTTGTACTCATATAACGGAAAAATACAGAGTAAACATTTTAAAATTTCTTTTAATTTATGATAAATATTAAAATAATTGGTAGTTACTACTAATATAATTTAATATAATTTAAAATACCAATTTAATTTAATAATACTAATATAACTTAATTAATGCAAATGCTATATAATTAAATTATTATAAATGAAATTTCAGTGTTCAACTTCTATCAAAGAAACAAATACTTATAAAAATTGGTATTTTTAGGGTTTTTCAGACTGTTCGGTAAAGTAGACAAAACGAGTTGTTTGCAGGTAGCTACAGTTAAAATATCACCAGAAAATATGTTGCATCGCTTCTCTCAAATTTCTTCACACACAGGAAATTAATAAATTGTTTTTATATCGTTACTTGATGTATCAAATTGAATTTCATTGTTTCTCATTTGGATTTGGATTTTAAAGGCGCAAAAGCCAGATATGGTTAACCTGCGCCAAACCTATGGTTCTGACGAGTTGAATTGTGATGTTGCGCCAATGTGGAGTTTTAATTCCGGCAAGGACTGAACTCCTTGCGATGGAACGAACTTGTTATTTGCAGCCGCGTAACATATCCCATTTATAAAAGTGATCCCCAATGTTTAGTTACTGTTACTGGCTTATTAAGCTGGCATGTAACACCACATAGTGACTTCAACGTCTCTGAAAGACTTAAATCGGGACTTACAAAATAAGCATAGTTTTTAGAATATGTACTAGTTTCAACGTACTGTTATTCTTTAATCAATATCAGATATATTATTTCTCAGTTTACAAAGGACATTTTTAGAAAAAGTATAGATATTAGAAGAGTTGTTAAAAATATTTTTAAAAAATATTTGCCGTACACTTTAGAACTAAATATATTGAAACATTCTTTTTTTTTCAGTCATGAGTCTACTGTTCACCACAATGATTACGAATTCTCAAATAAAAACTATTCCCTACACTCAAAAAGAAACAGTAGATATGCCATTACAAAAAAGGGGTAAGTATTATTATAAAGTAAAATTAATGCTTTAACTATAAGCAATAATTTCCACCTGAAGTAAGAATATAATGCATCAGGATAAATAAGATGCGATTAAATTTTCAGAACTCAGCTAATTGACCTGTACTTTAATTCTTAATCATTTTCTTTTTCAAATAAAATTCATTCATTAAATTTCATAAGTTTTCAAACTTTAAATTGAGTTTTAGTGGTTTGAAATGATAATTGAAGTTAACTGGCAGTACCTCAATCGGTAAAATGCGAAGATTTCAGTGTTTTTCACATGAAAGTGAAGGGTTCGAGTTCAATTATTACGATGAGAAATTATACCAAAGAAACCACCGCCAGCTTCATATATTAGAAACAGAAAAAATAGAACCTGAATAAATAGTAGCAAACAAAAATAATAATCCAACACAAAATCTAGAATGGCAAATGGTAAGGAAATTTGCTTTCTATTTTGCCATTTAATAAAGTGATTATGCCATGCATAAACACATATTTATATTTATTGTAATTATTTAATAAAAAAATAAATAAAATATTTTTTTCCATCGTGTCCTAAGTAGATATTGACTTATTATTTTTTATATATTATGTGTTTACCAATGATTTATCATTTCCAAACTCCTTTAACATTTAGAAATAATATTATAGTTAAAACCAAGAAAAGTTTCCATAACATCTGAAATTTCTCTAAATAATTAGTTTCAAGATTATATTTTGCTTTTTGGTAAGCTTATTTCATTTTCTCTTTTTCTGGAAACTCTTTTTAAAAGAAGAAAAACTTCCGGCTGGTTTTATTCTAAAACTAGAAAACTAGTTTCAGAATGTAACTTTATTATCATTTTTTTTCTTTTTAGTTGTGTTAACTCAAAAACCAACTCAATTTGATTCGAAGTAAACTTGAGAAAGGGAAAAAAAAAGAATAACTCACTTTTTTAAAAAAAATAAATAAATTCCTTGCTTTGGAGAACATAAAAGCAGTTTTATGTTTTCATTTTATAACCAGCATATTTATTTCCAGCAAAAAGGAAGAAAGAAGTGCCAGTTTATTTTTGTACAATGCAGAGAATATGATTTAGTGTGCGCTGTCCTGCTTTATTTTCAGCTACACATTTGTTGTTTTTATAAAGGAGAAAAAAAATCCTATACGTTATTTAAATTACCTCCGGGGAGCTTCTATTTTATGCTTCCAAGTAAAAGAAAACACTGCCATATCTTTAAAATGTCTCACAGCGATGCAGTTTCACTAAAAAAAATGAAGTCTCTTTCCCGTATCGAGCATAAAATCGATTTGATCCACATATCGATAGAGTCAAATAATTTTAGTTCCTATTTCAAGGATAGAGTTAAAATTTAAAATTCTGCGATACACAAAACATTTTTCAAATATTTGTAGATGTGATAAAGAGAATAACAGGTTTTTAACCCTTAAAGGAGTAGGCGAAAATTTAGGACGAAAGTGCCTGGATTTTCTTTACCCTCTAATCAGAGTTTTTAATAAAAGTATTAAATTAAAAATCAGCCAATATATTGGGTAGACATTTTTCTTACTATGTAAATATGTTTTATAATTTTTCAAAATATTTTATGACTCTAAGTTAATACGTTTGAATAAAAGTAAATACGATTGAATGTACATTTTCTTCCCAAATCACATGTAAAAATATAAAAATCACATGTAAATCACATGTAAAATCCCATAAATCACGCCATAAATCACATGTAAAATTCTTGAAAAAATCTTTCACTTTATATATTTTAAATACTACTAATATTTTTCCTGTATATAAAGGTATATAGAAAACAATATAATGTAAAATTCATCAATTATATGGAAAAAAAATTGACAATCTGTAAAATTAGCCCATTTTTTATCGACTTGTGTGACTTTCATAGCACGGTTTTCAAGGGCATATTAAAATTACATGTTAAGAACTAGTATAAAAACCGGCCTATAAATTCTATATATATATCACCTGGTATATTAATACGTTTTAGAAATTTTTCAAAAACTTTATCACTAGAAAATATAAGTGTTTGAACATACTTATCAGATTCAGTTGAATGCTAGCTTTCATCGAAAAACTCTTCTGTGCAGTCATTCACTTTCTGCTTCTTTTAAAAGTGTCTGAGCACTGCTGTATAGTAGAATAAGTAAATTGAATGATATTTCGATAATAAATACTAACAAACAAAATTAATAATCGATTACCCTATTTAGAATAGAAAATGGAAAAATACGAGGAAATTGGCATTTTTTTTAAAGTTACTACTGAGATTCTATCATATGCATACACATATTCATATTAATTGTAATAATTTAATAAAAAGTGAATAAAATAATTTTTTTCCTTCTTGGCCTAGGTAGAAATTGACTTAATTTTTTATGTATATTATGTGTTTACCAATGATATATTATTTCTAAACTCCTTCAACATTCAGAATTAATATTAAAGTCAGAAACCAAGAAAAGTTTCCATAACATCTGGAATTTCTCTAAATAATTAGTTTTAAAGTTATAGTTTACCTTTTTGGTAAGCTTATTTCAATTTCTCTATTTCTGGAAACTCTTTTTCTGGAAGAAATACTTCCGGCAGGTTTTATTTCAAAACTAGAAAACTAGTTTTAGAATGTAACTTTATTATCATTTTTTCTTTGCTGGTGTGTTAACTCAAAAACCAACTCAATTCGTTTCGAAGTAAACTCAAGAGAGGAAAAAAAAGGAATAACTCCATTTTAAAAAAAATCCTTGTTTTGTAGAACATAAAAGTACTTTTATGTTTTCATTTTATATCCAGCATATTTATTTCCAGCAAAAAGGAAGAAAGAAATGCCAGTTTATTTTTGTACAATGCAGAGAATATGTTTTAGTGTGCGCTCTGTCCTGCTTTATTTTCAGCTACACATTTGTTGTTTTTATAAAGGAAAAAAAAATCCTATACGTTATTTAAATTATCTCCGGGGAGCTTCTAGTTTATGCCTCCAAGTAAAAGAAGCCTCCGCCATATCTTTAAAAATGTCTGACAGCAATGCAGTTTCACTAAAAAAAAATAAGAATCCTTTTTCCCTGTATCGAGCATCAAATCGATTTGATGCAAATATCGATAGCGTCAAAAAATTTCAGTTCCTGTTTCTGGGGAAGAGTTAAAATTCTGCTTTACACCAAATATTTTTCAAATATGTATTGAGATGGTGAATCATATAATGAGAATAACAGATTTTTAACCCTTAACTGAGGAGGTTTAAATTTGTTAACGTAACTGGTGAGGTGCGGTCTACGTGACCGGAATTTCTATAGAATCGAATCAAATTTTCTAATAAAAGTATTGAATTGAAACGATACTCTCTTCGATCTCCATAACGCATTTCACTATAAAATCGTTCGTCATACCGCAGACTCACTAGTAGGGATGAATTGTGTGGATATCTTAATAACCCAGTAAGAGCTACTAAACTTTGGTGATCCCTTGTGCATTGGAGCGGAAGGTCATGCGTTCAATCCTTGGCCGAATTCAACCTCTTCTTTGGCAAAATTCCAGCGAACACTATCGCCACAGAATAAAGAAGCAATTTAAAGTGTTTCACATTAAAATGCTTCATTAATGTGTGCATTGTCCTCGGAAGCACTATTAAGGTGGGTTCATTTGAGGCTTATTATTGTCCGCGAACGTTGCATTTCTGCTGTTGTCCCCGTCTGAACACTTGGGGCAACGCGGACAACGTTTTCCCTTAAGGGACAATTATTTGCCATTGTTATGGTCACATGATTTTCCGGAAGTAGGCCTGATCGATTGCGGACTATAATAAGCCTCGTGTGAACCCACCGTGAAATTCGTTACAATATTCCTCTAACAATTAGAGGTAACTTATTGAAAGAAGTGTACTCAAGTAAGAAATAATGCTGTCTATGTGCACTAATAAAATATTTAAAGAAAGCGTTTCCTCAAAAAATAAGTATATCTTCAAGATTAACATCTTGACGTAGTGAGACTGTTTTACATTGATATTTCAATAAGTCACAGTGGACTGGTGGTGCGGCCTTGGCTTGTAAGCCGCTGATGGCACACATTCGTTTGCACAATCCCTTTTTAAAGGAGGAGTACATTCATACAACTGACAGATTGAATATAGAAGATTAATCATGACCCAACCGGTAGGTGGCGGTGGCCTGGTAGTAAGGTCTTGTCTTGTGAGCCGTAGAGTTTGAGGTTCGAGACCCGATTCCACGAATAACCATCGTATAAGAAAGCCTGTTGCACGTAAATCCATCAGGCGAAACGCCGTCTCGCTGATGTGGTGTGGAAAGGGTAGCAGCTAAGGTGTCCTGCTAGTCATCTGACAGTTGTTCAAAATGAAGAAGTCCGTCCCAAAAAAGTCCAAGTGCTGCCTTACAAAGTGACGCTAACGTAACTAAATTAAACCTTAATATTTCAAAGAATATTTATTGCTTGTATTTAAAAGAATTTCATGTAAGACAGCTTTTAAATTATTTCAGTTCTTTGTCAGGTATCCGACTACGTGAGAAGAAAATTTTTGAAAATCTGTATTCTTAAAAAACTATTTTAAATAATAGTTAACAGATGTATTGTTAATTGTAATACAATATACTATAAATACAACAAAATTATTTGGAAATATATATATATATGCGTATTATGCATATTAAAATTAGTAATTCTTACAGCAAGGAATAAATTATATTGTTTCTGCTATCTTGCATCCAATAATCTATTTCGGTTTAATATAAGGTATCCAAATACTTTCAAATGTATTTAAATGTATTGCCAATTATAATACAATATACTATACATAAAAAGATTATTTGAAAATATAATATATTTTGAGAAATAGGAAAAATTGTAGTAAATTCTATTGAAATTTAATCAAAACGGTGAATACTCTACAGAAAAATGTAATACAGCAATCCTATTTTTCTTCATACACAAGTTATAGAATATAATGATGAATTAAATGTGTCAACATCTAATAAAAATATTGAGATGCTAAGAAGTCATGGGTAAAAGTATACATATTTATGCATTTTTTCCATAAATTCGCAACTTAATTTTTCTAAAAACACCAAAAAATGAAAATGGTATATCACGAACTATAAAACTCTTAGTTCATTTCATTGCACATATTTTTTAAAGCACACTTTGAAATCTTTATTCAAATATCTCCATTAGTTTTTGAGATATTATGTTGACAGTGGAAAATTTTTGTGAAAATGAAAGTTTTGAGAAAATTGAAGGCATATTTTAGCTGAAAAATATGTTTTGCTTAAAATTCCCCTGAATGATAGGTCAAGTCTTCCTTTTTCTTGAATATATAAACTATTTTGGAAACAGAAAAGTCTGAGCTAAAAGAAACAACAATTTAAAAAAATTCGACAATGTGGTCGAAAACTATTGATTTTAATGTAGTCCGATACCTTAAATAAATTTCTTTATGTTAACTATAAATGGACAAACAATAAATGAAATGAGTAATGTTCGAAAGGCTAGTTTTAAATCCTACGAGAAAAAAATATTTTCTTTTATAAGATAAGGGTTTGGTAGTTAAGTAAATGTTTTTCAGGGTTTTTTGAAAATCCTGTAACATTTACTATAATAATTCCTTATAGACTAACTACCCTTAAAAAGAAATTTTTATTCCTTTTATTGTGCACTTAAAAACATTTCCCAATTTATCTTCAGCTTTGTTTTTTACGTTTATATAACTGCTTTCTTTTTGATAAAGTTAAAAAAAATGTAGAAATTCGATCTACTAGTTCGAAGCAATGTAGAGCACTATGTTTTAAGGCTTGACTGATCAAAGTTCCAGTTTTTGTCTAGTTCGGAGTTTTGTCTATCCAGCTTGATTGAGCAAGAAGTAGGAATGCATTATATGAGCATTAATTTACAGAAATATTGTTAGTCTAAAAATATTAACCATGTTTTTGGATTATTTGCCCGATAGTCTTTAAAATAATATTGATTTTGCATAACCCTTGTAATTCCTAACATCTTATTAGACCATAAAAAGCATGTTAGAATTGAATATCTAATACTATAATACGAGGAATGGTTATCAATTCGAAAATCGCCCCAGAATTTATAAACTCCGGTAAACTTGGGGGTCTGGGATTTTTGGCCACGAGGAATCGATTGGCGCCGGTTTTGAAGCGCTACGGTCCAGCAGTTCGGAGTTACAGATAGGATATTTTCAAACTTTATTAGTTCGCCATAATGGCTACTTAAATTTTCAAGCGGTAACGTGCTGCCATCTATAGATAGTAAGGCGAACTAATAAAGTTTTATGTTTATGCTGTTATAGGTCTATAATATGTTTCTTATGTATGTATATATGTTTGGTTTTTCTAAATAAATTTGTCAAAAATATTGAACTTCAACACACTTCAATCTTTATCTTTACTTTACCTTTGTATAGAATAGTTCCCTTTCCAAACTCTAACTTTGTTTAGAATAGTTTACAATGGTGCACTTTAACCGGTTATCTTTTCACCAATGGTTTCACAAATATTCTTATGGCATGTATTGTTTTGATAAATCACAATTGAAAATTTAAATCTTCGAGTTAGCTTCGATACCTGTTTTCTCCGAGCAGAGCTCGGTCACCCGCTGGTTAAACTAATTTTAATAAATCAATAAAAATCATAGAAAATCCACAAAAATATTTTTTGCGCAATTTATAAGCACAAAACTAGATGAGTAAACAGGTTTTTTTTTTCGTTAGGCAGGAGAATTGCCAATTAATGTAGAATTCTGCCAATTTTCTCCTGTTTCGTCGCTTCGCTTGGAGGCCTTTCTCACGTTTGATTCACATTGGCGACACTTGTGCTCGAATATCGGAGAAGTACCAAGTAAACAATTTAAAATTTATTTTAACTTTTAATAAATGCTAATATAATTGATAGTTTAATTGATTATAATGCCATATAATTAATTTATTATAACTTCGCTTTGAAATATCAACTATTATCAAAGAAATAAATACTTAAAAAAATTAGCATTTTTAAGTTTTTCAGACTATTCTGCAATATTAATATAATTCGTATTTTAATTAATTCAAATGCCATATAATTAGGTTAATTAATTATAAATGCGTTTTGAGTAATCTACTTCAAAAAATAAAAAATAAAAACTGGTATTTTTAGGTTTTTCAGATTATTCTGAAAAGTAGACAAAATGTTTTTTCGCAGACCACTACAAATAGTATATCACCTGAAAACATATTGCTTAACATAAAATATTTTCTCAGCAAAGTAATAAATTGCTTTATATCTTTACTTGATGTATCAAATTGAATTTTATTGTCTCTGATTTGGATTTGGATTGCAATTGCGCAAAAGCCAGATATGGTTTTAGTATGGTGACTCCATTGTATCTGAAACAAGTAAAGTGAGGTAGCTCAATTTGCAATATTAGTTCAGTTTTTAGAATATGTACTAGTTTCAACGTACTGTTATTCTTTTATCAATATCTTATTTTCCCAGTTTACTAAGGAAATGTGTACTGGAAAAACTCATTGATATGAGAAGATTGGTTCAAAAACAAATAAAAATATCTGTAATATAAATAAGATGTAAATATAGAGTAACCTTAAAATTTATTTTTTCTATGTCTTCTGTTCATTGATTATGAATTCTCAAATCAAATTTTAGCCCCTATACTCGAAATGGAACAGAAGATATGAATTAACAATAAAGGGCAAGTATAATTATAAAGTACTAGCTGGTACCCGGTACTTTTCTGCCGGTGAAAAAAATAATATTAAGTGAAATACTATAAATAAATCAATAGCTTGGCAATGTTTTATCGAAATTGGATGAGCGGTACGACGGTATATAAAATACGAACAAACAAATATTCATTTTTATATATTAGTTTTATATTATTTTTCCAAGAATATTATACATTGTTACATGATATTTGAGAAGAAAATGTGTTTTCCAACGTATTTACTTTTCCAGTGATAAAATAATTTCTAAAACCTATTATATAGTAAGAAAAATGTCTATGGAACATATGGACTGATTTTCAATTTGATGCTTTTATTAAAAACTTTGATTCGAATGTGAAGAAAATTCGGTCACGTAGACCGCACCTCCACAGTTACGTTAACAAATTTTAACCTCCCTAGTTAAGGGTTAAAAACCTGTTATTCTCATGAAATGATTCACCACCTCTATACATATTTGAAAAATATTTGGTGTAAAGCAGAATTTTAACTCTTACCCAGAAACAGGAACTGAAATTTTTTGACGCTATCGATATTTGCATCAAATCGATTTTATGCTCTATATGGAAAAATGGCTTCTTTTTTTTTTAGTGAAACTGCATAGCTGTGAGATATTTTAAAGATATGGCGGTGGATTCTTTAACTTGAAGGCATAAAATAGAAGCTCCCCGGAGATAATTTAAACAGCGTATAGGAATTTATTTCCTTTATAAAAACCACAAATGTGTAGCTGAAAATAAAGCAGGACAGCGTACAGTAAATTATATTCTCTGCATTGTAAAAAAATAAACAGTTATTTTCTTTCTCCCATTTTTGTTCGAAATAAATATGCTGGATATGAAGTGAAAACATAAAAGTGCTTTTATGTTCTCCAACACAAGGAATTTATTTTTTTTTTTAAAAAGGGAGTTATTCTTTTTTCTCTCTCTCAAGTTTACTTCAAATCGAATTGAATTAGTTTTTGAGTTAACACAACCACCAAAGAAAAAAAATGATAATAAAGTTACTTTCTGAAACTAGTTTTCTAGTTTTGGAATAAAACCTGCCGGAAGTATTTCTTGTAGTAAAAAGAATTTCCAGAAAAAGAGAAAATGAATATGCTTTTAAAAATGCAAACTTTAACCTTAAAACTAATTATTTAGTGAAATTCCAGATGTTATGGAAACTATTCTTGGTTTTTGACTGAAATATTAATTCTGAATGTTAAAGGAGTTTAGAAATGTTGAATCATTGATAAATACGTAATATATATAAAAAAATTAAGTCAATTCCTATTTAGGTCAAGCTTTTTCTTTTTCTTTTATTTATTTTTATTAAATTATCACACTTAATATAAATATGCATATGCATATGATAGAGTCACAGTACAACTGTCAAAAAAGAATGCGAATTTCCCATTCTATATAGGGTGATGGACTTTTATTTTTGTTTGTAACTACTGATTCGCTGTCTTTTCCGTTTCTTATTTATGAAATAGACGTTGGTCTAAAATTCCTCATTGCAAGAATTGAACTCGCATTCTTCACCTTCACGTAAAAAATATTGAAATCCTTACTTTTTGTCGACTGAGCTACTGCATGCTGATTTCAGTATTCATTAAAAACAGCCAAAACTCTATTTAAAGTGTAAATATTTATGGAATTAAATGAATGAATTATATTTGAAAAATTAAACCATTAAGGATTAAAGCAAAGGTCAATAAGGTGAGTTCCGGAAGTTTAATTGCTTCATATTAATGCCGATTCATAAGAACCTCAGGTGGAGGTTATTGCTTATGTTCTATATAAATAAACAGGAATGTTTGTCTGTATGTCTCTTATGCTTTCCTAAACCATTCATCCGACTGCGATGAAACTTAGTAAGCTTATTGTGTACACCTACGGGAAGGTTATAGGGATTATAATTGTCTAACATTTAAAAAAATAAATCTCAACCACATCTATTTACCGAGGATTCATCTCAAAATAACTCTCCATGAAGACAGTAGATTTTGAAGAAATGCTAAATCCAAGTCAAAGGCCAATATTTTGTAGCTATAGTACTTAAATGTTATGCAAGTCATTCTCAAAGGGAACAGTTTTATTACAGATTATGCGAGAAAGTTTTGGTTTTACAAATCCTCTGGGGGGTTCTATTTTAATTAAATTTTAATATTTTTCACAATAACCACAAAATATTCAAGCATAAAAAATTTGCCCCATCTTAATTTTCAGAAATTACATTTTAAACTATATTAACGTATTATGTAATATATATATATGTTTCATGGTATAAATATGTTTTCTAGGTTTAATAAATTTAAAATAAAAAAAATTTTAATCACATTTCCTAAAATTAAATTTAAGGATTCTTAACAAATATTAAACGAGGCACGAGCTACAATAAATAGTTTCTTTTGAAACCATTCTGAAAGAACACCATGTTATAAAATTCTGAAAGAATAATCTAAAAAAATAACATGTGTTACAAATAGAACTGTTAATCAATAACTATAATTCCAAAATGACTTAGGATTTAGTTATTACTCGTAAAAAAGAACTGGACAAAACGATGTTAGCTTTCGCTAAAAAATTTAAATTAAATCATGCTCTTGGAAGTATCCCTATTTTTTCCAACTCTAAAATTTCATAAAAAAAACCAATAAAATTTAGATTCGTTATCTGTATAACAGGCAGTTATAATTACTACATGGGAAAACATTTCTTTGTTTAAATAAAAATTATAATAAAATTGAAGACGAATATTAACAATAACAAAAATGCTTTGAAATTTTTAAAAGGTAACAAAATTTATAAGATTAATATTTTTGACGTTGAAAATTTATATACCAACCTGCCCCATGAAAACATTAATAAATGTCTGTTTTATTTTATATGACGAATATTTAAATAAAGATATCATTAATAAAAAAAAGTAGCTGGTTTCATGCAATTTTAATATTACCAAAAATTATTAATTTTTGTAAAGAAGTTAAGAGTATTCCAATGGGTAGACCTTTCTCAAGTGCTTTAGCTAATATTTTCCTACATTATTACAAGAAAAAATGCTTAAAAATTACTTACTAAATGGAAGGAGATTTATTGGTGATTTAATTTTTTTAACTTAGAGAATAACAATAGTGTTACTAATTGCTATCCCAAAGAATTGTGCTCTCTGTAAGGACTCTGTAATTATCACTCTAATCTTAACACTAAAATTTTCAAATATTTATTTTCCTCACAATTTAATAAAATTAAAACAATTTTAATAACAAAATTTCTTTTATAAAAGCAAAAAATAGTTTTATTAAAAATTTAAACAATGATGATTTTTAGAAAAACTACTGTAATATCAATATTTTAATAAAAAAAGGAAATGATGAAATATTAGTAAAATAGATGGCGCTCAGAAACTACATTTATATTTTTTTCTCAGGATTATAATTGGAATGGCAGTTGGAGGGATATTTCTTCTACTATTGCTGGTATGTTCTTTCTCTTTTTTGCTTTCTTAATTAATTTTGTGTTTCGTTGAAATTTTTGGTTGAACATTCTTAGGTAGTCTTATTTTATATATATTTTTTTATTTCGTGATGTTTTTAATGTCACTTTGTTTTTGTGTTTTTCGCTATTAAAATTGGTATGTGTCTTTTGCCTTGATTTTCGAGAGATTTTCGGGTCAAGGGGGGTCTGTACTTTTGAACACTGTCAATCGATGCCTCAAAAAAAAAATCCCTCATTTTTATTCCTTGCCTGAGGGTGACCCTTGAAAAAGTATTCAGGCCGGATTATTTTCCTATTGGTTGTAATTTTGATTTTGTTGTACTCCTGTTTTCTTGGCTTACTTTATTAATATATATATATATATATATATATATATATATATATATATACACTGAAGTGACAAAAGTCATGGGATGACTGTTAATATCGTGTCGGTCCTATTTTTGCACAGCGAAGTGCTACAACTCGACGTGTCATGGAGTCCACAAGTCGTTGGAAGTCCTCTGCAGGAATATTGAGCCATGCTGTCTGTATATACGTCCATAGTTGTGAATGTGTGGATGGTGCAGGAGTTTGGGCACGAACGGACCTTTCGATGATGTCCCATAAATGCTCGATGGGATTCATAACGGGTGATTTAAGGTGGCCAGATCATGCGCTGGAATTGTCCGGAATGTTTTTCAAACCAATCGCGAACAGTTCTGGCCCGGTGACATGGCGCATTGTCATCCATAAAAATCTCCTCGTTGTGTGGGTACGTGAAGTCCATGAATGGCTGCAAGTGATCGGCAAGCAGCTGAACATAACCATTTCCAGCCAATGATCGGTTCAGTTGCACCAGAGGACCGAGTCCATGTCATGTAAAAATAGCCCACACCATTATGCAGCTACCACCAGCTTGAACAGTGCCTTGCTGACAGTTTGGGTCCATGGCTTCGTGGGGTCTGCGCCACACTCGAACTCTACCATCAGCTCGTAACAACTGAAATCGTGACTCATTTGACCACGCCACGGTTTTCCACTGGTCTAGGGACCAGTCGATATGCTCACGAGCCCAGGAGAGTCGCTGCAGGCGATGTCGTGCTGTCAGTAAAGGCACTCGAGTCGGTCTTCTGCTGTCATAGCCAAAGGAAGACAAATTTCGCCACACAGTCCTATCGGACACGTCCCTCGTACGTCCCACATTGATTCCTGCAGTTATTTGACGAAGTGTTGCGTGTCTATTAACATTGACCATTC
>JAPMOQ010013833.1:239134-284925 GCA_026543055.1 Argiope trifasciata
TATTCAAACCGTACTTTATATCTCATGTGTTTTTCTTTTATTCATAGACGGATGGAACTGTGTATATGGCATTTACATTGAATTTCATGATTTCTATCAAATTTTATGCAATATCATTAATGAGTAAATTAACACAATAATTGAATAACGAAGGGTGCTCAAGAAATAGAATTCAGTAACAGATTTAAAGTCTTTATTGCAAACGAGTTTTATCTGTCATGTAGCCTTTTTTCTTATAAAATGAATAAATTTTGAAAATCATTGTTAAATTATGAAATAAATAAAATAAGGCTTAAAAAATTATCGAAATTCCAGACACTGATTGGCATATTTGTAGTCTAAATGAGAAATGTCCAAAATGGTTAGGAAAATTTCAAATATTTCATAAATTGGGGTCGTCTCTCTGAAACTTTCACACTAAAGCTATTCGAAGATGTTGCCCACGATTTCCTACAAAAAACATTAGACTTTCAATAAGATAGAGAGCATCTTGCACTGACGCATAATAGTTCAGAAATATTAATCTTTGACAAGGATTTAGCATTTTTAATGAATTTATCGCGCAATTCTTGTCGAGATATCTGGCGATTAATCTTTGGCTTATCAATATAATGTTACGAACCTGTAATTTTGCTTCCTCGCACATATAATGCCATTTTAAGAAAGACCCTTGTACGATGACCTCAGAGCTTGACGAGAAACTTGGTGCTGCTTTGACGATTTTTCAAATTTGGTAACAAAATGGATAATTCTGAAAACTGCGGGAATTCCCACGATCCATCCAACAGAAACTGAGATACGCCCATATACGCTCTGGTTGATCTGGAAGATTCTAGGCCTATCTCCCGAGAACTGTAAAAGGCCGGCACTCTCAAGCTTCAAGTAGTCGTGGTGTAACATTGTGAATAGAAGGATAGTTTCGAGAGAATAGTGAAGCAACGGCGAAGTGCTAAATTGAAGTTTTGCAGTATTAGTCATTTAGTCATGTGTAGTAGCCATTTGTGTGAAGTAGTGAGCCAGTAGATAAAGCGAGAAGAGACAGAGGAGAGTTTTAGCCGTCTGTAGAGAGAGTCGAGTGAATTTCTGAATATTTTCTCTCTTGCTAAATTCTGTCTGGCTGCTTTGTGTGTTGTGGATGTTGTCACTACTTGTGGGCTACTGCCGCTGTTGTGTAGTTCTATGTGTTCGTCTCGATTACAAATATTTGTCGTCTTTGTATTCTCTTGTCTTCCTGTAAATAAACGACGTCGTTGTTTTTATACTAAAGAGCTGTTCATTGTTAACCACAGCATACACACAAGTCCAACGTAAGTGCAATCCATAAAAATAGTATGGAAAAATCGAATTTCTACATTAGAAGTGGTTTTCTCAACCGATTGAAACACAACTCTGACACAGAATTACACTTTTTTCCTCGCAATCACATATCATATTTGAGTTCAGTTTAGTTATATTAACTTACCGTTGTAAAGCAACGCTAGGGCTATTTTGTGACAGACCACGGTTTTTTGAAAAGCTGTCAGATGAGGAGGACGACACCTGAGCAGGCAATCTTCTCTCCACACCACACAACACCAGTTGAGAACGTTTGACCTAATGAAAATAAAGTGCGCCAGACCCCCTTACACCACGGTTTTTCGATGGAATCGGGACTCGAAACTAAAGCCGAGACCTTACCATTATGCCACCTCAGCCCATGTCAGATTTGATTCTGAAAATACAGATGGACAGAGTATCAATCCCTTGCTGTATTTCCAAGAAGAATTAATAGGAGTTGATACACATATCTGTGTATCAAATTTTATGATTCTAGCTCTCTTTGTACAGTAATTGTTGAACAGCCGAGCAGATATATTTACTCTGAATAGACTTAACGCAGTATTCGAAAAAAATGTACAAATTTGGAATTTGCTTCAAAATATGATAGGATTTTACAACTTATATATAAAATCTGTGCACCAAATTTTATCCATGTAGCTCTCTTCGTTTACAGCTATCATCTTAACTTATATCTGGAAAACAGGACAGATAGACTTCCTCTGAATTGATTTTATTTGAAATGCTTGAATGTAATCCACAAATTTGGTGCAAAGATCTCGAAACACATCCATGTAACAAAGATCGTATAATCACCCATATAACTGAAAGCGATTTTGAATTATCTTTGTCACAGATAGACAGACAAAATGATTTAAAAATATATTTTTCGAACTCAGGGAAATCTGAAACGTGGAAATTAATCAGCTTCTTGAGTTCAAATTTTATTTAATGATAATTAAAAGATTCGTATATGAAAGTAAAAACATGTTGAATTATGATTCAGTAAATATACAGTACTTTTTTCACGATTCACCAATTGTTGTTTTCTTTTACTTAAATTAGATGTATTAAATAAGATATTTTCAATAAATATGATGTAGATTTGATTAATTACTTGCATTTTATTTTTACAAAATGGTATAAATCGTCAATTTGTTGCCTGTGCATTCTGAGCCTTCAACAGTTTACTGCCTTCAAAAACCTCAATTCTCACTTGATAATGCTAAAAGTATTTGAAAGAAATCCAAAAATTTTATGTAAAAATCATATAACAAATTTCATCCTAGAGGCTAAAATTTTTTTTTTGTATTATCTTCAATGTCTCTCATAAACAGACAGTGAAAATCGTACAATCTCAAGGAACTTCTTCGAACTGAGGGAAGTTCAAAATGTGGAAATTTGTCAAATTTTGGGTTCGTATTTTTTTTCTTGATGATCCCAACACTCTCTCTATCCTTTATATATAAGAAGAAAAAAAGAATTGTTAAAATGTTATTCAGTAAATATAAATACACACACTTTTTCTCAAGATTCCCTGTTGTTTTATTTTGTCTAGTTAACATACCTTTGTATAAAAATATCTTTTTGTTTGCCCGTATTTTTTTCAGTGCCGTATCGTTCATCCTATAGCTACAAGACTTTCGCAACGTATTGCTTTGAATCGATAGGATCCTTTTATAAATGTCATGTTGTATGTTGGATGCCCTCAAGTGAGATGATTTTTTTTGCTGGAAAATAAAAAATATTGTCTATCTTAAAGCATATTTGAGAGTATAGTACCCTACAGCAAAAATAAAAATATTGAATAGTATTTTTATTTCTCATTTATATTTCACTCAATTTCAATTAATGTATGCATCGTGGATGAAAAAATAAATATTATTTTTTTCTATCATTCCTAACTAAACAAGGTAGCTATTTCGAATTCCGAACGCTATTTCGAAAAGTATTTGTTCAGTAACAGCAACGTGTTAGATACCAGCTGGAATTAAATAAGATATTTCAATGAAACTGAAATGAATTTTACTTATTTGTTTATTAACCAGTTATATCAAAAATTATTCACTCCAATTCCAACTTACTTCAACAAAGAAAAAACTTATTGTTAGCTTTTATTAAATAAACATGAAAAAATTTTTCAGTATAAAAAATAATTTCCGCAAGAATTGAACATGCATTCTTCACCATCACGTGAAAAATACTGAAATTCTTGCATTTTGCAGATAGTGCCACTGCCCGTGGATTTCGATTTTCATTACGAGCTGCTAAAACTCTGTTTAAAGCATTAAAAAGGAATGAAATTTAATGAATGAATTATTATTTGAAAAATAATAATTCTGTAATAATCCACTATCTCAAAACTTAACGACCATTTTGGAATGAGTTTGGCGACTTTGGCAACAAAATAGAAATTACTAGAAAAACTTAATTAATTAATTAATCTTTGAAAAAAACTGTATTAACATCAAGTATCATCTAGTACAAATTAAAAAAAATGTGTTTGAATTTAAGTAGATGAATAAAAAATATTTTATTAACGACTGAAAATTTGAACAAGATATGTGTATATATATATATATATATATATAAAATATGATTTGAATGTAGGAATTGAAAAAGCACTAGAAATACGAAATTCGAGAAGGTTATTGAATGTTTCGTGAAAAGGTTTCTCGTATGAATTTCATTTATCGTCTTCTTTATAATCCAAGTTGTATCTATTTATCATTCAAATATAATCGAAAAAAATTCCATCTGCCAAACTCTACCTTTTAAAACTATAATGAATGATGATTAATAAGGAAAATAAAAAGAATAATCCTAGTTTTCTTGCTTTGCTCTGTGATTTATTTCTTCTGTGTGCTACAGAAATGCTTCATTCACATTTAAAGAGAAGGAATTTTATTCCTGAAACAAATGATCACACTAATGCTTTGCAAATATCATTTGGACATTCCTTGACAAAAAACTGAAAGCTAGACGGCATCATTAATGCTGAGGAATGAACAAATGCTTGAGAAATTCTGCATTTGATAGCAAAACGAGACGCCGAAATAATGAATTCAAAACTGATGAATCATAAATCATTTGTAACATAGTTTTCGATTCAAGTTTTATTCGGGAATGAAACAAAAGACCCTAACGCAAGAATTTATTCTTTGAAATAAAATGCTATTGATATTTCTGATGAATTTAAGTACAAAGAGAGTATGTGATGTTGCCTTAATTATATTAAGGTATCCGGCTACGTTAAAAATACTGGTTATCGACCACATTGGTGAATGTTTTTTAATTGTTATTTCTTGTAGTTCAGACCTTCTTTTTTCCAAAACAATTTATCAATTATAGAAAAAGACCTATCAACCAAAGATACATATTTTTCCACCTAAAATTTGTCTTTCACTTCAGTTTTCTTAAAACTTTAATCTTCATAAAAATTCTCCACCGTTAACATGATATATAAAAAACTAATTGAGTTATTTGCATAAAAATATCACAGCGTTTTTTAAATGGTATGATATATGAAATGAACCAAAAGCTATATTGTTGGTGAAATATTTTTTCATTTACAGGTGTGAAAAGAAAAAATTAAGGTGTGAATTTATGCAAAAAATGCATAAATACGTCTATTTTTGTCCATATTTTCTTCGCATCTGTACATTTTTTCTAAGATTTTGCTCATTTCATTAATCATTATAGTCTATATCTTCTGTACAAAGAAAAATATTATTGCCTCATTACAATTTTGTGTAGTGTGTTATCCTGCCTGAAGGTGACCCTTGAGAAAGTTTTCGGGCTAGATTCTTTATTACTTTCTGATTTCTTAACATATATTTCACCTAATATTTATTCTAAGGCTCATGAAGGGTGCATTTCTTGGACGAAAGTCAGACAGCTTACAGAAAATATTCTTGCTTTGAATCCTTGCCCTTGAGAAAGTCCCCAGACCAGATTCATTATTACTTTTTGATTCCTTGGCTTTAAATATACTTTTTACTTATATTCATTCTAAGGGTCACAAAGGGTCAATTTGTCGGATGAAATTGAGACCCCTCACAGAAAAAATCCCTTGTTTTTTTTCTGCCTCCCTTGAGTAAGTCCTCAGGCCGGATTCGTTATTAGTTTTTGATTCCTTGGGTTTAAATACATTTTTACTAATATTTGTTCTACTTTTGTTATTATGCAAGTTTGCAAGATGAAAGATGACTATTTAAAGCACTCATTCTAAAACTCAAACATGCCGATAAAATACAGTTCAGAATTCCTTCATATGCATCCACAATATTTTTAAAGTCCAATATCAGTTTTAAGAAAGTCTAACATCATCCTTAAAATAACTACAGCTCGAAACCTTTCAAAATATTTACAGTAGCCGAGCTTTTTACTTTTTTAAACAAACAGTAATAGAGTGGAAAGCTGTCGTAGGTAAATTTTTATTAAAAACCTTGCCGTGACACGAGAATAATATCCGTTCCGGATCTGTCAGCGCCAGAAAAGTGTGTATGGCGCCTAGTTTGGCGAAAATACCAGGAAAAAAATCTTCTTCTTGGCGCACTGTAAATGCTTTTGTCGGATAAGTGCTTTTTGCTTGCTTGCTTCAGAGAACTGGACATATTAGTGACAGGTATGAGCAAAATATATATTTTAAAAGTCTTCAAGCTGATATGAAAAGCAGAATTGTTTGTTTTAGTGGAAAAGGAAGTTGAGAAAGACATTTTTAGCAATAATATTTGGAACAAATTCTCAGTTAACAAGCAATAAATAAGTAAATGTAAACATAGTACTCAATTTTTTTACATTTTTCGAATGTAATTTTTTATTGATAAATTTTTGAAAAATTGTATATTTGGAATGTATGTATTGTTTCCGTCTCAATATGATTTATCTCTAAAACATTTTTTAAAGATTGTTTGTCAGTGATTTTTAAAACAAGGGATTTTTAGAATATGAAATGTTAAACATTTTTAAAAAATTGTTTTTCAGTGATTTTTAAAATAGGAAATATTAAACATTTTACGACTTGGTGTAAATATTGTTACGAATTTCGACTCTATCAGGTTCGTTTATGTTATGGCTGAATGATATGAAATAAACATTATCAGCAGGATTCAGTAAGTACGCAACGACGACGTTTATTTCCACGAATACAGGACAACACAATGAAGACAAGTATGTACAGTCGAAAAATATGTACTGAGAACACGAACACTCAGCAGCACACAACAACAGTAACCTACAAATAGAAATTAAGCATTAAATCATCCACAACACACAAAGAGGCCAGACAGGATTCAGCAGAAGAGGGGATTCTCGGACCTTCGCTCTATGTTCCCTCCAGACGGCTGAAACAACTCCTATGTCTTTTTTCGTTTTAATTGCCGACTTACGACTTAAGCTTCTGGCTATAAAACAAGACAAGACGATGGCATGATACGGCACATTGCAATTCAGTACTCGGTCTTTTCTTCGGTATTCTCTCGTTATCTGACAACTATTCACTACATTCCAATTCAAGACCACGTCTCAGTTCAAGACTACACGACACAGTGTGAGAGTGCCGACTTTTTTTTAGCTTCCAGGAGGCGAGGCTAGAAGCTTCAGGACCCATGAGGTCATATCTGGACGTATCTCATTTCCTGATGGAGAGATCGAAAAAAATTCTTGAAGCTAAAAATTTTATCCATTTTGTCGCCAAAGTCTCTAAATTCGTCATCGAATCGACAAATTGTCACCAAGCATTGACATCATTAATATGTCCCCAGATAGTATCCAATACAGTTGACTGTAAATCAGTCTTTCTTATGATAGCATTATTCTTGCGGGAAAGGAAAATTAGAGGTTAGTAATAATATTTTTAACGAAATCTTTAATAATAGGGGTAGCTTGTCTTCCCCGTGATCTGAGCGTCCCGGGTTCGAGTCTCGGTTCGGGCGTGGTTGTTATGTGTTCTATCTGTGAGTAGTGTGAATGTGTCCCTTCCTCCTGTAAAAAGGAGTTGTGCAAACGAATGAGAAGCATGAAGTAGCTAAGTCGTACTCTTGGCCCTAGTTGGCTCTTCTGAAATACAAGGGACGCTAAATTGAGGTTTAAATCGCTGACTACAGGTATGGGGGCTTGCAAAAGTGCCATTAGTAACAACAACAACATACATATACTAATCTGCATACACTATACGACAACTCATTTTAGTCCAATACATAAATTAATTAAATATGTCTCATATTATAATATATCAATGCTGAAAATAGAATTGAAATGTGTTTGTTTAATTCATTTTTGTGTGTTACATAGAAATAGACTGTCCTCTTTTTTGAATATATATATATATATATGCTGAATATAAAGTAAAAAAAAAATATTTTTAAAAAGCTTTAATGCTCTACAAAGCAAAGAACTTAATTATTTAAAAGTAATTTTATTTTTTACGTTCTTTTCTTTCTTCAAATCCAGTCGTCTTGGATTCTGAGATAACCATAAAAGGGAAAAGAGATTGAGAGAGAAAAAAATACAATATATAATTAGCTTTCCAGACATAATACAAAACCACGTTGAAATATTTCTTGACCTATAAGAGTTCATAGAAAGAAAAAAAATGAAATGAGAAAAATTATTTAGATTTCTGAAAATTTCAAAGTAATTTTAATATTCAAAACAACATTTGGGGCTACAAACAACGCTTTTTTAAGTTTATTTTCTGAATTTTTAGCTTTGAATAAAAGAAATAACAGACGGAAATTAATTGAATTATTCCCTTGAAAGTTTTGAGCCAAATGATAAACGAAATTAAGAATGTTCTGCATAAATAACATTTCATTAGATTTTTGAGTATTCATTGATATTGTTAAAAATCCCCAAAATTTGTGAACTGTTTATGGCCAATTCAACTAGGCAACAAATTAAATGATTGAATTAAGAACATAATTCCTATTAAGTATCGCATTGCATACCTATGATAAAATCTAGTCTATATTGATAGTTGCATTGCGTATTTAAGGTACAAAAATGTCTTTATCGATAATCACACTGCATATCTATGATACAATAGGATCTCTATCTAAGATACAGTAGAGCATCTGTCAATTATTGCATTGCATACCTATGATAAAATGTAGTCTCTATCGAAAGCCGCTGCATATCTATGATACGATATAGTCTCTATTATTGATTGCATTGCGTATTTATGAAACAAAGGAGTCTCTGTAGATAATCACACTGTATATCTATGATACAGTAGAATGTGTATCTCTCTATGATTCAAAAGAGTCTCTATTGATAATCTCATAGCATACCTATGATAAAAAGTAGTCTCTATCGATAGCTGCACTGCATACATATGATAAAATGTAGTCTCTACCGATGATTGCATTGCGTATTTATGATACAAAAGAGTCTTTATCAGTAGTCACACTAAATATCTATGGTACAATAGAATTTCTATCGACAATCGCATTGCATACATATGATAAAATGTAGTCTTTATCGGTATTCACACTGCATAGCTATGATACAATAGAATCTCTATCGATAATTGGATCGATTTGGTCTTATTTTCGATATCTAAACAAAGGATATGTTTTTCTGAAAGTACAAAGTTGTGATATATTTAAGTTATTTTATCGTCTAGGGTGCTTCTAGAAACATAAATAGAAGTCCCCTAGAGATAATTTAAATTATTTATAAGGATTTTCTGAACTACAAAAAAACTCTTACTTTAAAAAAAAGTAGTAAAGCAAGTGCTAAATCATATTCTTTGTATTGAACAAAAATATTTTTTAGGAAATATATATGCTGGATAAAACACAAAAGTGCTTTTACGTTCTTCGATGCAAGAAACTTAATTTTTCTCTCTAAAGAAATTTCTCTTTTATTTCTCCAGTTTTCTAAAAATACCTTTGCGTTCGTATTTGAGTTAAGCCTGTATAAAAGAATGAAGGAAAAAAAAATTATAATAAAACTGCATTTTCCTACCAGTTTTCTGGTCTTGCTATAAACAGGAAGTATATCTCTGGTATATGAGCTCTGAAGGAAAGAAAAGTCAGTTATTTAAAATGGTTTTGGTATAAAGAAACTTTTCTGACTTTGACAAAAAAAAACATTTACTTGAAAATAGGAACATAAACATTGGAATGATAGAATAATTAAATTAAATGAACTGATAGTCTAAAAAAAGTCAATTTATATAATAAGAATGTACAGGGTGATCAGCGAATAAGCCCTGATTTCAAAATTAAATATCTCTACAACAAACATCGATAGAATTGTGCGGTAAACTGTACGTTTATTAGCAAAACTGTAAAAATAGTGTACAAAAGTTTTGAAAATTTAGTTATGAAAATCATTACCAGATGGCACTCTAATCACAATGCCCATAGACGCTTTCAGTGTGACGTCGAAAATGAAAAATAACTCCCGATCTGACTCCTTGTGACTTCTTTCTGTGGGAAGCATTGAAAGACACTGTCTATAGAAGCAATCCCGCCTCCATAGATGAGCTTGAACCGTTGATTGGTGTTGCATGTGATTCCATTTCCGTTGAGATATTGTTAGACTTGATGTCAAATTTCATTGTTCGATTACACCATCTCATTGTTTCGAACGGTGAACATTTTGAAAAAAAAATGTATTTTGATTTCAAAGACCGCATCACTTTATTGTTTTTTTAAAGACTCCTTTCAGAGAAAGAGCTTTCAGACTAGAGCGCCATCTGTTAACGATTTTTATAACTAAATTTTCTAACTTTTGTACACTATTTTTACAGTTTTGCTAATAAACGTATAATTTACCGCATAATTCTATCGATCTTTTTTGTAGTGATATGTAATTTTGAAATCAGGGCTTATTTGCTGATCGCTTGTATCACTGAATGTATTATTGTAAGTGCATTGCGTATATATGTAATTCAATAGTAATTTTTATCTTATGTAAACTTTTATTGATTTCGCCACAAAAAAAATACAAGAAAGAAATAATGAATTTGGAATTATATCATAATTGGATAAAATGGATTCACTATCTAAAAAAGTCAATTTACATGATTTTATAGTAAAATGTAACTAAATTAGTTAGCATTCAGCGGGAATTCTGGTGTCCTGAAATTTTTTTCTGATTTGGCAAAAGGTGCTTCGAAAAAAGAAAGAACAGATTTAGAATCATAGAATAATTAAATAAAGTGGATTGAGTGTCTAAAAAATTTACTTTACGTGACATGACTGTCAAATCTAACCGAACATGTTATTTAGCATTCAGTAGTAGTTTTGGTCCTAAAAAAGCTTTTCCTTTACTTCGATAAAAAAATATTTTACCAGAGAATAACTTAAATTTGGAATCATGGAAAAATTTGATATAACTTATTGAGTACCTAAAATGCAATTTATTTGATATTACAGTCGAATGTAACTGAATATGTTATTTGGCGTTTAATAGCAATTATAATTTTGTCTTATGAAACTTCTAAAAAAAACAAATTCGGAATTATAGAATAATTGGATTCAGTGTCTGAAAGAGTCAAGTTACGTCGTAAAGAAGTCAAATATAACTCCGTATTTTGTTAAGAATTCAATAGTAATTTCGGGCTAAGGAAAATTCTTTTCTACTTCGATAAAAATTGTTTACCAGAAAAAAAAGCATATTTGAAATCATAGAATAGTTGGTTAAAGTGGATTCAGTGTCTAAAAAGAGTCAATTTACCTGATATTACAGTCCAAACATGTTATTTAGAATTCAATAGTAGTTTTTGTCTTATAAAAACTTTTCTTTTACTTCAATAAAAAAATATTTTACTGGAAAAAAACTTGAATTTAAAATCATAGAATAATTCGATAAAATGGATTGAGTACCTAAAAACAATAAATTTATTTGATATTACAGTCGAATGTAATTGAATATGTTATTTAGTAAATAATACCAATTTTAATCTTGTGTTATGAACCTTTTCTTGGATTTAACAAAAAAAATTACAAAAAAAAAAAAAAAGATTCAATACTGTCAAATATAACCGAGTATGTAATTTGGCGTTCGATAGTATTTTGGTCTTATGACAAATTTTCCCCTACTTCGATAAAACAAATTCACCAGAAGACGAATTAGGAATCATAGAATAATTGTATCAAGCGGATTGCGAATCTAAAAAAAGTTAATTTATTTGATATTACCGCCAAATGTAACTGAATGTGTTATTTATCATTTGATACCAATTTTAATCTTAACTTGCGAAACTTTTCCCGGTTTTGACAAAAAAATTACCAAATAAAGAACTAATTCGGAATTATAGAATAACTAGATTCAGTGTCTAAAAGTGTAAATTCACATGATATTTCAGTGAGTTATATAACTACGAATTTTATTTAAAATTCAGTAGTAATTTCGCGTTTATGAATTTGTTTTTCTATTTCGATATAAAATGTTTATCAGAAAAAAAGAGCGTATTTGAAATCATAGAATAATTATATAAAGTGGATTGAGTGTCTAAAAAATTAATTTCGTGATATGACTGTCAAATATAACCGAACATGTTATTTAGTATTCATTAGTAGTTTTGGTCTTAAAAAAAACTTTTCCTTTACTTCGATAAAAAAAATTCCCAGAGAATAACTTAAATTTGGAATAACAGAATAACTTGATAAAACGAATTGAGTACCTAAAAAAGCAATTCATTTGATATTGCAGCCGAATGTACTTGAATATATTATTTAATATGTAATAGCAATTTTAATCTTGTCTTATGAAACTTTTCCTGGTTTTGACAAACAATTTTACCAAAAAAATGCATAAATTCAGAATTATAGGATAACTGGATTCAGTGTCTAAAAGAGTCAATTTTCGTGATATTACACTGAAATATAACTCCAAATTTTATTTAGAATTCAACAGTAATTTCGGGCTTATAAAGTTTTTTTTTTGTTTTTCGATATTAAATTTTTAACAGAAAAATAGTGCAGATTTGGAATCATAGAATAATCAGATAAAGTGGATTTAGTGTCTAAAAAGTCCCTTTAACCCCTTCCAGTAAGATTTAAGAATGCAAAAATTATGGGTGAAATAGCTATTTAATTTTTATTTAAGAAACCTTTATTTTATAATTCTAACTAATTTATACTTATTAATTAAAATTATATTATTGGTATGGATGTAATTGTAGCACGTGAATTCGCATTCAGCATTTCTTCAAAAACTTCTAGTGACTTCAGATTAGCTCCCTAGGTTTCGCGTTTACGCCAGGCAATCCCGTAATTTTTATTTTATTACAGACTCATAATGTGTCTGCGACTCCAGAATATTCATAAAATTCACTTATTAGTCACTGTGACGTGTTTTCGTTCTCTTGGTAATATTTCACTATCATTAGTTTCATTATCAGTATCAATTAAATGTTTGCATATTTTCTGATTTTTTTCAATAACTTTGATCATCTTGATCTACATTTCTCTTATTCATTAAGGTGTTTATTTCACCGCATTTTAACATTAAATAAGACAGATGTTCTGGCTAAATGTTTATTAGAATGAATGAAAGAATTTATCAGAATAATTACTAATAGTTTGGCCGTAATTTGTACCAAGACAATCAAACGATGCATGATAGTGATCTATGATATCAACATAAGTAATAAAAGTGCATCCGCATTCAATACACTAGAAATTTTAAATCAAATTTATTATTATATTCAACAGTAACTTTAGTCGCATAAGGAGTACAACTCGTCACGCCATATAGCACGATGAGTATATTTGTTCTTTGTGCTACATGGCATGAAAAATCAATGACGAGCTATACTCGTTCTTTTACGGGAAGGGGTTAAGTATGTAAAATGTTTATCAGAAAAAAGGAGAAGATTGGAAATTATAGTTTATGAGCATCTAAAAAGTCAGTTTAAGTATATAAAATGTTTACCAGAAAAAAGGAACAGATTTGAATCGTAGAATAATTGGATAAAGTGGGTTGAGTGTCTAAAAAGTCAGTTTAAGGGATATTACAGTTAGATATATTGAGCATTTTATTTAGAATTCAACAGTGTTTCAGCCTGCTGAGATCTCACCTTGATTTGCTTCTCTCCTATAAATTAGGCAAATGTTAGGCAGCAAATTAGGTTAATAATTTAACTAACTTGCACAGTCAAAATACATTGGTTAAGAAATTTGCTGAATGTATCTAATAGAACTATGTTTTCATTAAAATAAAAATGAATACTTTAAAATGCTAACTTTTGAGAAAGAAAGCACAGACCTTATATGGATGAAGCACTGCTACGTAAGCAAGCCTACTGTCTCTTTAAAAATTAATTTTGCAATGATGCGAGGTCAAATTTCTTTCATTCTGTTGGCGGAACGCACCTCGGACGATGGCTGTGATCATATGTAAAGCTATTTCCTTAGGATTTCAATTTCTTTTTCTTATCTTCCACTGTTATGCCGATAAGCATTCAAATTTCCGCTGATGATGAGATGCAATCAGGATAAGGTAAGGAATAATTAATTCCTTTTAGTGATTTTAGATATTAAAGGTAATTTTATTCCTTGATTATAAAGAAAGATATGTAAAGTTATAGATTAAATGTATCTACTATCCCTACTAAATGGTCCAGTTTCTATTACGGATGTAGTCAAGATAATTTTTAAGGAATTATCGCCTTTTACCACCAACTGATTATCTATATAAATAGAAATGAATGTTTGCCTGCATGTCTCTTATACCTTATTAAACCGGTCATCCGATTGCGGTGAAACTTGGTCAGCTTATTGCTTACATCTACGTGATAGCTATAGGCATAGTACAATTTTTTTTTAAAACAATTAATAAATTCAGATCTCAATTCATCTATTTACCAAGGATTAACCTCCTTATAAATCGCTCTGGAGACACAAGAAATTCAGTAGAAATGCTAAATCCAAGTTAAAAATTAGTATTGTATAACTATTGTATACGATAGCCATGCAAGTCATTCTCAGAGGTAACAACTTAATTACAGATTATGCGAGAAAATTTCGGGAGACCAATCTTGGGGGTTAAAAATTTTAATTAATGTTTAGCGTTTTTCGCAATAACTTCGAAAAATATTATAGTACAGATAATTTTGTACCATCCTAATTTTTTAAAAAAATGCATTTTCAACTATATTAGCGATACTACGGCATAAATATATTTTCTTTTTCTAATCCATTTTAAAAGAAAATATTTTAATCACCTTTTCTAAAATCAAACAAAAATTCTGAACGAAATTGAAGCGAATCACAAGATACAATAAATAATTTCTTTCCTGACCGCTCTGAGAGAACAATAAGTTTTGCAATTCCAAAATAATATACAAACATAATATATAAAAATGGAATATTTGTTTGTATCGTATTTTGAATACTGTTGTACCATTCATCCTATTTCGATAAAACATTGCCAAATGATTGATTGATTGCACTTAATGTCATTTTTTTCGGCGGTGAAAGCACGCCGGGTACCAGCTAGTTATGAAGAAATTTTAGTAAAACTTCTTTAATCTATTGTTAAATAATAATAAATAAACTATAATGATAATTCTTGTCTACTTGTGTATAATAAATACTTCAGTTTTTCGATTAGTAGCTGTTCTAATGGCGCATACAGCAGTCCAAGCAAAGAAAGAGCAAACGCAAGAGATTATATGAATGTAAGAATGTCTCAGATGTCGAGTTATTCTCCAAGATATCCTGTTTCTTGTCGAATTTCTAAATAAATGAGCAGCATATTTCAGAGACATCATCTTTCCCTGAAGAAATGACTCTGATAAAAGACCTCTTCGGTATTTCCTTACTCTTAGGAGCAGCAAATAAAGCAATTCTTTTCTTTATGTTATTTTCTATACAAAATAACATAAGGGGGTAATGAATATAATCTGTATTAAATATTATATGAGTACCTAAATATATGTGGAATTGTGAAATAAGTTGTTTATAAGGTATAACATAAATTTAGCGTGTAGCAAAAATGTAATTGTGCCTTAACAAACATCAAGGAAAAAGACGCCCACATTAAAATTCCAAATCTCTTCTTTAGCAAGATTGGTGTTGGTAATAAGTATCAGTCAGTTGTTTGTATTTATTGTTATTTAAATCGTTTAAATATAGCTTCATGTCCATAATTGGACTGAAACCATCAGGCTTTAAAGCCATGTTATGTTTTTTTGTCTTTCTGAATCTCTGTCTGTCATGTGTTTGACAGACTACCAGTCCTGCAATATCATAGTACTGATAAAAATACAAATTTTCTGTTTATTTATTATCTATATTTTACTTTATGTAATTTACCCGTGTTTATTCGTTTTGTAAATTGCGCATATATTAAGATGCGCTTTTCTTCTTATTTTCAACAACGGCAAAAAATCACATGTACAAATATTTGGCAAAACAATTAAAATGGTTTAAATTTCTGACCAACAACGTAATTTGTATTGTTGTAAATTAGGAGGAAATACTTTTTTTTTAAATTTTGCATAATTATGAATATAATACCTGTAAAAAAGCGATATTTTTTTAAAAAATTGAAACGGTGAATTTATTTTTGTGCTATAACATTTTCAGAATTGATCAAGGGAAACCTCTCAAAATATGCTTATTTTTCAATTAATTAAAATTTTTAAAAAGCTCTATCCACCAAAATGTGTGTGTATCGAATTTCGCATTTATATGTGAAAGAGTTTAGGATATATAGCTAAAACACACACTCAAATGCACTCATTTTTATTATGATTCGAAATTCATGATCTCCACATTAATTTGTCAAAAACTGAGAAGGAATTCTATATATCATCGTTTGCCTAAAAACTAATAAATAATTTTGTTCTTAGTCTATACTTTGAAATATATCGCTGAGAAATACACAGCCACAGTAAAGGCGAATGGAAACGTAACATTGAACACAACACAAAATAAGGATGCAATCATACTCTTCTTTAAAATATCAGGAAAAAAATTCCATCATTTCAATAATATTATTTATCCAACTTTAGACACATTATTATTAATTTTTACAGGCTGCTTATTATTCTATATATATATATATATATATATATATATATATACATACTCTTCTGGTCGGGTCGGTCTAATGCCACTTGGTCATACCAAGCCGGATGAGAGTGGCTCTTTCGAATGAAAGCAGAAGTGTACGAGCACCGTTAAGGTGGAAGTACGACTTTGCTCGAACACACACGACACAACCCTCTTTAAAGACGGTCGAACTCATTCCTCCATCCACATATCAAGATTGCGATCCAAATCAGACACCGACTCATCCCTGATTCAGTACTGCCAGAGGTTATGGGGACTTTGGAGAACTTTGCAGTCACGACATATTTAATGTGCCCCAACTGCCATGAGCCAACACGGCAGTCTTTGGCCTAGACGAGGACAGAACTCGCTAACTTTTGGTTAAGATACTGACGCTATACCAGCCAGGCTACCGCTGCCCCATACACTTATATATATTTTACAATATATTCGATATGTTGTTTCTAATGGCACTTGCCTTTGATAACCCAGCAGTCTAAAGAGCCATTGCGATTAAATTTGAATTCCTTGCTCCTCTTGTTTTTACACTAGTGCCCTGTAGGGCCAAGACTATGAGTTAGCTACTCACTCGTCACCACTATTTTTAAGGGGAGGACTTCATTCATACGTTTTAATTACTCATCCACAGATCGTAATTTAGATCTGATCGTAATAATTATGAATAAATTGAGGCAAATGCATAAATCACGTAATTAGATCGTAACGATCACCTTTGAACCAGTACCCACAATGGTATTACTCTCGACATAGAGGACCTTGTGACCACGGCAGATTTATACGGGTGCTAGCCACCACCCCAAACAAAGGTCTTCGATAGGCTGGGTTCGAACTCACATTTCAAGGGATGCGAATTTAACTCCCTATCAAAAAGCCTACCCTAGGTCTCCTTATTTAAATAAAATATTTTTAATATTCAAATGGAAACAAATTCATTGTAACTGTTAAGCAAATGCACATATATTATGAGAATTTCCGAGAAATTTTATTAAGAACTGATATTTATGTACGTGCCGATTTGTAACCGTGAACTGGAAAATAATTGCACCAATACACGCATTCAATCTACTGCTAAAATTTTTTTAAGGATACAGGTATTTTTCAACTGTTTTATTGTTCAAATAAAACATTCGCTGTATATTTTCTAAGTTTTCCCATCAGATATTAAATTTTAATCAAGTAAAATCCCTTTTAATTACCACTCAGATATTTTTAGAAGTTCCATTTCGGTCATTTTTGCTGTTCAGAGCATTCCAATTACATCAAGGAATATTTTTAAAAATCTAAATATTCATTTTCGTGTAAAATGGAAAGAATTTCCGATGAAAATATGAATACATTTATTTTACCCATATCATATCTTAATAGGCATTAAGTAAGTAATTTTATTCGCATTTTAAGGGATGCGAATAGAATTACTTACAAAACAGGCTACACCAAACCTCCTTAATTTTTAAAGAATTTTATTTTTAGCATTTCAATGGAAACAAATTCATTGTAGTTGTTAAACAAATGCACATATATTATGTGAATTTTCTAGTAATTTTATTACGAATAATTTTTCTGAGCGTGCCGATTCATAACCATTAACTCGGCAATCATTGCATCAAAACAAGCATTGCATGCATTTCGCAAACACGCTACTAAAAATTATTTGTTACAAGTATTTTTCCCCTGTTTCATTATTCAAATAAAACATTCGTTCTGTATGTTCAAAATTTCCATCAGATATTAGATTTTAATGAAGAAAATTCCTTTTAATTACCTCTCAGATATTTTTAGAAGTTCCATTTCAGTCATTTTTGCTGCTCAGAACATTCCAATTACCGAGAGAAATATTTTAAAATTCAAAATATTCATTTTCATGTTAAAATGAAAATATTTTCCGCTCAAAACATGAATACATTTATTTTACCCATACCAGATCTTAATAGGCGTGGAGGGAAGGGTAAATATTGTGCTGAAGTTTGAAAAACCTTCCTCTGGGGCATATTTTGAATTTCCAGTTTTACTACTTTGCAGACTTTTATTCGCAATCTTACGAGTTACATTCAATTAATTCTCGAAATCTGCAAATGGGCAGTGACACGCTTCTTTCTCATTATTTTTCGAACATTAACTTAACGAGGGGAAGTAGCAGACGATTATTTCTTCGAAGGAATTGCATTTACATTATGGCAACAGTTCTTTCATAAGGCGTTGATGGAGGAATCAAATGGCCCGTTGCCTCGTTCGAAATGGAATTTTACCTTTCTTAAGATGTAGTTAGTGCATTTTCCTTTTGTATTGCCTTTTCGAATAAATATTTAACTTGAGATTTTCATTTTTGACTAAAAAACAACAATTGTGTGTGCAATTGTTTTATTGAAACAATGAGGATGAAAACAATGAAAAAATAAAAATTAAATCTACGATCGTAAATTTCAAGTTATCAAGTGAAAACATTATTTTTAACTCTTTATTTGTTTTAATTCATTGAAGTTATTAACCGGTTTGTAACATTCACGGGGCTTTCTCTCTCTCTCTCTCTCTCTCTGTGTGTGTGTGTTTATGTGTTATTTGCAAATGAATTAATTACCAACAAATCGTAAACACATTAACTTATATAGAAAAATATCATGAAAACAATAGTTTTTTAAACGCAAACTGCTATTTTCTAATTTTTGAGATCATAAAACAGTTTCATATTGGATTAATCTTAGAGCAGGAGTCAAATCTTTCCATGTTTCTCTCTTAACCCATTTGCATCATTAGCGTATATATACACTGCATCATATTATTTGCTATTCATATAATATGATATATACTATATTCATATTATATACTATATGCATCCCACATTTCAAATATTACCACACTGAACGAAATGAGAAACAAAAAATGCTCAAAAAGGATTATTTTCTACTTTCATATAATTTTACACATAAATATGAAATAAAAAAAATTCCGTGATGTGGGCCCTTTTTTCATATTTTCATATGATGCAAATGGGTTAAGAATGAATGAAGTGACATTTCCTCACTGCTTGAAAGAGAAATTACTTTTATCAAAACTGTTATTAAACATGAGTGAAATTTTCTTAAAACACATTAGAAAGATTCAATTATCCAATTTTCCACGAAAAAAATGGCATTCAATGAAAATAACAGTAATGATGCCGTAGTGCAACTTCAACCGTTTAAAAACACATTAGCTGCAAACAGGAAAACGTAATAATAAATCAATACTAGCAGAAGCAGGTCAATCTTTTAAAACGCATCTTCTTTTAAAGAAGCATGCATAAAAAATATGCTATACTGGTAAAAGCAGACCAGAAGTATGTACGCGATTAAAAGATGTTCAGGAAAATTGTCATTTATGCTTTATGCATAGCTACCCAAGCTTCAATTACTCAAAGCCACCTAACGAAAAAGCATCATACTCTTCAAATGTTTAAATAAATTTTATTTATTTTAATGTGACATTTTACAAATATGTTTATTCAATTTAATTCCATAGATTTTCTATTTATGAGTTTTGCACCGATATTGGATCTTGGTCGTAAAAGATAAATTAATCATTGCAAAAAGATGCAATAATATATTTATTACGCGTGTCAGTTCGGGATAAAAAAGGATGAAATGAAATATTAATTTCACTTGTCTATTTGGTCTAAGAAGGATGCAATAAAATATTTTTTCGCGTGTTTATTCGGGCTAAGAAAGATACCATAAAATATTTATTACATGGGACTGTTCGGGTTAAAAACAATGTAATGAAATATTTATCACGCGTTTCTAAGCTAATTTTGGTATTAGCTGGGCATAAATGCATTCCAAAATCGTTTATATGCTCCTATTAAGTCTAAGCGGGCTATAAACAATAAAATATTTAATTCTTGTTGCTAAGCAATTTTTGTCTCGTAAACAAGTTTAGTGGAAGAATTGCAATTTTCGCGTTTCAGACCTCCATACGATCGACAAACTCATTTTTTGACGTTATAGTTGTCCGTCTATCTGTCTGTCCACCTCTCTATGCATCTCTCTGCCTATAACAAAACTGATACAAAACCCTTTTTGAGTTAGATAGATGAAATTTATTATAAGGTCTTTATACCAAATATGCATTTTAAGCCAATTGTGTTCAGATGAAGTCTGCCAGTCCGACTGTTCAAATATACGTTAACGCGATAACTACACATTGAAGGAGAATTAGATAGACAAAATTATGTAACGGATTTAACATCTATAGAGTAGATATCAAATTTTGAGCTGAATTTTAGCTACAAATGGTTAAATATTTGCCACTCTGTATTTTCATAAACATGTGAACGCGATAGCTTGAAAACACAATCGTTTAAATATATAAAATTTGACATCTAATTTTGTAACTGCAAATGTCAATTTTCATCAATCCTTTGAGAAAAACATGTTTAATATATAAATTCAGTTTTCTTAGATAATGCCGGAGATTAAAAGAAAATACCACCAAGGATCACCCGACAGATTTCTTAAAAGTGGTGAATTCACGCCAAAGATTGATATTTCCTAAGGTCAACTATAGTTACAGGTTTACACTCGGCCAGTTATGAGACGGCCAGTAAGCTGCTCATGCGTAGAAAGGTTGGAAAATGCTGTTCGGTCGATGGCAAGTAATTATTCTGACGGAAGAACTGCAAGCTGCTGTATTGTATTTTTTCTTACTCCGCATGCGTTTACCTAATTTGGCGGATTTTTTGGCGTGAAAAAATGTATCATTCATCTTATAATAATTCTGATATTTTTTTACTCTTTTCTTATGTTATAATGGGCTCTTTTTCCCTTTTAATAGCCATTTCTTTTTTTTTAGTTTTACTAGTTTAGATATGCTGTCTTTTTCTTTTATTTTACCTCCTTTCTTTCTGTAACTTTCCATTATTTTAATACGAAAAGAAGAGAAAAGGAAAAATCCAGGGCCCTCAAAACCTCAATTATAGCCAAGCATGGAATGCCTTAATTCGTCTTATAAAACATAAACGAGTCCCTTTCTGCGCATGCGCTGACTTCTTTCCGTATTATAACTGGCCGAATGTAAACTCGTCATAAAGATGCACAAAGCTGTTTGATACAACACCTTTCTTAAACCGTTGAAAATTTTGGTGAGACTATTCCCTATGGTTGTTTATAGGAATGTTTACAGCAAGCACGTACAAATATTTAATTTCGCATTTTATGTTTTCTTCGTTTTATTGATATTCACAAATGCAAAGATAGACATTTATCAATTGTGAAAGGAACTTTTGAAACATTCGAATATCTGGTTTAAATTTAGAAACCTTTTAAAATATAGAATATGCACAGATACCCGAATTCAATCCCTGATTTGTTATTATCCGAAATATCTGACCTAAGGTTAGGCGCTTCAAATATTTTCTTTTATTAAAATATCAAAATTCTTAATATTTGGGATTTGTTTTATTTTAATTTATTGCTTAAATTATTGGAATGGTGAATAATTAGCAATCGTTTCTAAATTGTTATTATTGAGTGCTCTTGACAATTATTTTTTTATGAAAGAGGAAACATAAAAATTGAACATTATTTTTTTAACGTTATTTTTTTTCCTACTTCAAGAACCGAACAATGGTTGAATGATCCACATTAAGAACCTTTTGTAGCAATAAAAAGTATTCCATGTTTTGGACGATTTTTGAAGTTTCAAGAATTTGCGTACACATTAATGCTTTCACTTTATTGTAGATTGAAAATCGAAAATTCAGTAACTCGATACTGGAGTCAAATTCATCACTACATGCAAAGAGGTTTAAATAAAATTCCGAACACTGAATTATGTTTGGAACGGTATTAGAGTGATCCAAGTAGTCTAATTTTTCAATTTCTCCTATTAGTTCACAATTTACACATAAACAATCTCATTAAATAATTAAAACCAATTCCCAGAATCATCAAAAATTAGTTTTATTTTATATATTTTTTGCTTTATTGGGTGCTGTTTTCAATGTTGCATTGATTTTTGTTTTTTCTGTTCAAATTGGTGCATCTCTTTTGCCGTAATTTTTGAATGATTTTCGCGTCATAAGGAGTCAATACTTTCGTACAGTGTGATTTAGTATCCTTGCCCGAGGTTGAGATTCAAAAAAGTCTTCAGGCCGGATTTTTTTCCAATTTGTTGTAATTTTGATTATGTTGTGTTCCTTATTACTTGTCTTGTATTGTTTATTTATTTATTTACATGTATTTCAAATTTTCATTCGTTAATAAATTGATTTTTATTCATCCATTCGAGTTCAAATATATCTTTAAATTTAAAGCGGAGGGCACTCAATGCTAATACAGTTTTTCTTTTCAAACGTTAATTCACTAACTAAATTTAATTCAGTTTTAATACTTTAAATGCAGTTTCAGCAGTTTTAAATGAAAACTGAAATCGACAGGAAGTAGCACAATCGATAAAATGCGAGGATTTCAGTATTTCTCACGTGAAGGTGAAGATTGCAGGCTCAAATCTTGCGAAAATCAATAACTTTTTTTGATATTTAATAATTTATTTATAATTATTTAATAAAGTCACTAAAATATATTTAATCTTTGTTGATCGTGTTCGTGGTGGCCGGGTGGTAAGATCTCGGCCTCGGAACCAGAGATTTGCAGGTTTGATTTCACTGATGAGTCGCCGTGTAAGCGGGTTTGGTGCAAGTTAAATCCGTCGGGGCGAAACGTACATCCGCTGATGTGGTGTGGAAGTATGGAAAAAGGGGGGGTGCAAGATCAGGTTTTGTCATCGTCATCTGACCACGGCTTAAAATGATGAGGTTAATCCCAAATTAGCCCCAGTGTTGCTTCAAAATGGAAACTTAAGTCAACAAAAATTATTGTTTAGTTATATTAAGTAGAAAATGAATTCAATTTTTTTAAAAAAAATATTTCTTGTTAAACATACAGTTGAATAAATCAGCATTGAATTTCAAATTATTGCATACACAAAACAAAATGAAAATTTAATATTACACATTAACTGCTTTTTTTTCAATTTAAAAAACCCTAAATAAAATACTTATAACTTGGCGAGAAAAACTTAACTTTAGAAACGCTGAACCCTATAAAATGAGTGAGCCTTTTGCGAATGAAAAAGTATGATTGCGACAAGCAAGTTCCATTTTATTACCTGAAGAATGAAATGTTCCCATAATGGAAAAGCATTTCTTAATACCAGTAAGAACGAAAATATACGCCTCCAAATCCTCATTAACAAAATGTTCTGAAATAATGTGTTGGGAGCAAGGGATCTGCCTGTTCACACACTCCGAGAATTAATTGAATGGAATTGGAAGATGCGAATAAAAATGCCTTCGTATCATCGAAACGAGAAGTTCTTAATGTAGCCCATTGGAGGTTTTTTCCCTGTTGAAGCACTTCTTCCAATCCGAATTAGTTATTAAAATTACTTTCTTTATTGATTTAGCATTAGCGTAGGTGAGATGCGTGGAATGACTGGAAAGGTGTCTGAGAATTCTATTAGTTTCTGGATCAGACATTTTCTGTATTTACTGTGCTCTGTTGTTGTATTTTCAATTTCAATTTTCATATTTGTCGAGAGGTCAAATACTATATTACAGATATGAGGTTCATCTCGGTTGCCTTCTTAATATGACGTTTAACATGAGGTTAATTTTTAGTTATAATTAAATTTATTTCTATTATGATTCTTAATTATATGAGGTTTATTCTTTCTTATAATGAGGTTTATTTCTATTACATTTCTTAATTCTACTAATATCAGGTTTTATTTCTAGGTTTATTCTTTATTAATATGAGGTTTATTCTTAGTTAGGTTTATTTCTAGGTTAATTCTTTATGAATGTGAGGTTTATTCTTAGTTAGGTATATTTCTAGGTTAATTCTTTATGAATATGAGGTTTATTCTTAGTTAAAGTGAGGTTTATTTCTATTATATTCTTAATTCAATTTCTTATTTTGACCTATGTATATATTTGCGAACTAATAGGATGGCTTTTATAAATTCCATGTAATTTGGATCAAGCCTTATTTTAGCTCATTTTCATCGTTATTTCAAGGATATGAGGTTTATTTCTACTATGTTATTCCGAGGTTAATTCTTAAATATAATAAGGTATTTTTTTCAATTATAATCATCATCTATATTAATATGATATTTATTCTTAATATAATCTTCCATTTCCATTATAAATCTTAATTATATTAATATGAGAATTATTCTTAATTATAATGTTTGTTTCAATTATTATTCACAATTGAATTCTATCTTCGCTTCTTTTGTGAAAGAACTTCCACCGTAAATGAAATCTATTGTAATATATATAAATATATATATGAAAAGTCAATATAAAAGATCCTTGATAAAAACTAATAATGCAGTTATTAAAAAGTTCCGACTGACTCCCTGGCCTTCTATAAATTTTGGAAAAAAAATTAATACAAATCATACAATTGCAAAGTAAAATCTATTGAAACTAAAGCTTGGAAAATAACGACTACTAGATGAATTTGCCGATTCCAATTATATTACTAAAACAAACTAGTTATTAAAATTAGTTTGTCATCGATTTTGCATTTGCTTATATTGGATTCATGACTAATGCATTATTTGATATAGTTAATCTAATAGAATGAAGTTATGTCAATACTTGTATTCTTGAACTAAATATTAGTTATTATGTAGTGGATGATAATTAGATTTACATTTATACAGTCAGTTCATAAGTTATTCTGTTTACCGCCATGAATGACGAAATGTGTGTAAATATTGAAAATATAGTTATTTTGACTCCTCCTATTTATTATATTGATAATAAAGTGTAATTGGAAGTAATAAGAAGCTGTATATTGAAATCAAGTCAAAGCGATTAATTTTCGTGCTGATTTTTACAGTTGACGGATATAATATTTTTATACACTTCATCATGTATTATTACATAAATTATGGGGACTTTTTGTATTTTATTGAAGATGCAAGTTGAGTGCAAATATATATATATATAATATGGTTATTTTCCCTATCCAAAGCCTCTTACAACACAAACGGATGAACGGTTTGCAACGAAGTTTGGTATATAAGTTATACAAGAGGTGCTCTCAAGAAATTTCAAAAAAAAAAGTTTGAAAATGTTTTCCAGAGGGCGCTGTTTCTGGAAAAATATGAAATGTAACAATATAAAAGTTCAAAAGGGAATTCAGATTCAATAATCGCAATCTAGAACAAGAATTTTCTATATCAATAAGAATGAATGTTTGTCTGTATGTCTCTTATGCGTTGCCGTGCCGCTCATCCGATTGCAATTAAACATTGAATACTTATTACTTGCACATATTTGTTTCTGTCAAAGATGAAAAACAAAAAAGATTTGCTACCCTAAAGTCTTAAATAATAAAGTTAAAAATTAATAGAGCATTAATATTATTTTCACTTCCCCCTCAAATATATCACACAATTTCAATGAAAGTATACATTTCTGATGGAAAGAATAATATTTATTTTCGTATAATTCCTAATTAACGAAGATGACTATTTCAAATTCCAACGATATTTTCAAAATTACTTCTTCAGCTGTAGCAACGTGCCCGGTACCATCTAGTGATTAATGAAATGTAAACAAGGGAAAGGCTGTCCATTCTAAGAAAATGGGGAGATTCATGCTTGAGAAGAAGAGGAAGTTTTATGCAAAACTGGTTAGGGTAAGAAACGTTGGCAGTTGTTGTCATGTTTTATGTCGTTGTTTCCAGCTGAAATGATGACGGTATCTTGCTGCGATGCTGAATGACATAAAGACCCCACAGCGCTGCAGGAGCGAAACATCACAACTGATCAGTTGTGATCTGCTGTTCAATACACAGTCCATCGCCTTAAATTTTGCAGTTGAATGAAGATAGTCACCTATAATACCGTTTCCTTGCGTTTGATATTTGCTTCTTTTGTTAAATTTTGTTCTAATTTGTTCTTGTTTCTGCAAACTGACTTGTTTTCCTCAAACAATGTACTGGTTTTTTTTTGTTATTTAAATACTTTTTCTTAATATTGTCACATTGAAACGGTACATTGCCTAGTCTGCATAACTGAAGGATTGTGACGCTGGAATCCTAGTCAGGAGATCATGTGTTCGAATCCCAGTGGACTTAAAATTTGTAGTAGCATTTTTCCTTTATTTCGTGATTCAGAAGATTCTGGACCTTTCTTTCATTTACCCTTTAAGTGCTCAGGACTTTTCTTCCTGTCTCCAGAAAGGTATTCTAGAACTTTTCCTATCTGTATAAAAGCTGAAGATATCTCAGTCGCAGCGTTCTTAGTTCAGACTTGAGCTAATCTATTGATTTGACCCTACTTCCTGTGTCTTCTTGAGCTCTATCTACGTGACAATATTGTTCGATGACAAAGTGATCAGAAACCAATCAACAAATCTCAATATTGTTTCCGTATTGAGTGTAGATTGCTTATTGTATTGAAATTAATGTTTTCCGGCGCACTCTAGTGGACATTTGGGAAATTTTTTTAATTCGGTGAGCCCATCTCGTGTATAGTCTGTATGCCAAATTTCGTTTTAATCCGTTCATCCGTTGTCGGTATAGCATGCTGTTTATAAGAGAAGTTTAGTTATAAACAATCTGCATATTAACAATGGATTTTAGATTTCAAACATTTTTTCTATCCAAATAGTCATCAAAATGCTTTTGAAAGAATCTTGAATAGGATATTCGTGAATTTTACTTTTCTTTTTGTTAAACAATTACTAATAGTGGTTCTATTAGTTTGTATGTAGTCTTGCATTTCACTACTGTGTTATAATAATTATTCATTTCATATATTTGCTGCCTTGTTTTATTAATGGTTATTATATCAGTCCTCAAAATTTGATCAAATTAAATGTCACTTCTCGTTTTGTTCATTTGCATACAAATTCATTATTATAAATTTATCGAATGTCTTTTATTAGAAAAACTATTTATGTAGTCAATATTTTGGCTATATCAAATAAATTTTATCAAAAAGTGGGGAACATAAATTACATTTTCGACAGTAATATACAAGGTGATTAAAACTGAAATCTTCCCAATAAATAGCATCTTACAGAGCAAAAGAGTGTACAGATTGCAGCGAAATTTGTAATATAGACTATAAATGAAATGCTGACACAAAATTAAAAAAAAATTTCCAGGTTGTGCGTTTTAAAGAAAAGCTATTAATTTAACACAATAAAAGACCAAAATGGAATATAGAAACAATATCAATATTTATTGACTCGTATCTATCATCGATCGAGCCACACTAAGTAATGGTTAGGATAAATTATACTGTTTGAGGGGAAAATAACTCTTCAGCTTGCAGGAATAAGACCAGATTATGACGAAATTGCACAAGAGAGGCAATTGTTAATCATGTCCAGGATGATGTAAGGAAAGGTGCTCCATTTGACCAAACTCATTCACCTACAAAATTTCAAGTCGTGGACAGTGTGTTCAACAACAAAGCATAACTGATCAGCTGCGATTCTTCGCACATGAAGTGTTATGGAGTTTACAGCTTTTTCTGGTTTTTCATTTTAATTCTCATAATTCTTCTGGATTGTTAATAGCGTTTTTGTACTCAGTTTTGATCTTTCGTAATGTTAAACTTGATGTTTTTCCAGAAAATGGGTTTTTGTTTGACGTTTTAGAACTAATTTTTTTTTTCGAAATTCTTTAAGGGTATCTTGTATATAGTGTACATGCAAAATTCCATTGCAATTATTTCACCCATTTGGGTTGTACTATGCAGTTTGTAGGGGAATTTCAACTATAACCACCCTGTATATATTAGTAATTACAAAGAATTTTCGTTGTCTCTCTAATCGACATGTTGAAATGTTCTGTTATACATATGTTTCCTATTTCACTTTCAAGACTCGATTCCACCGAACCGTCGTGTAAGGAGATCTCTTGGACGCTAAATCTGTCAGGCCGAACGTCCTCCAACTGGTGTGGTGTGGAGAAGGGAGTGCCAGTTCAGGTGTCGACCTCGTCATCTGACCGTGGTTCAAAATGACGAGGTCCGTCCCAAAATAGCCCTCGTGTTGCTTTAATATAACTAAACTAAACTTTAAAAAAATTATATTTCACTTGTCAAATTTTCTCTTAATTTATGGAATCCTCAAAAAATCTAATACTCCAAATTTTTAGTAATATAATATATAAAACTAAGAATTCTAACATATTAAATTGGTACATAGTATATAGTTTTACTTAAGTAGAGTAAACGATATAATCCCTATTCTTACTTGAACTATTTTCAGTTTATTTTTCTTGTGAGTGCCTACGATTATACATATGAATTTCAAGGTTGATTGAATATTCTATCAAATGACTGAAGTAGACGGTCTAAAAAAAGTAGATATTTTAAGGAAAATATTAATGACCTGAAGTTTCCAATGTAGACGTCTAAATCTTCACCAAGCATCAACTCTGTCCTCGTTACTTTTCATTTTGAAATCATCTGTGGGGAAAAATCTTTCAGTTTCGGAAAACTAAAGAGACAGAAGGGTTCGTAATTAAAATTGATGATTCCTTTCAAGTGCTGAGATGTATTAATAGACATCTCAAGAATAAATTGTGCCACGAATTTTCACATTCATCAGATTACTCGGATGAGAAGTGTCAATCAGAGCAGGATGATAGCTTTCGGAATTTCCCTATAACGAGAAAATATGATTTTATTGAGTGTTCTAGATTCGATTTTCTATGAATAAAATTTATAAGAAACTATTAAATAATTTGCGATTATTAAAGAATGGATAATTATTGAGATGAGAGCGAAATACACTTATATAATATAGATCCATTTGTATTTTAGTTGTAGCTACATTTATGCTTAAATACAATGATTGGTTTTTAAAAATTTAAAACTTGTCAAATTCCGAAAAAAGTCTTAGTTTCAAATCCAACTTTTAGTTTCGTTTCCGTAATTAGTTTCGTTTACTTAATTAATTATATTAATTTTATTTAGTTAGATTTGTTTCATAAATAGGTTTTATTTCATTTTTGTAAACTTTTTGTTTAATTCCGAATTAAATTTTATTTTAACGCCTTTATGGTTGTTATATACAAAATGTGCTTTGTGTAATGCACTATATATTAAAGAAGCCTTATCAACCATTATACATATAATATAGTGAGTGCTTGTTATGATATTTTAAAATCTAAATTAAATCCTTATCAGTTTCGAAAGTCTTCTCTTAATTCAACCCATATTAACTTCAGTCTAAAATATTCTCTTATTTCCTGATCCCACTTTTCTATTAAATTTATTCAACAGCAACCTTTTAAAAATGTTTTATTCAACGGTTCCCACGCTCCGAGTGAAGAGATAAAAATTGTTAGCAAAGCCCATTTTTTTAAAAGATCCCTTACCTAAATCCGACATGAAAATCACTTTCAAAATCTCAAATTATATAAGCACTAGGGAACATTTTTTCTCTCTGCTGCCTCTTTTTCGTTCTCTCATGCTCTTACGCCACCGAGGGAGTGAATATGTTTTGTGCACAACTTGTACATAAATCATACCACCCGAGATAAAATAAAACAAATATTCTGCTACAAAAAATATGTTTATATACATAAGAAACTTTTGGAATTTTAAAACTTTGATTTTTTTTCACTACGGAAGGCATATTATGTAAAGAAGCAACGATAAGACTACTGTCCGTTTATATTGTTATACAAGTGCGAAAGCAACACAAATTTTTCCTTTGTGGATTTTACTATGATGATTGATAGATTTCGTTGACAAGTATAATCTTAAGGAAGAATATATATGGGTTAAAGATTATTTTATATGGGTTATTTATGAGTTAAATTATATATGGGTTGAATTAAGAATATTTTATATGGGTTATTTACGCGTTAAATTAAGATAAAAACTAGGATAATGGGATTTGATTTAGATTTTAAACTATCTTTTATACAGATAAAATATAATTTAATAATTACTACTAAAATCTGACGGAATAATTTAATTAGTTTTAGGGAAAGCACTTATAATACAAATCTAATATTGAAAGATTATTCATGTTCTAAATGAAAAAAAATGTATATTTAAAAAGAATTTGAAAAACTTTTATTTAATCATCATTTGGTAGTAAGGGAATTTATATTTGTGTATTAAACCTATCAATTATCAATACACTTAAAATATTAAAAAAGATTTAAAAAAAAAAGAATTTAGTCGATTTTCTTCTGATAAGCATTTCTTATCTTTTCACAGAATAAATTCTCACGGACTATTCTTATGGGAATTTATATTCAATAATATAAAACTTCCCCTTCACAGTGGATCAAAATCTAAAGAATTATTGCACCCGAAATTAAAGAATGCAATAGATCAGAGTATAATGTAAAGTTCCACTAAATACGTAAATTTGTGCCATAATTATCCAACATCTCCCAGTCCCACAAATATTTTCAATCAAGCTCCTTTGACGAAAACGGAAAATTTATCATAAAATTTATTAGTGGGATCTACATTAATATGTTTCACCATCTGAGTGGAGTCATCCTTTTCAATTAAACTCCCTTCTACGAAGACATTTTTCAGCAGACGATATACTTTCCCAGCAGACGATTTCGAATTGAAAAGTGACGAGGACGGAGCGGTGGGCAGGGCTGTTCTTAATGAAGAGATTTTGACGTTTCCACTGGAGATTTCTGGTCATTAATATTCAGAGAAGGGAAATTTTTTAAAATGTCTCCTTTTGCAAGAGAACCTCTGAGTAATTTGGTCATGCGGTTTCTCTTTGAAATTATTTGGAAAAGTTAACGCAGTGTTTAAGATATTTCTGAAGTGGTATATTTTTCAGTGGGAAAAACACGATCAAATTCATTCGTGTTTATTTGTGGGTTTAAATTATTTTCTCACTTTGTAGGAGATGAATTGCAGATTTCTTCGTCAATTTAAATTTCCGAATGTTCTAAACATTATTGCATTTCGTCTTTGACGATTTAAACCTCTAGGGTATTTTTGTTTGGAAGAAACTCAAATGTCCAATATATTGCATTTCTTAAATTAAAAGGTTACACCAAGTTTGTAATAAAACACTTAAACTTCAGATGCGTTCTGAAATGGCACTTTTTAATCGTTTAATAGAATTGTATTTATGTCACCTTTTTAATACAATTGTACGTATGTCAACTTTTTAATGCAATTGTATTTATGTCAATCGCTTATGATAATCGTTTAAAACAGCTGTAATTATAACGCAAATACATTTAAATTAGTATTACAGTTGATCTATTATAACAAAATTGAGTAAAGCTGCATCTGGATCGAAAAGTTGTTCAAAATCTTCTGTAAAGTGAATTACTGGTGACTAATTTGACCTATAGTTATTTCTTGAACAGCAAGAATCTCTAAACATTTTTGAATCTTTATTAAATTTTTAACATCTCTCTTTGTATATATACTTTTACAAAAAAAGCCCAAGAAACTGTTAAATAACCAATTCAAAATATACAAATAAAGAAATAACTATTTATAAAATAAATAATTTCATTTTTCTTAATTCAGAATGTTTTTTCAATTATGATAAAAAAAGTAATTCAGTTCCTGAATTTATCCAAGAATAAATTTAAACTGTACAAGTAGAGCAATAATTACTACTAAATAAAATCATCAAAATATCAACATTTTTTCTGAATGATTTCCAAGTGCGTTGCTTTATTCTTCTGACTTTCTTTTACAGTAGATAATGTAGTATCTTATTTTATTTATCACCCAATTTATTCCATAGAAGTTGAGAAATAATTCACGTATAGAAAAGAACTATTGCAGCTGAAATTAAAGAACGCAATAGATCAGAGGAATATGTGAAGTTCCATTAAATACACAAATTTAGACCATCATTATCCAATATCTCCCAGCCCCACAAATATTTTCAATCAAGCTCCTTTGACGAAAACGGGAAATTTATCATAAAATTTATTAGAGAGATATACATTAATATGTTTCACCATCTGAGTGGAGTCATCCTTTTCAATTAAATTCCCTTCCACGAAGACATTTTTCAACAGACGATAAACTTTCCCTGCAGATGATTTCGAATTGAAAAGTGACGAGGATGGAGTGTGGTGGGCAGGACGGTTCTTAATGAAGAGATTTTGACGTCTCCACTGGAGATTTCGGGTCATTAATATTCAGAGAAGGGAAATCTTTTAAAATGTCTCCTTTTGCTAGAGAACCTCTGAGTAATTTGGCCGTGCGGTTTCACTTTTGCAATAATTTGACAAAGTTAACGCAGTGTTTAAGATATTTCAGAACTAGTAGAATTTTCAGTGGGAAAAACAAGATCAAAGTCATTCGTATTTATTTATGGGTTAAATTATTTTCCCACTTTGTAGAAGATGAATTGCAGATTTATTCCTCAATTCACATTTCCGAATTATCTAAGCTCTATTGCATTTCGTATTCGATGACTGAAACCTCTAGGGTATTTTTGTTTTGAAGAAATTCAAAGTTCCTAAATATTGCATTCCTCAAATTAAAAGGCTACAAGTTTGATATAAAACACTTAAACTGCAGTTGCGCTGTGAGATGTTTTTTTTTTAATTTTTTAAAACAAATGTATTTATGTTAATAGTTTAAAACAGTTGTATTTATATCAATTATTTAATACATTTTTTTAAAGTTATTAACATATCATGTACACATTTGTTTAATGATTAATATTAATACAATTGTTTTAAACATTTATCAGGAATACTATGGTATTAAATGATGAATGATTGTATTAATGTTAAACATTAATATAAATGTATTTATGATAACAGTTTAAAACTATAATAATTTTTAAACTATTGCATTAATAATAATATTTTTAAACTATTGCGTTTATGATAATCGTTTATAAAACCTGCAATTATAACAATTAAATTAAGATTACAGTTGGTATATTAACAGAAAATTGCGTAAAGATGCATGCTGATGGAAAAGATGTTCACAATCTACAAAAAATTTTTTACCCATAGTTACTTCTTGAGCAGTAAGGATTTCTAAAAAAATTTAAATTCAAATTTTGAATGAAATTAAATCTTTAACATTTTCTCAGTACCTATCTATGTATAGGGTTGCACAAAAAAAATATTAACCCGTTAACTAACCAATTTAAAATATACAAATAAAGAAATAACGATTTGTAAACAAAATAATCAGAGTTGTAACATTTTTCTTAATTAATTCAAACTATATTTTTAATTATTTCGTGTATATTTTATAAAAAAACAATGCAGGCCCTTAATTTACCCAACAACGAATTGAAGCCATACAAATAGAGAAATAATTGATGATAAAAAATCATCAAAATGTCACCATTTTTTGAATGTTTTCCAAGTATAATGTTTCATTACTCCGACTTTCTTTTATGGTAAATAATGTAGTCCTTTAATTTATTTATCAGCCAATTTAAGCCATAGAAGTAGAAAAATAGTTGATGATAAAAAAGTAAACAAAATGTCGACATATTTTCTTAAAGATTTCCAAATGTATTATTCAAAGAAAGAACCCCTCAGGGGCTCACCTACTTCAGGTGAGTACGGGTATCCCAATCCCGAGGCACCCAGGGATCTATACTCCCTTTCAATTTATTCTCCGCTACGCCTTCTGCTGTTTACTTTATTTTTCTACCCTCGACGGCAAGCGAGGGAGTTCTCCATGAGAAGCTGTGGCCGCTCTGTTTGCTCCTTGCTTCTTGTTTCTCATGGACAGCTAAAAACCCCACGTGTTGGCCATGCGTGGCAACCCTTTAGACGGGTGGTGCATTTAGGTCCCTGATGCATCAATGGGCTGGTATTCTAGTCGCATGTCTAGTATACTTAAGGGGATCAAGCGAAGGGGTCACTCCTTGGGCTTGGCGTTAAGGGTGGTCACTGTCCCCGGGGGTGACTCCCAGCGTATAGGTTCTGGTCAGCATTATGGCAAGTACCAAGGTTGGAGAATTTCCAGAGCCGGCCTCCGTGGTGGGCGATGCCGCCGGACCCGAATCACTCTCAATGTCGTATGGGTTTTTTTTCTCACGTCACTGTAGCATCATCCAATTCTCGTTTTATGATTATTAGCACTCAAAACACATTTCATAGAGTTTCTCCTTTCCTTGTAAACAAATTAATACAATCGACAATTGGTGAAGTACAAAACATAAAAAAATTACGCTCTGGTGACCTTTTGTTGCAGACTTCAGAAAAACAAGCTATTTTTATTTGCAAACTTACCAAATTGGGAGATTTTCCGATTCAAACATCTTTGCATAAAACTTTAAATTTTTCACGTGGTGTTATCTCTGAGCCAGATCTCATCGACTTGTCTGAGGGAGACCTCGTGACAGAATTTTCCGATCAGCAAGTATGCGCCGCCTGTCGTATTAACATCCGACGTGACGGTCAGCTTATACCAACGAAGCACATCGTCTTAACTTTCCAAACACCAGTCCTACCTAAATCCATCAAAGCGGGATACCAAATTTGTAGAGTCCGGCCTTGCATACATAACCCTCTCAGGTGTTTTAAATGTCAAAGGTACGGACATTCACAACAAGCATGTCGTAGTAAAACCACCATGTGTGCGAAATGTGCTGAACCTGGACATGATGTAAATAACTGTAACTCAGATACCACGAAATGTGTCAATTGCTCTGGGCTTCATACTGCTTTCTCAAAGTCTTGCCCTAAATGGACTCTTGAGAAAGAGGTAATATCCACGAAAATACGAAAAAACGTATCCTTCGCAGAAGCGAGAAAGTTAATCAATGACAGAACTCCAAAAGTTGGTGTAGCGTACTCTGGTGCACTTAAAGCAACACTAATATGTAGTAGTGCTCAAACAGATTCTCGCATTACACAGTTGCCACCGACTAGTCCAGGTTTAAAACAAATGACAAAATCGCCAGGGGTCTCCGCTGTTTCTTCCCTGTCATCCAATTGCCCTGCACTAGATAAAACCACCAAGCGCCATCGTAGTAGTAAAGAAAAATTTCCACTTCATCTTCTCATAAACCAATTCAAGTACATTCAAAGCAAAGAACGAAAAAGAAAGCACTAATGAACCGACACCTTGTAGCGAAAGATTTCTTAAAAACTCATACATCGTCTTCTGAATTCTCTGATATGGAGCTAGATCCTTCAACTTCTAAAAATCAATCAGGTGGGGAGAAAAAGAAAAAACCTCCAGACAAGACCCAATCTTGATGGCCAAATTTGTGTCCTGGAACTGCCTTGGTTTCCGTACTAAGACAACTCAGATTAAAGACTTAATTAATGAAACCCATCCGATTTGTATAGCGCCACAGGAAACTTATTTGAAACCTTCCGACTCTACGAAAATAAGACATTATAGCCTTATACGAAGGGATAATGAATCTGATCGGGCTACAGGAGGTGTTGCCCTCCTTGTATCCCATAATGCACCTTCGTCTGTCATTCCATTACATACAAATTTGCAAGCTGTGGCTGTTCGAGTCTTGAACTCTTCTTTGACGACAATATATTGTCTTTACTTGCCACCCAGTACTCCGGTTGAATTAAGAGATCTAAATGCCTTAGTGGATGAATTACCATCTCTTTTCATCATAATTGATCTAAATGGTCATAACCCTCTCTGGGGAAGTGAAGATGTTAATCCTCGGGGGCAGCTGATTGAAGAGTTTATTAATAGCCATTCATTGTGCCTGCTCAATAAAGGAGAAGAAACATATTTTCATCACAGGAGCAAAACCTTTCATTCGCTGGATCTCGCAATATGTTCACCTTCATTAGCTCCGTACCTGAATTTTAGAGTAGGAACTTACTTGCTTGATAGCGACCATTTTCCATATTTTTAGATAAATTAATGGGAAATGATGTAAATCATTCACGTCTACCACGATACATTTTTCAAAAAGCTGACTGGATAGACTTTACTTCAGGGGCTCTGATAACACGGAATATGGTAGATAATGGGGACTTAAATGACGTTGTAAATTCTATAACTGACACTATTATAAAAGCTGCAGATGCTTCTATCCCAAAATCGGGGTCAGGAAAAATCAAATATAAAAAACCATGGTGGAACCCAGATTGTACAAAAGCACAAAAAGATCTTAAAAAGGCCTGGAATGTTTTTAGGCGGCGTCCTACAACAACTCATTTGATTCTTTTTCAAAAAGCCAAATATATAGCAAGACGAGTTAAGCGGCGAAATCAAAGGACTTATTGGATAAAATTCGTATCAGGTATAAATTCTTCTGTAACTTCCAAATATATGTGGACCAGCATTCGAAAAGTGTGCGGTATATACCCTGATCATTCCATTTCTTGCCTTAAAAAGAATGGGAAAGACATTTCCAGTGTACAGGAAATGGCTGATGCTCTTGCAAAGGCTTTTGCCGCTGTGTGTTCATCGAGTAATTACCAGGAACCTTTTCTTACGCACAAAAAACACCAAGAAAGGATCAAATTGTGCTTTAAAACGAAAAGGCCTCTCTCGTATAATGCCGATTTTACTACCTTGGAATTGCGCAGAGCATTATCTGTCAAGAAACAGACAGCACCGGGACCGGACGGAATTACCTATTCAATGCTGCAACATTTACCAGATAGATCCCTCCAAAATCTTCTGTTCCTATATAGCAGAATTTGGAGGGAGCATGTGTTTCCTGATAAATGGAAATTTGCTGTAATAATTCCTGTACCAAAGCCTGGAAAGGATCCTCATGAACCATCTAATTATAGACCAATAGCTCTGACCAGCTGCTTGTGTAAGGTCTTCGAAAAAATGGTAAACGCACGCCTCGTTCATATACTGGAGGAAAATGAATTCATTTCTCCTTTCCAAAGTGGTTTCCGAAAGAATCGTTCTACAATTGATAATCTTTTGGCCTTGGAAACGGATATTCGAACTGCCTTTATAAAAAGGAATCATTTGGTATCGGTGTTTTTCGACATAGATAAAGCATATGATCGAACATGGAGATACGGGATCATGAAAAATCTTTACGACCTCAATTTTAGAGGGCAGTTGCCCCTTTTTATCCAACATTTTTTACACCAGAGATATTTTAAAGTACGGCTTGGTAATTCCTATTCCAATGTTTTTAGTCAGGAAGAAGGAGTTCCACAAGGCTGTATATTAAGTGTGACACTATTTTTATTAGCTTTTAACCCTATTTTATCTGTTATACCAGCAACTGTTAGCAAGATGCTATATGTAGATGATATGCAAATTTCTTGCAACGCCCGAGACATGCGATGCATTGAAAGGCAGCTTCAGAAAGCGATAAATAACATTGTAGATTGGTCAAACAAACACGGCTTCACATTTTCCCCTCAGAAAACAGTTGCTATGCACTTCTGCAAACGCCCTCTCCATCCGGAGCCAGAGTTGTTTTTGAGCGTTAATCCAATTTCCATTCAGGATCAACACAAATTTCTAGGAGTAATTTTTGATAAAAGACTGACTTTCCTATCTCACATTGCATATTTGAGGACTAAATGTCTGAAGTCATTAAACATTCTGAGAGTTTTATCCAATACTTCTTGGGGTGCTGATCGAACGTGCTTGCTTAGTCTACCGCGGTATCATCCGATCAACAATCGATTATGGATGTGTTATTTATGGCTCTGCTAGACAATCTTACCTTAAACGTTTGAACGTTGTCCATCATCAAGCTCTCCGATTGTGCATTGGAGCATTCAGGACATCACCAGTAGCTAGTTTATGTGCTGAGGCGTTTGAGCCTCCTTTGTCTAATAGAAGAACGAAGCTATCATTATTTTATTTTTACCGTATTTTATCCAATAAACGACATCCTTTTCATGAGAAAATTCGGAATGACGTTGACGACCGTTTGTTTAATTCCCGCAAATCCTACATACCTCATTTGGGATTGCGTATTCGAAGAATATTACCAAATGATTTTAGTGATATACAGATATACGCGGATGATAATCTGAATTCAGCTCCATGGATAGAAAATAAATTGCACTACGAAGACCCTTTTAAACAATTTATAAAATCGGACACTGATAGCAGGGTTTTTATTTCACTTTATAAACACCATCGGGAATTTTATTGCTCTTATGAACCCATTTTTACGGATGGTTCTAAGTCGTCTGATCATGTTGGTTGCGTATTTGTCCATGGTCATCGCATTATAAGTTATAAACTTCATCCGTTTACTTCCGTTTTTACCTCTGAATTAACTTCTATTTACTTAGCCCTCAAATATATTGATGAACAACAGATCCATAAGTCTGTTATTTACACAGAATCTCTGAGTGCTCTGCAAGCTTTAAACTCGTCATCTCTTGATCATCCGCTTCTACAGCAAGTGAAGAAGATATACCACCTTCTATGTGGAAAAAATATTAGAGTTTTGCTTTCCTGGATCCCATCGCATGTGGGTATCTCTGGAAATGAAATCGCAGATACAGCAACTAAGTCAGCGAGCGTCAATTTGCCCCAACGTCTTTCTTATAAAGATATGCGCACAACTATAATTCGTTGGTGTTATCGCCAGTGGCAAAATCAATGGGACACGGAGACTAACAACAAGCTCCATTTTATTAAACCACAATTAGCCAACTGGTCTTCAAAACTAAGTAGACGCTATGATGTAATTTTATCCCGACTACGTATTGGTCACACTCGCCTGACACATAGATTTTTACTCTTTTCCGAGTCTCCCCCAATATGTGAGAATTGTGGAGTTGTGTTAACTGTTCGTCACATTTTGATGGAATGCACTCGCTTTATTGACCTTCGACATAACTATTTTAAATCCAACAATTTTAACTTGGATTTTTTATTGGGTGAAACTCATCACCCAAACATTTTCTTATATATTAAAGATGCTGGAATTTTACATGAAGTTTAGTCTGGTTTTAATAACTTTCACCCTTTTTTAACATTTGAGTAGTTTGAACACAAGCAATTACATTTTTCACAATGCAAAACTAATTTTACTTTTATCTTAACGGAGAAATTTTACACTGTTTCGGCGCAGTATATTCTATATCAGGATCTTGCGCCAGAAATTCAAATCCAAATCCAAATCAAAGAAAGAAATATTCCTTTTTTGTTGGTCATGAAATGTTTCTTTCCTATTTAAATTGAATTTAAACAACCACATTTAATGACTTTTATGTCTATTAAAATTAAAAAGAATTGATTAAGAGTTTTAACAAGATTGATCAACAGCATAATTATTTTTACCCTGGCCATTTTTACAAATGAAGAAAATTGCGAATTTCTTAATTTCTTTCATTATCATTTACCCTGAACTAATCATTAACTTAATTCATTATAAAAGTATGAAAATCTAATTTAAATATTTCTCTTGAAATCAGAAATATTTAATTCAAATTTGCATTGCAGATACGCAATGAAAATAAATAAAAGTTCAATATGAAAGATCTAAAATCAATGATAGACTATTATTCTGTTATATATACTATCTGATATTTCTTAGAGATTGTAAAAGAGAACCATGTCATTTTGCAATGCGCACTAAGCAGTAATGTGTATCATTCCGAGAAATATTTTTTAAATGATAAAGTATATTTCCCGTGCACATTTTCTATAAACTATGCATTATTTATGATTAATTATTTAACTATATAAGTAATAACATATAATTGTAATAATAATATATTAATTAATAATTATATCTATTCATCATCAATTATTATAATAATAGTAATTTATTATTATAAATGACTAGAGAGAGACTAGACTACCATATAATGTTCAAACTTCCATCGTTTGAACTGATTAATTACTAAAGTACTTATACAAACTTTAGTCACATGCATGCAATATTAATTGTATTGTAATATTCTAGGTACGCTATTTTCGTTTTTGAACTGAGTTGGTTCATTTGAGCCATCGTTTAGATAGAAAGTTTGTATCATTATTTATAACGAAATATATATTTTGGTCGTAACTATACACTATATATTGTAAGGCTATAAAATTCTTATAATCAATTTAATAAATTTGTTGCGATTAGAAAAAGTTTTATATTTTGTGAGAATGAAATTATTAAGAAATAAATGATTATGCTGTTTTAGACTATACTTGAAAATATGTTTTTATATTTTCAGAGCAAAAATTTCTTTGGTTACAATTTACTATAATTTTATTGCACTAAATAAATAGAAAATGTGTTATAATTTTATTCTAGCATCGAAAATATATAGTATAAGGTTGTTTGATATTCTTTTTAATGTCAAAGTTCCTATCATTGTGGAGTTGTGGAGACATCTTAATAAGCCAGTAACAGTCGCTAGACATTTGCAATTGCTTTTCTCGAATGAATAAGTTACTGGGCTTCAAACCCAAACATCGCAGATTCGATCTTTGGCGAAATTCAATCTCCACATTGGCACAACCCTCGCCAATACCAATCGCCAAAAGCTGCCAGCCGTCATAAATTGGAACTGGAATGATACAAAGAAAAACTAAAAGAAAAAAAAATCGGATAAAAATATATAGAAGACATTAGTCAGTATAGACATCAGTCAGTTTTGTTTTCTAACTATGTGAAGAAAGATGAAATGTTTCAGCACATCAAATGCCATGTTGAAGAGACTATCAATTGTGCAGTCAGATTTAAAAATATATTTGCTTTAATTATGTTTAAAAAATATGATAATACATATATTTTGGTAAAAACAGATAAGTTTTAATTAATTTTTTCACTGCTACCTTCTTTACTTTAAAATATTTTTTAAATGTTTAAAACAATTTGTAAAAATTGAAAAGAAGAATCCTGCTCGTTTTTTTTTAAATTTTTACTCCTTTCCGTTAATAAATGATTAGGTGATTCATATTCAATAAAATTTTCTTATATCGTAACTATATTGCTGATGTAGCCTAGTCAGTTAGGCGTTGGATTCGCATCCCTTCAATTGCGATTTCGAACTTCGTCTGCCGTAGACCTACATGGGCAATGGTAGTTGGAGCACGTATAAATTTGTAGTAGTCACGGATTCCTTCATGTCGAGAGTAATACCACAATTTACTGGTTCACAGTTGATCGTTCTCTGATCCAGATCTAAATTACCATCTGTGGATGAGTGAATGAAATTTAAAGTGGAAGTTTGGAGATGGGTGTGCTAGTTCATCATCTGACCACTTCAAGGTCATTCAAAATATCAAGGTCCTTCACAAAATAGACCTAATGTTGCTTTAAAAATGGGTCGTTGATATAGTTAAATTAAACTTTGTTTCTATTGTAAAAAAATTTTTTGGCAGTTTCTTTTTATTTCAAATATAGAATCATTCAAAATTTAGAATTCATAAAATTCAAAAAAGTGTTTGTGTTTTCCAAAATTATTTCATTTATTGTTTCAACGTCACTTTCTTTTAGATGAAGCCTTTGGTTCCACATTTTTTGCTTTACGGATGCATTTACGAGAGTGAAGTATCCCCATGGACATTTTATTTCAATGTTGTTTGGAATATGCAATTTAAAATTGCTTTTGCTAGGTTTCCTTTAAAGAAAGTAATTCGATTTCAAGAGAGTCAACAAGAAAATTTTCACAGTGGAAAAATTAAATTGCCTTGCCTTCAAAGCAAACGAAAAAACTTTTACTTCATATTTTGAACATGCATTTCTAAATTGAGTGAATGTATTTGCAAATAGTTCCAATAACACCATTTTTACAGCTCGTTTCTTTTATATTTACAATCAGTTACAAAACCAGGTTTTTTTATGAAATTGAAAAAATATGTTATTTGTATTAACCCGTTAAGGTTTCTGTTTTCTTCAAAAGAGAAGTAAAGTTGGAAGTTTACATATAAATCGCTTGCAAACTAAATTATTTCAGTGGAATACAAACTTAAAATGTTTAGAAATTGAGGTTTAATAATCAATAGATATATTAATTTTTTTATTCACTGTAAAAGTACTCAAAAAATTATGTCTTGAGAAATGCAGTTACAAGTTTTTTTTACTAGTTTTTCGTATTCTTCAAAAAAATATTTGAATGATATTAGAAACAAAATAAATAATGTTGGCATATGTGTTATAAATTCTAGTTGCTATATTAAACTTATTAATTTTTTTTATTTGAAAAAATATATTTTTATTAACCCGTTAGAGTTACGGTTTTTCTCCAAAAGAGAAAAAGTTAGAAAGTATATGTCTAAAAATCGCCTCATAACGAAATTATTTCGCAACATTAAAATGTTTAGAAAGTGCGATTTAATAATCAATTGGTCTTTTCATTTAAAAAAAAATTAATTATAAAAATACTCAAAAAATTATGTCCAAAAAAATGCAGTAACAGGTTTTTTTCACTAATTTTTCGTATTCTTCAAAACTTTTTGGTCTGGAAACAGAATAAATAATATTGGAATCTATGTTCTGAATTCTATTTGCTTTATTACGCTTATTTTATTTCATTTTTTAACTTGTGTTTTTTAAGGAAATGTGAAAACCCTTTTTCTTTATTTTTTGATGAAATAAAGAAAATTGTGCCACGTGTTTTCAACATATTTTTAAGTTCTTAATTGAACTACAACAAAACTAGTACAGATATATTGGATTAAATCTATTTGATACACTTTTATCTTCTTTCTGTAAACTACAACTCTACCGGCTAAATAAAAAAACGATGAATTATGCCTGTAATTAGATTCAAAAACATCAAGAAGTAGTAAGTTATTCAATGCTCATTTTGTAAACCAACGGGGATGATTTCTCTAAATTTTTCTCACATAATCTAATGAAACTGTATTTGTACTTTAAATGTATTTTAAATACTAAAATTTGGCAAAATACTAATCACCAAATCACATAGGATATTTGATACAAATGCCATCAAGCTTTTCAACTATCGCGTTTGCGCGTTTCTGAAAATTTAGGCCAATAAATGATCAAAAAAATACAACACTATTTTGTTTTTAGCTCAAAATATGATAGTTTTTTTATATTATAGATGTTCAATCTACGTACCGAATTTTCTTTTCAGTCCTCTCTTTTTTTTTGTAGTTATAATCTTTAATTTTACTCCAACAGTTGAACACACAAATTTTCTTCGAACGAATTTTTTTAAAAGAAATCTATAAAATGGGGGTCATAACTAATTCCATCCATCTAGCTCAAATTGTTTTTGAGTTGTCTTTGTTCAAGATAAACAAGTAGACTTTTTTCAAAAGCGTGTTTTTCGAAATCAGTGAGGTCTGAAAAGTGGAATCTCGCCAAAATCTCATATTCTGTTGTTTTTATCATTAAAATTTCAATATTTTTTTTTACTAGAACAACAGCTTCCCAGATGGTTAATAGGTAAACGACGTGGAACATTGGGATACTACCCAACAATTCGATATATTTAGTCTTTTGATTCAACCATCAGATATTAAATATGTCAGACTATTCGAAAATTGTGTGGCAAGTTTGATTAATATTTTTGAAAATTTTATATCCCTAGAATATGTTCATGGAAAGCGAACTCTATGATAATTACAATGAAGTTTTTGAATTTCGATTTCGATAGCAAAGGGAAATATGAAAGAATCACCAGTAAACGTTATTTCCCATAGGAATGCGGAAATGTTTTCGGGAAAGCTATGTCGCTAATTATAAAATATAATGCAATTGTAATAAGTTGTAACTTTTTCTAAATTTTCTTAATTAAAAAAATGAAATAGTTTGAAGAACTGTGCACTATTCTCCCCTCTATTTAACCCCTTCCCGGTTTCTTTTTACCGTTCTTCCAACTTTTTACTTCACTCCTGATTTTCACGCTTCCTAATTGTATCAGCTTTCCCCTCAGTCTTAGGATTCGAAAGCCCCCTCTCCCCACCCCCCATCGATTTATATCTTCTCACACACAAAAGCCCAGAAAAACCCCCCCCCCCACCAGATACCACCCCCCCCCCCCCCTTTTTTTTCTTTCGTTTAATGTTCGCGCACAGTATTGCTAAAAATAAACTTTGCCTTAATTTTTTCCCATTATCTCATCGCATGCAACGAAACGGAAATAAATTATGTGGGATAAGAAAAAACTAAAGGAAGATAATACTGAGATAAAAATATCTTTACTCGCCATTTCTTTTTCACGCGCCATAAAGATATGATTCGGTAAAAATAACGACTGAATTCATAGATTCTATCGTGTTATTCTCTACATTTTACGTGAAGAGTAAAAATAATCCTTCTTTCCATATTCTTGCGAAAATTAAGAGAAAATTCATAGTTTTCTTTCTGGTAATTCATTCACAGGCAATAGAGCTACATTATATAAATAAAAATGAGTGTTTGTCTGTGTCTGTTATGCGATGCCCTACCACTCATCCGATTGCGATGAACCTTTTGAATACTGATTACTTACACTTACTGGATGGTTATAGTCAGAGTAAAGTTATGTAATCTATACAAATAAAAATGAATGTTTGTCTGTCTGTCACTTATGAGCTACAGTATCTCTCTTCCGATTGCATTGAAATTTCGATAGCATATTACTTGCACTTATTTGTTTCTGCTTAAGATGAAGAAACAAAAAAAATATTTCCAGCCCTAAAGTCTTGAGAAATAAAGTAAAAAAAAATAGAATAAATATTGTTTACGCTTCTCCTTTATATATCCCTCAATTCAAAGAATGTATTCATTTCCGATACGAAAATAAATATTCCTCATATGATTCCCAATTAAACCAGAAAACTACTTCAAATTTCAAACGATACTTTCACAACTATTTTTTCTACATCAGCAACGCTCTGGGCACCACCTAGTTATATATAATACCATAAAAACCGTTGATGTGAAGATTACCTAATTAATCAACAAATTGATTTGTTCCGTTAAAACGTGGTATCATGAGTTTTCAGCATTTTAATTAGATTTGAGTTTTTTTTATTCTAGTTATATTAACGTCTCATTATAAAGCAAGACCTGGGCAATTTAATTTAGGGATGACATCGTAATTTTGAAACAGCTCACAAATGACGAGGAGGACACCCGAGCTGGCACAACCCTCCCCTAACCGCACCTCACCAAAGTTAGGACCTTTGGCTTGACGAATTTAACTTACAGACCCCTTACACGACGACTCTTCTATGGAATCGGGTCTCGAAACCCTATGATTTACGAGCAGGTACGTTGCCACCAGGCCACCGAGACCCATTTTAACTAGGTAACGTACACATTAGCGACTTTCGTATCATTAAAGCTCAAAAGTTTGTCTCATTTCATTCACTTACTCCTTCTCCCTTTCCCTCTCCCAGGTAACACAGTTTGTTGCACTATTTTGTACAATATTATAGGATATTAAAAATATTCCACAATATTGAACCCTATTGCGAATGTTGAACAATGGCATACAATATTGTACAATATTTGTGTGCTTCTAGGGGCTGCGATTGCTGACCATTAATTGGGCGATTGGTGATTACTGGCCTGCAATCGCCAATGGGCTTGGTGATTACTGG
>JAPMOQ010013833.1:284935-296606 GCA_026543055.1 Argiope trifasciata
GCCTGCAATCGCCAATGGGCTTGGTGATTACTGGCCTGCAATCGCCAGTGGGAATGGTGATTACTGGCCTGCAATCGCCAATCTTTAGTTTGCACCAATACGTAAGCATAATTTTATCATGTGTTTCGCAAATTCCTTTCTTTAGTTGTAATAATGTGTTAAACAATTTGATTCTTTGCATTTTAATTTTTCCACTGATTGATGATTGGTTCTATCATGTAATGTGCTGGTTCTTCGATTGAATTAACTAGAATCTTTAGATATCAAAATATTCTCCTTCTTCGCATATGCCCAAAATCTAGCAGGGCTGGACTAGGTCCTTGATTCCAAATACCCTGATGAAGTCCAAGACCATAAACAGATTTCCAAGGGGATCCTGATATTAGAGACTTAGGCACTCCAATATGTGAGATGTTATATCCCGCTCAGAGGAGAAGTTGTAGTTACAAGTGTCGAAGGCTCTCAAACCTTTGAGAAGGTATTAGTCCTGAAGGGTCCTTTGAGGAGATTGCGATTTGTCCTTGCCTGTCACACCTAAGTGCCAAAGGAACTTATGAGGGCAGCGGTAACCCGGTCGGTAGAGCGTCATTCTCGCAACCGAAAGGTAGCGAGTTATGTCCTCTTCTCGGCCGAAGACCTCCGTGTTGGCTAATGGCAGTTGGGACACGTTGACTGCAAAGTCCGCCAAATTCCCAAAACAAGTGATACGTCTGTGGGGTACTGATTCAGGGATGAGTCGGTCTCTGATTTGGATCAAAATTCTGACTTGCGCGGAGTAATGAGTTTGACTACCCCCTAAAAAGGGGTGTGTCGTGCGTGTTCAAGCAAAGTTCTACTTTCACCTTAACGGTGCTCTTTAACAACGGAAAGCGCGCAATTCTGTCTTTATTCGCAAAAGCTAAATCTTATTCGGCTTCGTATAATCAAGTGGCATTAGACCGACCCGACCTCACCAGAGAAATTTATCAAAAAATAAATAACATTATTAACATGAGGATTGAAGTCATTTTCGTTGTTACTACTGGTGCTTCATTCTGACATTTTGTGTTCTGTTCATGATGAAAGTAAGAAGTTCCAGCTTATTTGTCCGAATTTAATAGAGACCTATTTTACATAAACTTTCAATATACTTATGAAATTTGTTGCTTTAGAAATTAATGTTTATATAAAAAATGATTAATTTTTTAATAAAAATGCACTTATTCTTAATTCATTCGCTGCCACTGACGCACTTGTGAGTTACAAATAATATCTAATTGTTACAAACCCTCTATGTTATTAGATGACACATTTCCTACTACACATAAGATAGCAAGAAATGGGTCATCTAAATAGATAGATGGTCATGATATCAGGGGTGGGTAGTAGCAGTAAACATCTTAAACAATTTTTCATATATTTTTATTTTAAAATAATTAAATATAATCTTTATTATACAATAATTAAAAATAATCTTTAGTATAAAATAATTTCAATTCCTCTTTACGTTCCCTATAAAAATAATTAAATATATATAAATAATAATAAAATATATATAAATAATAATAAAATAAATAAAAATGCAAAACCTTTTTAGCACTTGAAAATTGTTTTCTCTCTTGAGAGCTCTTTCTCTATTTTTTTCTATTGAATCATAGAAATGTTTTTGTTTACAAAAATGAAACTTGAATTATTACATAAATTATGAAAATTAATCTGTTGTACAGATACAATTTTAATTAGTTTACAAAGATATTTAATTGAAAATTTTAGCATCTATTTTTTATCTATTATTTAGTATCTCCAAGTAATAAAGTTTTCGTTTAATCGGAATCGGTTTTTTGGTACGGCAGAGACATACAAACAAACATTCATTTTTATTTACATAAATAGACGACAATCAACAATTAAATCTGTTTCTGAGCAATTAAATTAAATACAGACTGAGGAAATAAATTTCTTTCTTTTTATCTGTAAGTTCAGCAACAATTTTGAAATTTGTGTATAGAAATAAATAGTACTTTTTTTTATCATTTCTCCGCGTCTTGTAATCGTGATTTTACGGCTCATAATTTCGTTCTTTTTGCTTTTTTTTTTCTTCAGGCTTCGAAACGGATCTCAATTTATTCTTTCTTTAGCGACTCAAAGACGCCGGAAGATTTTTATGTTTATCAAAAACATCAACTTTCGCATTTTTTAAGCTTTAGTTTTTATATATTTCGCTTTAGCTTTCCATAATTTCTTGTCTAAAAATCGACTTATTTCTACCTTTTTTTCTTTTTTTTTTTTTTTCTTTTTTGGAAACGGAGTGGAAAAACATCTTGTTGGGAAATTTGGAAAATGCTCTCTCTGCACCAAGAATTTGTCCTATCTTTCTATTTTTTTATTATTATCCAGCAGGGAATGATTACAATGATCATGTAATTTTATGCATCATTATGAGAGACAAAAAATTATTATGGAATAATTAGTATTTATTACCAGAGCAGTTTTTTAAATTTTAATGAAAAATGTAAATAGTTTTTTAGCAAAGAAATATAGATTTTTTATGACAAGTTTAAACACAGCAATAATCTATATAAAAAAAAAACATTTTCTGGGGCTCTGATAATTTTCACCATTTTGTAATCTATTTTGTTTCATTGCAGATAATGTTTTAAATTGAATTAAATTATAAAAGTAACAATTGAAACAGTCTTAAATATATAGCTGGGCAGCTTGGTAGTAAGGTCTCGGCTTCGGAACTCAAGGGTTTCAGGTTCGAGACTCGATTCCACCGAAGAACCGTCGTGTGAGGGGGTCTCTTGCACGTTAAAACTCTCATGCCAAACGTCCTTCCTCTGGTGTGGTGTGTAGAAGGTGGTGCCAGTTCAGGTGTCGTCCTCGTCATCTGATCTTGGTTCAAAATGACGAGGTCTGTCCCAAAATAGCCCTAGTGTCGCTTTACTTCAGGACGTTATTTTAAACTAAACTAAAGAAATATAAAGCTAACCTTAAAATAATTATTTTGATTGTATTTCATTTTAATCAGTCTTTCATGTTTCATAAATATAGCATAAAATTTATTTTATTTATTCGTATAAAATATTTAGGAATTTTACATCACTTAACAAGGCAACAATGGGATGTTTTTGTTGTTACCATTGGCATTTCACAAGCCCGCCGACCGAAAGTTAAGCTATTTAAGCCTAATTTAGCATTCCTTGCTTTTTCAATTGCGCCAAATACAGCCAAGAGTATGACTTAGCTACTTCATGCTTCACATTCGCTTGCACAACCCCTTTTTACAGGGGGTGCAAATTCTCACTACTCACAGATAGAACACTGAATAGTTACCATGCCCGAACCGGGACTCGAGACCAAGAGGCGAATATCAAGGGGAAGACAGGCTACTGCTATGCCAGGATGCCGACAAAAATAATTTATAATATTTGTATTTTTAATGCAGATGTTCAGTTATTAGATATTTTTATACCAGATAATAACTACAGCTAAAAATGTCAGTTATAAATACGATTCCAGCAATACGACCACGTGTTTAAACTCAATTCTAAATCTTTTCAAGTCAATATTTTGCCCGCATCCTTCATTAAAATGTCCAAATTCTGATAAACACTAAAAAAATCTGTCACTCGACAAAAATATTTACGTTTGCCAAGAATAAATATTCTTTTCGGAAAATACCGCTCGATGCAAGTATTCTCCGAAAGAAATCATGTGACAACTCACTGAAAAGGATATTCAAAATATGCCACGACACACTGTCAAATGAGATTTTTCCTTTCTGTGAGTTGACCCGTTTGCTGTTTATTCAGTAAACAAACAGTTCATCCACTGCATGTGTTTTCAAATATTTTTTTGTAATAATTGATTTTTTTTAAAAATTTGATATTGAGTATTTTTTAAATCTTGGATTTACGAATTTATGTAAGTTCATAATTATGTGTTACATCCTATTTGAGACTTTCACTATTATTTATTTTTAATTTTACGATAAATATAAAGTAATTTGAGATATTGAAGCTATCATTGATTTTTTTTCAATTTAAATTATTCATAAATTAAATTTATTGCAAATAAAAAATTCAATTTATTTCAAATAATAAATTCAATAATTCGATGAGCGAATCAGATTCGTTGATGTATGTGAAGAGTTTAAAATTGATAGCGATTCCGTAAAATGACTTGCTTTAAAACATGCATTAGAATTTTTTAATGTTACTTATTTTCGAATGGCGTTATAAGTTTAAACTATATTTAATTCCAATAGAAGTATGTATTTAATTAATTATCAAGTGTTTTTAGCAATTTGTGTGATTAGTTCTAATAATTTGATGAACGAGTTAGATTCGTCAATGTATGAAAAGTGGTTAAGGCTACACAGTACCTCATTTTTTTCTATAAATTTTAAAGTTTGAAATTATATTTTACATTTATATTTTTAAATTAGTACTTTTTAATTCTTCCATAAAAATCTTTTGAAAAACATTCGATACTTTTTTTAATAAAATTAAATTTTCTTAAAAGTTTTGATCGCTTTTTAAAATTTTAAAGATTTTTTATGAATGAAGATTGTTTCCCATCTTGTTTTCTAGGTAGCTATTAATATACTACATAAAAACGTAGCTTGTAATTTCTCCTACCAACAGTATTATTATTTTTATAATATTTTTATTATAAAAAAACACGAAAAAATCAGAAAAATGCAGAAAATCTGTCTAGACATTTTTGAGAAAATAACTATTAACCTCAAGTTAATTCCAAGCTAAGTTTCATAAAATATACATTTCTAAAGTTCATAAGAAAATTCACACCCGTTACTTTCACTTTTAAGAAAGCCGTAGGCTTTCAAAATGTTGTATGTAAATAAAAAACACATATTGGAGAAAAATGCATTTAAAGTTTTTATTCATCTAAATCATAGAATAAAATTTATCCAATTTGCCTGTAGCTTTTACAAGATGTTATACAAATTATTATAAATTGTTTAAAGTTACAAAATACAAAAACTTATGGAAACAAACTATTATATTTGTATATTGAATCTGTATGAAGAACTAACGAAAGATCAAAATTTCACAAATCTTAACATACCTTTAAATATTAATACGCGTATCATAATTGATTAAATGTACATTTTTGCTATCATGATTGCTGTTTCTGTCATTCTCCTTACTATTTCTTCTACTTTGTTTGATCGATGCAGTAGTAATTTTTGAGTTTATGCTCCAAATAACACTGTGCAGAGTCTCATTGAAGTTTTGTATCTTGAACCAAATACATCGCTCTAATAGCTTGCTGGATGATAATTCATGGTACACTGACAATGTTTTTGCTAAATGACCTCCTTTGATAGGTGTTTGAATTCTGAAACGAGGGCAACATTATTTACTCTCCTATCATGCATAAAAAAATTCTTGAATAAATTAATGAAAAATGAAGCTATGGCTCTAAAATTTTGTAGACACAATTAGAATGACTTAATTTATCATATGGGCCAATAAAAAATTCGATGTTTTGATGATTTTTCTAGTACTGTGCTGTCTTAACCTTTTATTTACCGAATTGTTACCATCCATTTTTCAACTTCATTTCTGCAGCAATAGTTTAGTTGCCTTTGCAGAATAATCCCAGGCAACCCAAGAAAAAAATATAATTAACAGAATTATCTTAATTTAATTATTAATTAAATATTTTTAATTCCTACTGTTATCTTATATTAACTTCATGTTATTTGAGTTACATTCTCCGTGTTCTTTTAGAATACCATCAGCAAAAATAGTCGTATAGTAAAGATATAAGCTAGATTGAAATGGTACTTTCAAGTACCGTCAGTAAATAAAGAATTAAAATCAATAACGATTCTATAAAATACCATACTTCAAAAAATACATTATAATTATTTAAGGTATCCGACTACGTTCGAAGAAAAAATTTTGAAGAATTGATTTTTTTTTAAACTATTTAAAACTGGGGCTTTTACATGCATTTTTAAGTTACAATACAAAATATTATACATACAATAAAATTATTGGAAAATATAATATATTTTGAGAATTGGGAAAATATGTAGCAAATGTCAATGAAATTTAACCAAAACCGTTAACACTCTACGCAAAATGGTAATGCAGCAATCCTATTTTTCTTTGTACACCAGTTATAGAATATAATAATGAATAAAATGAACCAAAATTTAAGAAGTATTTTGAGACGCAAAAAAGTGATGGGTAAAAATATACGTATATATGCATTTTTCTCATAAATTTATGGATTTAATTTTTCTAAAAACACCAATAAATGAAAAAAAAGTATTTCATTCATAATCAAACTTTTGGTTCATGTCATTGCCCATTTTATTTAAAACACACGCTAATATTTTTATGTAAATACCTCTGTTAGTTTTTGAGATATCATGTTAAAGGTGGAGAATATTTATAAAAATTAAAGTTTTGAGAAAAATGAAGTGAAAGACAAATTTAAGCTGAAAAATAGGTGACCCTGGATGATTTCCTCTTCCCAGAAAAAATAAACTGTTCTGGAAAGACTGAATTGCAAGAAATAACAATTTCAAAAAACATTCACCAATATGGTCGATAACCAGTGTTTTTAACATAGTTGGGTACCTTAATGTAAAAGTTAGAATTCTTTAATGTTTTTGGTCGTCGTTATATGTTTAAACTATGTTTCATTACGACAGCAATTATGTATTTAATTAATAATATAATTAATCTTAGAAATTCTTATTAATCATAATAGCATTTTCAAAATATTAGAGAGGAAAGTAATTTTATGAACTTTTTTAATATCACTAAATAACCTTTTATTAAAACTTAAGATATGCTTGTATGATTATATTTTCAGCATTAAATTTGTTATGATCTTTGAAATACATACATTTTATTAAAATCTGATACTTATGTGTCCATATTTCGGCGAAATAGTAAATATATATTTTACAGGGAGAGATTTTCATCAGATAAGAGCAAAAATCTTTTTAAGAAAATGTTTCTGGAACATAAGGTGATTGTTCTGAGAAAAGCCCCCAGGAAACTTCCAGTTCTGGCAACACCGAAAACGGATATTCCGCATATGCCAAGACTGCACTTTCTAATAAAAATTTACTTACAGCAGATTTGCAAGCTTTCAATATATTTTGCCAGACTTCTTTGCCTTTTAAAACAGATTGCGATACTTGGTTCAAATGTGGATATCCAATTTTTTAAATAACTTTAAATATATAAATAGTGCTTGCAAAAGATGTTTGCAAACGTGTTTGTTGTAGCAACAACATAGTTTAGAAAAAATTTATTTTTATCCTACAATGTTTCCGAGATAAGAAATTGTGAAATGAATATTAAGGTATGCGACTACGTTAAAAGCACTAGTTATCGACCTCACAGGATATTTTTTTAAAATTCTTATTATTTCATGTAGTTCAGACTTTCATGATATCTTCAAAACTAATAGATGTATTTGCATAAACATTTCTTCTTGTGCTTTAAATATGGTCATTGAAATGAACCAAAATTTTTATTCTTGGTGAAATACTTTTTTCATTCATAAACGTTTTTAGAAAAATTAAGTTGTAAATTTATGATAAAAATGTATTTATGCGTATATTTCTACCCATCACTTCTTTGCATCTCAAAATATTTCTTCGATTTTGGTTCATTTCATTCGTCATTGTATTGTATAACTCGCTTAGAAAGAAAAATAGGATTGTATTTATAGTTGTAATGGAAAAGTTTTTGAGTGTATTGTATTTATAATATTTATATTTGTCTATTCAAATAAAAACCATAAATGGTTTCTAAGAAATTCAGTTTTTCAAAAATTTCCTTTCGAACGTAGTCGGATACCATAAGCAACGAAAAAAAACATAAATCTATATAAATAAAAATGAATGTTTGTCTGTATATCTCTTGTGTTCTGTCGTATCATTCAACCGATTCCAATTAACTTTCGACAACATATTGCTTGCGCTTACGCGAAGGGTATAGCCATAATACAATCCTCTAAAGAATAAAAAAGATTTCTGATTTATTTACCGCATCTATTAATCACTGATTAATCACCAAATCACTCGCCAAATTGGCAACAGATTCAGTGAAGATGCTAAATTCAAGCTAGACATTAGTATTTCGGAGCTATTGTTCGTAAATGCAAAGTAAGTCTTTCTCTGAGGTAATATTTTTATTGGAAAGTGGGCAAGCATTTTTTAGGGGAACCATTTCTATAGGTTTGAAATTTTAACATTACTTTAATAAAAAAAACATCAAAACATAACGTAAACATTTAATAAAATGTTTACGTTTTTGCAGTAACATTCGAAAATATTACATTACAAATGACAATGCACCATCTTAGTTTTTTAAAAATATTATCTTTTAAACTATATTAAGGATTTTTATAGTATGAATATTTTTCTATGTTTAATCAAATTTAAAACAGGATGTGTTTAATCACATTGTCTAATATTATTATCATAAGAGAACATGATCCTCTTTTCGTTAAGCGGCTTTGAATAGTTGAAGCTCGAAATCGTGAGCTCTGAATAAAGCATGAATGGCAATTCCCTTCAACATCTTTTAAATGCATATAGTTTTAGCCTGATTTTACCAGTATATCATAATTATTATGTACGCTTCTTTGAAAGAAGAGGCTTTTTAAAAAGATTGACCTGCTTTTACTAGTACTGATTTATTACTACTTTTTTTTCTTTTTCACAGCAGATGTGTTTTTAAAAGGTTGACGTTACACTATAGCATCTTTGCTATTGTTTGCATTCAATGTAATTTTTTAGGGGAAAATTAGATCGTTAAAGTTTTATAAAATTCTTTTAAGAAAACTCCACTCGTGTTTACTAAAAGTTTTGATACAAGTATTTTATCTTTAACCCAATCGGGAAATATAACTTAATTCATTCTTAAGTGAGAAACATTGAATGACTTGAGTCCTGTTCTAAGATTAATCCATTATAGAACTGTTTTATGATCGCAGACATTAGAAGTTTGCGTTTGCAAAAATATTGTTTTCAAGAATATTTTCTAAATATGTTGAAAATTTATTGGTAAATAATTCACTTTGAAATAACACACACACATTATCTAACTATCTGTCTGTCTCTAAGTGAATTATTTACCAATAAATTTTAAACTTATTTATAAAATATTCATGAAAACAATATTGGCATTTATTCTTTATTCATAGCTCACGATTTCGAGCTTCCACTATTCAAATCCCCTTTACGAAAACAGGAGAATGTTCTCTTATGATAATAATGTTGGGAAATCTGATTAAAACATCTTGTTTTAAATTTGATTAAACATAGAAAAATATTCATACTATAAAAATCTTTAATGTAGTTAAAAAGATAATTTTTTAAAAACTAAGATGGTGCAATGTTATTTGTAATGTAATATTTTCGGATGTTACTGCAAAAAACGCAAACATTTTATTAAATGTTTACGTTATTTTATGGTTTTTTTTTTATTAATGTAACGTTAAAGGTAAAATAAAAAACCTGTAGGATTGGTTTCCCTAAAAAATTCTCTCGCAATTCCCAATAAAATATTACCCCAGAGAATGACTTATTTCGCATTTATGAAGAATAGCTCCGAAATACTAACATATATAAAGAGAGCAAGACTCGTAATTGTTTCACACTGGTTAATCACTTGAGTGAAGTAAGACAAATAATGATTTAAAATGTTTTCGCTTAAAATTTGAGATCGTAGATTTCACTTTTATTTTTTCATCATTAATTGAATAATCATCAATAATTCATTAATTAATTCATTCAAGGAATGCACACAAAATTGTTGTTTCTTAGTCAAAAATGAATATCTCAAATTAAATATTTATTTGAAAAAGCAATACAAAAGGAAAATGCACTGCATCTTAAAAAATGTAAAATTTTATTTCGAACGAGGCAACGAGCCATTTGATTCCTTTTTCAACACCTTACGAAAGAACTGTTGCCATAATGTAAATGCAATTCCTTCTAAGAAATAATCGTCTGCTTCTTCCCCTCGTTAAGTTAATGTTCGAAAAATAATGAGAAAGAAGCGTGTCACTGCCCATTTGCAGATTTTGGGGAATTAATTGAATGTAACTCGTAAGATTGCGAATAAAAATCTTCAAAGTAGTAAAACTGGAAATTCAAAATATATCCCAGAGGAAGGTTTTTCAAACTTCAGCACAATATTTACCCTTCCCTCCACGCCTATTAAGATCTGGTATGGGTAAAATAAATGTATTCATGTTTTGAGCAGAAAATATTTTCATTTTAACACGAAAATGAATATTTTGAATTTTAAAATATTTCTCTCGGTAATCGGAATGTTCTGAGCAGCAAAAATGACCGAAATTGAACTTCTAAAAATATCTGAGAGGTAATTAAAAGGGATTTTCTTCCTTAAAATTTAATATCTGATGGAAATTTTGAACATACAGAACGAAAGTTTTATTTGAATAATAAAACAGGGGAAAAATACTTGTAACAAATAATTTTTAGTAGCGAAATGCATGCAATGCTTGTTTTGATGCAATGATTTTCGAGTTAAGGGTTATGAATCAGCACGCTCAGAAAAATTATTCGTAATAAAATTACTAGAAAATTCGCATAATATATGTGCATTTGGTTAACAACTACAATGAATTTGTTTGCATCGAAATGCTAAAAATAAAATTCTTTAAAAATTAAGGACATCTGGTGTAGCCTGTTTTGTAAGTAATTCTATTCGCATCCCTTAAAATGTGAATTCCAACCCCGCCGGCCGAAGACCATCATGTGTAGTGGTGGCTGGCACACGTATAAATCTGTCGTGGTCACAAAGTCCTTTTCGTCGAGAGTAATACCGTTGCGGGTACTGGTTCAAAGGCGATCTTACTGAGTGGTAATTAAAGGGGACTTTCTTCATTAAAATTTAATATCTGATTGAGAACTGTGAACATATAGAACGAATGTTTTATTTTAATGGTAAAACAAAGGAAAAATACCTGTAACCTTAAAGAATTTTCAGTGGCAAATTGAATACGTGTTTTGATGCGATAATCTATATAAATAAAAATGAATGTTTGTATGTATGTCTCTTATTCGCCACCGTACTGCGCATCCTATTTCGTTAAAACTTCGATTGCTTACGACTTGCAGTTTCGAGATGGTTATAGGCCTCCTATAATCGTCAAAAGTATAAAAAATGTTTTCAGATCTAGTTTTAATTTTTATTATTTGAAAATGTTTTCAGATTTTTATTTATTTGTAGTTCATTACTTTATTGTATGTATTAATTCGTTCTTCATCTCTTTATTATCTGTATTAATTCGTTATTCATCACTTTATTCTCTCTATTCATTCGTTGTTCATCCTTTTATTCTCTGTATTTATTTTTTGTTTGTATCTTTATTCTCTGTGTATATTCGTTGTTCATCCCTTTATCATATGTATTTATTCGTCTTTTATCCCTTTATTAGGTGCATTTATTCGTCGTTCATCCCTTTATTATGTGCATTTATTCATTATTCATCCCTGTATTCTCTATATTCGTTCGTTGTTCTTCCCTTCATTCTCTATATTCATTCTTTTTTCATCCCTTCATTCTCTATATTCATTCTTTGTTCAGCCCTTTATCCTCTATATTCATTCTTTGTTCATCCCTTTATCCCCTTCGTTGTTTATCTCTTGTTTATC
>JAPMOQ010013837.1:0-10648 GCA_026543055.1 Argiope trifasciata
GCTCTCCGCTCGCCAAACAAACATGGGTACGGCGCATTAGATACACAGCAACTACTCACTCAACCAACCAATTCATCACCACTCAACAACAACGCATATCGTTCGTCTAACTCACTGGTGGGTGAGTCTGTGGTGATATCTTAATAAGACAGATAACATCTACGGGAGATGAGCATGCTTTTGTCCTGTGGTTATGTTACTGGCTTACAAACCCAAAGGTCCCGGGTTCTATTCTGAGCCTAACATCACCTCCCACAGTTCCATACGAAATGCAGGCGTTATAAAATCCGAATGGTTTTGACAAAAAAAAAAAAAAAAGCGCTTTGAAATGTGTGCTGATATTCAACTTTTTTTGATAATAATCCTTTTGTCGATCACTTAGTAAACACTTTATGAAGCAATATTTAATGTCAAAGGAAAGGCACGCAAGCACAATGTTCTCTTTTGGGAAAGATAGAATCACAAATTCACAGTACAACATATGCGAGATTTCCCTATGGTAAATTTGTTTTATGTAATGTCCGGACAGAAAGTTTGCTTTCCCTTCTAAGGGGGCACACATAGAGCATCTGTGATTGTCTTTAACAAAACTTAACATATCCTCGTACACTTCTGTCACAGGTAACATACAATGCCGTACATTGTTCTTGATTTATAGCGCATTGAAACTGCATGAATCTTGGTTTTAGTTTTGTTATATTAACGTCCCGTTGTAAAGCAACATTAGAGCTATTTTAAGACGGACCTCGTCATTTTGAACCACTGCCAGAAAACGAGGACGAGACCTGAATTGCTACACCGCTTTCCGCACCACACCCGCGGGAGGGCCTGACAGATTTAACGTGCAAGAGACCCTCTCACTCGACAGTTCTTCGGTGTAATTGAGTCTCGAACCTGAAACTCTCCGGTACCGAAGCCGAGACTTTACTACCAGGTCACTGCTGCCTTCTTCATGAATCTTAGTGAATCTCCCTGTACAACATGCTGTCTTTGTAGCATAAATTGAAGCAGAATCAGAAAAGCTGCCTGAATATTTTAAAATTTAAATGTGTGTTAATATATTAAAACCTTCTGAAATTGCTTTTTTTCCATCGGAAGCATTCATTTCTTCTATTGCACGACTGAAAGTACGCATTAAAGAAAAAACGTTCACATTGCAAACAGATGGACTTACGAATAGGTATTGTTCTTATCTCAGAGGAATTCACTAAAACTAATGGCATTTGCCAAATAAAAGCTCGAATTTCAGTTTTATTGAATTCAAATTTTAAATTTCTTGTATTATTTACGAAAAAGATATAGTCATCTGAATATGGTGCAAATGTTTTTAAAAACGTGGTATTTTCCATAACAAAGATATCGTACATATTAAGAAAAAAAATTTCTGCATGCAAAGGAAATGCATAAAATTTTTGAAATCAATTTCCACAGTTTATCTAAATTATTATTGATGCAAAAACGACCAAATAAACAAATTCTTCTAGCATTCTGTTATTTAGAGAAAACAGGTTATTCATTGCATTATAATTGATGGGCTGAAATCAATTTTGTTTGGAACTTTGAGTTAGAGGCAGGCTCCTTGAAGTTTAATTTCTGGATTTTCCTGAATACTGGATCTATTTGACCTTCCAAAAACTCAATTCTGTCATAATCGTTTAAAAAGATGCGATCCTTTTTTTTCCCTTCCTAACTAGAGGTCTTTTATAGAATAAAATCAAAGCGATAGAAAATCAATTCCATTTAACACAGAGGGGAAGGATCTTGCAAAATAAAGAAAACCTTTTACCTTTACAATTACTGATGATTGATTTCCAACAAAATTATATTATTTTATATGGGTGAATTTGATTTTATGTGGGTATTTTATATGGAGAAAATAATTTTAAATCATTTATCTTTCCTCAATTTTGTCTATTCAAACTGATTGAATAAGAAAACAGATTGAAATTTCTTCACTGGAAATTTTACTTTTTTGAAGTTGAAATCTTATAAATTAATAATTTTATGCATAGATGTTTGAACCTTTCCAAATGAAGTTTTTTTAAAAAAAGGCGAAAATGCACCTATGCTGACTGCTGTTCATAGGAGGTGAAGGCTGTAATTTGCACAATAGTATCTCAACTGGATTTCCAATGAGTGGAGACAAATGGCGTTTTCCGATTTCAAATTTTATACTCAGTTGGACAGCTGGACACAAGCGTACACTGAAAGCAAATACCTGCAACAAGATACAGAAGAGCCCACACTGAAGGAGGGAATACTATGTTCTGAGGAGTCTTTTTGTGGTATTTTGTGGGTGGTGTACACATCTTTGTGGAAGGCACTATCGATCAACACAAGTATGCACTTATCCTTGCGAATCCTATTCATCCCTACATGTGAATTGTTTTTCTTCAGGATGATGGTATCTACCAGTAAGAGAATATGGCGTGCCATAAAGCTCACAGTATACTTGTTTTGGGATTTCTAAGCCCCAAATTCAAATTTATCGAAATGTGAGAGAAAATGCACTCGTATCTTTTCATCTTCTAAAAGAGACAGAATCAAGGTATTTCAGGATGAATTAGAATAGCATAAACATCGACAACATTAATCCAGGCATTCGTTTTTTGTTCATCTTTTTTTATTATGCAGGACGAGGACACAGGCACAGATAATTATATACAAATATTATCATATATTTCATTTTACTTGCAAGAGTTCTTATTATAACACACAACCGTCTCCGGTTCCATCTTACACACATCATCTACCCTCAAATTCCAAACCTAAACTGAATCTGAACTAACATCTGTTACTATGGGATCATGGGAATTATTCCTGACGTCACCAGAGCACGTGCGCGAATAGGTCTCATTACCATGGGGTTCGAAAGGGACAAGCCAGGAATTCCAACAACTTGTGTAGTTTTAAGCACATCAGGATGCAGATTACCGTAATCCTTTGGTCAGCAAATTCAACCGGACACGAACTCCATCTAGAATCACTGAGACTACTACGATCAGGTTGTTCCTCATCTGTGTAACCTAACTCAACTGACCATGGCATTATAGTTGGCATGGATCGACATCTCAGTGAACACCATCAGGAAACTAATTGATTATCTTCCTGGATGTCTCGCAGTCGTTTTGCGAAAGGTGGTTATTCTATATTTCAATAGGTGGTCACATTAATATGACTGGACCATGTATATTTGTTACGAATTTGTAACATTGCTCTCTTCTTAGTTAGTTGCATGGCAGAAAAATAGTAATACAAGTATCTCTGATGGAGGCTGAATGAATGTTTGATTAATGACTCACTATTCCTAGCAGCTTCTTGGTGACGACATTGTTAACAAAAATGAAGATTCCCGAAACTAATTGAGTATTAGCGATATTTGCATTAGTTTCCGCCGTTTGTTCTAAAACATTCGACGGCTTATAAAGGAAGCTATAGACCTGGGAGTCACTAGTAACAATCGAGTGGAGTGAGAAAAAGTAATCGAGCATTTAGTTGCATATATAAGTAGAAGTGCTGTTCTTGTGTATGCTTAAGTCATATTCTGCTACTGTGAATACACGTTTTTGGGTAAACTCGTTATTTCTTCTTGAACAATATATTCACCAAACGCATGTAGCATTGTTTATGTTTTGGGATTCCTCAGCTTATGCATTTCACATTTTATAAATGGAATTTAGTTACATTCCATTAATTTTTTTAGTTGTATATCCCACCAAATAAAAGAAAAGTTATTTTTATGGCCACTTTATATTTTTTGCTTTCTTCCGTTCAATATTTTGTTTAAATCATCAAGCTAGAATTTTCGTCTTGGCATAATAAAAAAAAATAATATGGCTTCAAAAATAATATGCCAGCTTTAGAGAAAAATGTTTTACATTTTCTAATTTTTAAAAAAAAATAATATTGAACTTATCTCTATTCAGCTTATTTTTATATTGAAAGACTTTATTCTGATTGTTTTGAAGATACAAAGAGTTTTGATATCGATATATACTGAAGTGACAAAAGTCATGGGATAGCAATATGCAAATATACAGATGGCAGTAGTATCGCAGCGAAAAAGTATAAATGCGCAGTTCGTTTTCCAGAGCTTTCATTTGTGTTCAAGTTATTCATGTGAACAGGGTTTTCGTGATTTATGGCGGTACGACGAGAATTAACAGACTTTGAACGTGGAATGTTAGTTGGAGATAGACGCATGGGTCATTCCATTGCGGATATCGTTAGTGAATTCAACATTCCGAGATCCACAGTATCAAGAGTGTGCCGAGAGTATGAAATTTCAGGCATCACATTCCATCATGGACAGCGCAGTGGGCGACCACCTACACTTAACGACCGAGACCGCCGACGTCTGTGTAGAATGGTTAATGTTAATAGACACGCAACACTTCGTCAAATAACTGCAGGAATCAATGTGGGACGTATGAGGGACGTGTCCGATAGGACTGTGCGGCGAAATTTGTCTTCCTTGGGCTATGACAGCAGAAGACCGACTCGAGTGCCTTTACTGACAGCACGACATCGCCTGCAGCGACTCTCCTGGGCTCGTGAGCATATCGACTGGTCCCTAGACCAGTGGAAAACCGTGGTGTGGTCAGATGAGTCACGATTTCAGTTGTTACGAGCTGATGGTAGAGTTCGAGTGTGGTGCAGACCCCACGAAGCCATGGACCCAAACTGTCAGCAAGGCACTGTTCAAGCTGGTGGTGGCTGCATAATGGTGTGGGCTGTTTTTACATGGCATGGACTCGGTCCTCTGGTGCAACTGAACCGATCATTGACTGGAAATGGTTATGTCCTGCTGCTTGCAGATCACTTGCAGCCATTCATGGACTTCACGTACCCACACAATGATGGGATTTTTATGGATGACAATGCGCCATGTCACCGGGCCAGAACTGTTCGCGATTGGTTTGAAGAACATTCCGGACAATTCCAGCGCATGATCTGGCCACCTAGATCGCCCGATATGAATCCCATCGAGCATTTATGGGACATCATCGAAATGTCCGTTCGTGCCCAAACTCCTGCACCATCCACACTTTCACAATTATGGACGTCTATACAGACAGCATGGCTCAATATTCCTGCAGAGGACTTCCAACGACTTGTGGACTCCATGACACGTCGAGTTGTTGCACTTCGCCGGGCAAAAGGAGGACCGACAAGATATTAACAGTCATCCCATGACTTTTGTCACTTCAGCGTATTTGGGCATAGCCTTATTATGATGTGGTTTTCCTTCAATATTGTGCTAATCTTTCGCCTTTTGCTTTTTACAAAGGTAGTGATTCCATTCATCATTTCTATATACTATCAATAAATAAATGAAAATCATTTGTAATAGTTAATTTAGAAGTTCATCCCTTGAAAACGTTGAATCTCATACTTTTGCCTATGCTAAAATTAAGAATTAAAAGATCATTTATCTTGGACATTAATTCGGAAGTAGGAATTTTCAGTCCCGATTTTATCTTGTAGAATATGTAAGTTTTGATACTTGTACATGATAGATTATCAATGATTTTCACTTTGGATTTATTTAGTTAAGTTAATATTTTCTGATTTTACAAAATAAAAAAGGCAAAATAAAATATTCTGCACTAATATTTAGCAACTTTAAAATTCAATCTGGATGAACATTCAGGACGCCAAAGGCTGCCAGCTATTCTTATATTTTAAGTATTTGCACTTATATTTTAAGTATATCATATTCATAATATTTACCTGATTTCACAATTTATTTATTTGGTTATTAAACTAATGACATTTTTAAATCGACTTGTTACCGGACTTTCTCAATCATGTCATATAGGCCCAGTCTATCGAGTCGAAAATTCACCGCTGACAATTGATTTATAAGCACAGTTCCATGCAATGCCATATGTTTAAATGGAATGCTCAGTTTATTTATCATGTGACTTTGACGTCAGTATGTATGTATTGACCGGATTCTATTCATAACTAGGCTTATATATAAGGTTTTATAAAACTTCAGAAAAAAATGGTGCTTTCAATACAAAACTCTCTACTATTGTAACAATCTTAAAGCAAGCGCCTTCAAGTTGAAGGAGTTCCCGAGAAAGTAGTAGTAGAACATTGAAGAATTGAAAGATTTTTAATGCTATATTTATATTCATAATGAAAGAACTCTCTTTCTTTGCAACAAACGTAATGTAAGAGCCTTAAAGTTAAAGGAGTGCATGAAAAGATAGGTGTAGATCATTAAAGAACAAAGAATAAAAGAGTTGACAGATTTTTAATATTATATTTATATTCATAGTGAAAAAGTACTAATGTTAAAAATAAACATAATATAAAAGTTTTCCTTTTAAATATTGCATAAATGAAATATTTAAAGAAAAACTGAAAATATCTTCATACTTTTGGCAAGAAACTTCCTAAAAATTATAAAAAAATATCTAATAACATAATAAGCAATTCGTCATTTCTTTACTCGTCAACAAACCAAAAACATTTTTCTTAAAATGGTTTCTTTTTCTAGTTTACATCAAGAATGCAGATTAAAAATAACGTTTTCTTCCATTTCCTGAGAATCGAATTTAAAAATTAAGAGCAAACCAAAAGTTTGTCATTTTGATTCATATAATTTTTTTTATATTCCTCTAATACAACGTTTTTTGAATGCTTTTGATGGCAACAATTATTTGAGGGTTGTTTTGCAAATTTCGTATGCATTGTTGTTGCTGGTAGGATGAGCTACACAAAGACGAATTAGTGCGTGTGGTCTTCATGAAACTTTTTTATATTCTCCCAAACAAAAATGCCATTCCTTTTCACTCAACATGAAAATGGTGATCCTTGGAATATTTTATTACCTCAAAATTATAGATAGTCTCAAGACGGTCCAGTGACAATTCAAGCTGAATGTAACCGTGACTTTTCGAACTTCATGAAAAAAGACAAACTTACTCATGCGCTTTCAATGGCACTTTCAAGAAATATACATGACTAAACTCGTATGCACGATTTTATAAAATTTCAGAAAAATATAGCCCTTTCCAATGAAAAACTCTCTTCCATTGGAAAAATCGTAGCGTAAGCGCTTTCAGATTGAAGGAGTGCCTGAGAAAGCAGTAGTAGAACATTAAAGAACAAAGAATAAAAGGCGTGTATCGACGCGTCACCTTCATTTCCGAAGGAGTCAGTCGTTTGGCGAGGTCACTTGAGTCTCTGTGGGGTGGTTTTCCGTGCCATCGAGGAACTAACCTTCGAAAAGGATTCGGTTTTTAGAAACGAGAATAAATGCCTTCTCATGCACCATCTAGATGAGTTACACCCACTTAAGACGATTGTTTATTATGAGCTTAGACGTAATGGAACGTGTTTCGGGTTGCAAAGGTCACGCAGTTGCCTCGTAGAAATGGAACCCGGGAGGGAAAGTAGAAATGCAGCAGATGGGAGGTTTCTTGCCTGCGTACTTTAGTTTGAAATTTAACTTTTTTAAGACAAAGATGACTTTTTGCGAAGGTTTTGTATACATTTGAGAGCAGAGTCTGATTCGATGCAAGGTTAAGTGTCTGCTTCCTTAAGTGACATGCTGTGCTTTGCCAGAAGAGTCAGCTGTCAGAAAGCACTGAAATATTTTTAAATAGAGCGTGCATTGCATGGAAAAATAATAAGAAAATAAAAGATGCAAAGTTTTTAATAAATTGAAGAAATATTGAGAACTTTTCATAGATTTAAAAAAAAATGTTTTTTGTAACAATTCATTTTTTAAAGAAATAATGCTTGTATCTTATAGTCAGACAACTATAGAAGTATATTGAAAATTTTCTTGAATTAACAATTATGACTGTAATTCAGTGGATAAATTTGGAAAGCAAATTCTCAGTTCAATATTAGTACTCTTTTATTTCGAAGATTTGTTGTACTTCATGTATCAACATTGTGTAAAAGTTAATTTCAAAATAGTTAAGAAATATATATATTCTTAAAACTAGAAGAAACTGGTTTAAGTGGCATGCGGCATCATATTTTATAGAATTTTAGTAAAAAATATAACATTATAACTTATTGTTGAATAATTACGGAATCTACATTTTATTCAATCTTAATTACTTTTTCAACTAAAACCATTTGAACTGTGAATCTTTGTACATCACTGTTTATAGAATTTTGAATTATTTGAAGGCAAAGTTTATATTAAAAAGTTTTTAATAAATAAGTTTTGAGAACTTTTCATAGATTTTTTTGAAATGTTTTTTTGGAACAATTTATATTTTAAGAAATAATGCTTATATATTAAAGTCAGACAAATATAGAAATATGTTGAAATTTTTTAAAAATTAACAATTAAGACTGTGACTGAGTGAATAAATTTGGAAAGTAAATCTCAGATGAAAATTAATACTCTTTCATTTGGAGGTTTTGTTTACATACGTGTATCTACGTAATATAAAAGCTAATTTCCAAGTAGTTAATAAATAAGCATATTCTTAAAACAAAAAGGATTCTTAGAAAAAAAGTGATTTAAATGGCATACGGTATTATATTTTATAGGATTTGAGTAAAAAATATAACAATTTCCAATAATTACAGAGTTTGCATTTTGTTCAGACTTAATTACTTTTTCAGCTAAAACCAACTGTGAATCTTTGCCCACCATTGTTTAAAGAATTTTGAATTATTTAAATGCATAGTTTATATTAATTTTTGTAATAAATTGAAGAAGTTTTGAGAACTTTTCAAAGATTTTTTTCAAATGGTTTTTGGAACAATTCATTTTTTAAGAAATAATAATTGTATCTTATAGTCAGACAAATACAAAAATATGTTGAATATTTTTTTTTGAATTAACAATTAGGATTGTAACTCAGTGGATAAAATTGGTTAGAAAATCTCAGATGAAAATTAATATTCTTTCATTTCGAGGATTTATCATACATCGCGTAACTACTTTGTATAAAATCTAATTTATCTATATCTATACTTATAATAAAGCTCAATGTGTGTGTGTGTGTGTGTGTTGGCGCTCTACAGACCAGACCGTTGGACCTACAGCTACCAAATTTGGTACATGTATACCTTGGACTTCCGGAATGTGCACCTCGGAGCCCTTTTTTCGAATTTTTAATTAGAATTTGAATTAATTAAAATTTAAGCGAAATTTCGACGTTTTTCCGCTATAACTTCCGAAAATATTATTGCACAAACATGATTTTTATATCCATTTAAAGATAAAAAAATTAGCTTTCTAATGGTATCAGTTTTTTTAATTTATAATGTAAACTTCTATTATGAATGAATTTTTAAAGAAATATTTTAACCATGTTTTTATCACGTGACTGGATAAAATAAAAAAATGCCGAAAGTTCAAATAAAAAAAATTATCATCGCAAAATAAATCTACAGAAATGCAACTTTCAGCACGTGACTGGATAAAATAAAAGAAATATAAAATGTGATATTTTCTTTAAAAAATAAATGCAAAGCAAAGCAATATCTATATCATTAACTCAAAAAATCTTCTTTATTTACGGTAAACCTGATTGAATTTAGACAGGATATGCATTGAAAACCCGACTTATTGGCATATTTATGTAATTGTTTGCAATATCTGCATCATTAAATCAATACTTTTTCCCTTTCTCGCTTTCTTTAAAAAATATTTAATGTTTTGGCAACATCAACGAAAAAAATATTTTTAATATTTTGGAAGCATAACTGATAGTTGAAACTGACTGATTTATAAAATTAAAGAATATTATTACGAAAAGGTGTACTTTTAGAACTTTCCGTCCATCATCTTAAAGAAAATATTAATTTCAGGTCAATCAATACCCGGAATTACTTCAAGGCTAATGAATATGTGATTTAATTGAAAATTTTAGAACGCTTTACTCATGGCGAACCAGCTGGTCGCCAAAGACGGCTAGTGAGTAATAAAGAAATAAGCACGTTCTTAAAACTAGAAATTTTTTTATGGCATACGGTATTACATTTCATAGAATTTGTGTGAAAAAATATAACATATTTTTTAATAATTATGGAACTTGCTTTTTGTTCAGAATTAATTACTTTTTCAACAAAAACCGATTGAACTATGAATCTTTGCATATCACTGTTTAGAGAATTTCGAATTATTTGAATGCAAAGTTTAAATTAAAAAAGTTTTTTTTTTAAATAAATCGAAGAAGTTTTGATAACTTTTTATAGTTTTTTTTAATCAAATATATTTTGGAACAATTCATTTTTTTAAGAAATAATGTTTAGATCTTATAGTCAGAAAAATATAGAAATATGTTGAATTTTTTTTTGAATAAACAGGTCTGTAAATATGTGGATAAATTTGGAAAGCAAATATCAGTTGAAAGTTAATACCCTTTCATTTCGAGGATTTGATGTACATCGTGTATTTACACAGTGTAAAAGATAATAATTGTAAAAAATAAGTATATTCTTAAAACTAAAAAAAAAGGATTTAAATGACATACGGTATAATATTTTATAGAATTTGAGTAAAAAATATAACATTTTTGAATAATTACGGAATCTTTATTTTGTTCAGACTTAATTACTTTTTCAACTAAAACCGATTGAATTGTCAATCTGTCTACATCACTGTGTAGAGAATTTTGAATTATTTGAATAACTGCATCGATGAAGATTCACCGACTAT
>JAPMOQ010013852.1:0-18606 GCA_026543055.1 Argiope trifasciata
CCCCCCTTCCTAGCCATTATAATGCCTCAGGGTGAAGAATCGTTTGAGCAGAGATGTAGGCAGGTTCTTTTCGGACGTTCCAGGGCGTAAAATATGGCTGCCTATCTGTAGCCGGAAGTGGCCGTCACGTGATTTGTGACCGATGTGGTTTATGCCCCTCCATTGCCTTTTTGATATTTTTAGTTTTGATCTTTACTTTCCGGTTTGTGAACGGACATGAAGTTTAGGAAATTCGGTAAGATGGAAAAAGGGAGAAGGGGCTCTGCCAGCCTGTACGAGCTAGAATTGCTTTTCTTTTAGATGGTCTAACATCATTAAGATTGGAAAAGTTCTTGTGGAGAGTAAAAGTTTATACTAAAGGGGGACAAAATCTGTTTTCTTCGTATTTATTATTATAGTATATTTTTTAAAGTTAAAGGTGATTATATATTATGAAGAAAAAGGCATGAAAGTGCAACAATGCATCAAATTCAAGAATAAGGGACAATTTTCTTTATTCAGCAAGAAAATATTGAAATACCATTGCCGACAAAGATCGTATCTATTAGATAAATTTTATGCTCATGAATAATTTCTTCTTAAATATATAAGGGATGATACACTATGCACATTCTGAAAGCTTCGGATTATTTTATTCGTTAATTTGTTTCATAACAACTAATTACACTGTAACATAGTGATAATTTAATTCATAAAATCAACTTTTAGATAATTCGAAAGTTTTATGAATTTTTTGCAGCAAAAACAAGACATCTTAATTCAGTAATATGTAACAACTTCTAGAAAAAAAAAAAAAAAAAAAAAAAAAAAAAAAAAGAGTTTGCCTGTCGAAATATTAATAGAAAAATCAAATGATAGTATGGTAGAAGCAAGGAAAATACAGACAACAATTTAAGCGAGTAGTTTTCCCTGTGACATTAAATACGTACATAATGACAATTTTAACAGCATTCCATAAAAATAAGAGAATGTTATATACGATTAAATACCCAAAATTTCTTAAGAACAAAAACGTCATTTTAAATTTTAACAACAATAATGCCTATTTCTTTTTACGAAGGCCCCATAGAAATCTGGATTTGAAATAATTCATTCCATTTACTACAAAAGAAAGAAGGAAGAGAAAAAAATGCATCCATGCTCTTTTTCTAATTTTTAAGGTCTACGACAGAAAATAGAGAGCAGAGGTACAATTTGCTTAACAAAAATGAGATTAAATATCCATTTAAAGTAAACCTCCAGCGTAAAATTAATACCGCAGGCAGATTAAATTTAAAAAAAGAAAAACAAATAAAAGAACTTCCCGCTCCAAAGACAAAAGAAAAACTAAGTATAAAAAATTAACCTCAATTTCAGCAAATTTTACGCTCGTCAAAACAAAAGGGAAGAACGCAGATTTCCACTCCTGCGTAATTTCGTTTCAGCATGTCTTAAGCATACATGTGTACATACATTTATACATCTTTGCATGGGGTGGATGGCGGAACGGTAGAACCCCATTTTCTTTAAAAAATATTAGCGGTGAACTTTATACATGGTTGTGTATCAATATTACCCTTATCTAAACAAGAAAGCAAAAATAATATCCCATTAAAAATGTGCTGCCCCCAAAATCGGATACGAGAAATAGAACGCAAAATCTATCAATTTAAATTTTTTTTTTATTTTTTTTTTAAATAACTAAAAATCAAGTTAAATGTGTTTTAGCATAGAATTAAAAAAAAAAAAGAGGGGATTAGACAAGGAAGGAACAAGATAATGACAGCCCCCAAACGGAAGGTTAAACACACTTCCGAGGCGGAAGTTACTCTGGGCAAGAACTCCCTCACTCCTTCAGGGCAAGCAGGCAGATGATATTTTCTATACTCTTTTCTCTATCTTTTAGGCTACAAAATTCTAATGGATGGCGAAATAGAAAAGTTGGGCGGTTTAATTTGGGCGAAGGGCTTTTCTTGAAGTTTTGGAGGAGGAAATCAGGGGAGGTGGAGAGATACTAGAGGAAATGGAAGTTCTGGAACAGAGAGAGAATTCCTTCTAACGGTAAGTGAACGGGAGCGAAAGGCAAGGAGCTAGCTTCCTTCTAATTACAGCCCAAGCTCAAATCACCCCCCTGGGACTCGAGGGAAAGGTTAATGGAGCAAGGGTCGGGAGCCATCCTACATTTGCTGCCAACCTCTTACCATCCCTGGCGTAGGGTTGCTGAAGAATTCATACGTCGCCAAATTAGAGCCAAATGGAAAGAAAAGTTAAAAACTGTGAGAAGAGGAGTTTTTATCTCTACTTTGAAGACTTCTTAACTAACCTGTTGAAGTCATCGCACATTTTTGAGTTAAAGAAATAATGGAAAATTTTATTAAAGTAATTCAAGAATTACTTAAAAAATATTGCAAATTGTAATTATAAAAAAATGTGGGAATTCTATTATTGTTTATTGATTCTATTTAGTCCCAGAAGTTGAATAAAAATAAAATAGACACATAAGTAATTTGACAAGCCAACAGAAATTGCAATTGATATAATATAAAAAAATTAATATTTAGATTTTAAAAATTATTTAAAACTATAAGATGATGATGATGATTAAACTGATATATAGTCTTTTTTAAAAATGTTTGAAAAAATCGTAGAAAAACACAATTTAAAAAACCAGGCAAAGAATCTATTTTAGATTATTTTCATTCATAATTTTGGAGTTTGAAAAAGAAGTTTTAAACATTTGGATGTATGTTACTGTTTATAATTCCAATAAAAAGTCCACAATTCAAACACCAAAGACATAAAAGCTGGAATCGAATTTGTGCACGAAGTTAGCAAAACAAATAAATTAATAGCAAACTTTTCAACGGAAATTGATGAAACACATTAATAAAAATATACAATAAAACTTTCAGAATCTATAATAAGGTTAAAAGTTATTCTTACATTTCCACATAGTTTTTCTATATTAAAGTTATATTTCTCATATTCAAATTTTGTTCAAATTACCACGAATTTCTCAACGATATATATAGTGTCTTTAAATAAAGCAAGAAATTTTTTGATGGTAACATGCATCTTTATTTTACTATTCTGCAAACGCAAAACTTTCATAATGATATACTAAGAAATTCTTCTGGCGATCACATCTTCACTGCATCTCGCCAAGGCTTGGCGACCGCTACCCTTTATTCTAAATGGTGATGGAGCGACGGCCACTGCCCTCTGGTGGTCTTCTCGAGATTCCAGTGGGACCAGCTAGCTCACAGATGCACACCACAACGAAAAGATGATTTGGAAAATGTCTCTCACACTTTTGTCGCTCCCGGGCAGGCATGGCTATTTCGATGGTGTCTTCTCTCTTCAGAATGGGGGAAGGGGGCGGCTGGAATGAGTGATGCCTGAGGCTTTCCGCGGACCTCTGCAACGGGGCCCCAGAGTACCGTATTCGGCCCGGGAAAACTTTTCCGACTAGGGCTTCACGGTACAGTTCACTTCGGGGGCTCTCGGGTTTTACGAGCCGGAAGCCGCTAAACCGCGAGGAATTAATATTGGGACAATTCAGTCGAGGCAGGTTCCAAAGGATGAGTTATGTGTTCGGGGATTAAGAGTAAGCTCCTCAAAGACTGAAGGAGGAATCGTTTTTATAAAGTATATTCAGATCATTCGGATATCTTTAGACTTAGTATATTTTCTGATAGTAAAGCCTAAAGTTTATTAAAAGAAAATTTAAATTGTTTCAGGAAAATTTGGCGATTAGAGGAAATATGCTATTTCTAAAGAATTAAACATTGATATTTGAGTTTTAATTTTATTTTGAAAGTAGCAAATCTATCAGGTATTATTACAAAATAAATATTTCACTAGAATTTCGCATAAAATAAACTTTAAATTGAAAAAGTCACAGAGTTTATTCTTAATTATCTTTATTTATCGTACGTAGTAGCAGTACACAATTCGCCATTTGTCATATTAATGTTTTATTTAATTAGCATTAAGGACTAACATTTCTTACAAATGGCTCAAAAACTATTTAAAGTCTACTGCGCTACAATTTGTTAATCTTGCCTGAAATGAATTTAACCTTTTTTTAAACCAAAACCATAATAATCAGCATAAAAATTTCAGAAAAATCAATTAAAAGTGATTAAAAATTTCATGATAACAAAATTGAGTAAAAATTTTTTTATCAAAAAGTCGAATTCCTCTTAGGTACAGTTGAAAAACTGCAGAGTAGGGCACCGGCAATGTCGTTTCCTTGCCAAGAAACCGTGTGTCAGGTGAAGCAAACTTAACATGACACTATCGCAGAGCAAGTCAAATTGTAAATAACAGTTCATTGAATTGAATAGAAACCGAACATTTTAAAATTTGATGACGGTTTAAAAGAAATTTTTTTTTCACACAATCAATAATGAAATTACAGAATTTTAAAAAATCTAGCATAATGAAACATTTTTACCAAATATTTACAAATCATTCTGGAAATACTTTTTTAATATGGAAATAAAAAGTAAATTCTATACTTGTAATAGAGTTTAATAAATTATGTTTATTCGCACTCTAAAAGCTTTAATCAGTGAAATTTAAATATAATGAGCAGCAGAAACTCTCATTCATATTTAAATTTCTGTAAAAAAGTTTTAATAATAAAAATCACTATTTTATTTTTTCAAAAAGAATTATGTTATTCACACATCTTGGATTTAATACAAACAAAGGACTCCGTTTGATGCCTGCTTGATATTTGTAACATTTTTATTCTCTTTTTAAAGGAAAAAACAAATTTATTTAAAATCAGTTCATAACCCATCTCCCCCCCCCTCCCAAAGCAGTAGATGCATAAAGATAGCATTTGCATCAGCAAATGAACCAAGATTAGATGTAGAGGTAGCAAAGTAATATGAAAGAACTCATTTAAAAAGAAGCAAACACCCTCCCTGCATTCTCAACGAAAATGTTTTCTTCGTAAAATGCAAGCCAAAAGCCAACTCTCTTCTTTACCCAAACCCAAAAGAATCCTTCCATCTCTTTAGTCAATACCATTTGATGTTTTCCTTTCTCGGACTTCTTTTAATAACATTAGGCAATCTCTGGGTTTTCGAGGCCGGGAAAGAGAATAAGAGAGAGAGAGAGAGAGAAAGAGAGACGCACAGAAACGAACAACACAAGACAATAATGACAACACACAGTCAAAGAAAAACCCTCTCAGCAGCAGCAAGTGATAGAATGGAAAAGAACAAGATTGAAAAGGGAAGACACACTCCCCATCACCCCCCTACATTCACAACACCTGCATCCTGATGTGGATGGGGGATCTGAATGATACCCCCCTTTCTGCCGTAATTACGCACATTCCGTGCAATCGAAGATGTTACAGACGTTTGCCTTCGATTAAAGTAATGGGAAAATGGTGTCTTTTGGAACATTAAACCTCGGAGTAGGGCGTCGAGATCCGCTTATTCAATGGAAGAGGACAAAAGACGTACAAAAGAATAGAGAAAAGAGATGCGGGGGTGTGGGGCAGGGAGAAGGCTAAAACAACACACAATACCCCTCCATTACGGCTCATCCCGTCGCTATCAGATGATACAGAAGATGCGATACGAAAAAGCAAGATTGGCCTTTGATGAAAAGTATTGATAAAGTACACATACACTCTCCAGATAGAGAAGGAATTATTCTGGGTGAAATAAATTATTTTCTTTCAAATGTATCATTTTCTTGATGATGAATTTTAAATATAATTTTTTAAAAATGGGCTGGAATGTCTTTTTATGTCTATGATGTACAATGTGGCAATAATAGGGTGATCTCAAATCTATGGCATTGCTAAAAGGTTTCTAAAATTCTATTAAACGAAAGGAAAGTTTAAGGGAATGGATTAAAAAAAAGAACAAGAACTTTAAATTATAATCTATTTCAACAGAAAAGCATTGTTTTAAAATTCCTATATCACTGATGAGAATATTTTTACAATACTTCCTTATCTTTTGATCAACAAGATCATGGAACCTTTTGGATGATTAGAATACAAAAGTCAACTTTGAGGGAAAAAATTAAATTTCATAATTAAAATTGCTATTAGCCGTCATTTGAATAATTTAAATAAATAAAAACATCATATGATGAATGAAAAATATTTCATTTCAATGAATTGTTTGAAAAATACAGTGATTTCTAGCACTTATTTCTAATTAATTAATTTTATCATCATCATCCATTCTTATTCAATTGAAGCAACACATTGCAAACGTTATTTAAATATCAGAGATAGAAATCTAGGTTTCTTTTTCTTTAGGTTCTCTTTCTTTTGTTAACCAGAATAGAATTTTCCTATCTTTTTGTAAAAAGCTACATAACTTGGTTCTCACTTTTCTAGTTTTTCCTATCCCTAAATGCAAAAAGAATATTTTTAAAGAAAGAATTATGGCCCAGACATTCTGTTCTTACATTTTATCTGTAAAAAATTTAATGACTCATTGCAATCATAAGCACATCATCGATTGAATGTCAAACAGATTTACGCATAATCGAATCCTATATAGTTAAATCTGTTTTCGTAGGGATTTTTTTTTGGTGCGAAATTTTTGAATGAGATGTATGAATTTCAATGGTGTTGGTAATGTAATACTGGTGTAATTTTTTCTATTAGAGTACATACACAATGTGTATGGAATAAAATGTATATACATATCACGTCAAAAATATCACCTAAAATAAAATAATATATTCCAAAAATAAATCAACCTTAGTATCTTCAAGAGATGAAAGTGATTTTGTACCAATTAATCACAAGAAAATGCGTCTCTTGGATTATGTGAATTTAAAATTTCTCCATGTTCAAAATGAAAAATTAAATGAAAAAAAAAAACCTATTTCCACGTGTAATTTAATAATTAATTTTATTTGGAAAACACTCCCTCATTATTTCATAAATCTGAAACTTATTTTTAAATGACTTTTTTTCCCTGCATAGAAAAATTTGTTATAGCTATTTATGAAGCTTCGGAATACTTTTTTCAGCCATTTCCGTTTATGCAATTCTTCTACAGCACACAAACAGGTTCGATTCTATACATTTTAATAACAACTTAATATATAAAATTACAAGGAATCGCAGAAAACAAGATACAAAGTCAGCATTTGAATACAGGATGGGAGAAAGACAGAAAAATACCACAGAGCAAGAAAGGAAAGTAAAACGAATGATATAGGCAAAATGGGCAGATAAAATTAAATTTTTAATTAGAGATCAGGCACAAAGGAATGTTAACGACCAATATAAAGAAGGGGGTGACTCCGAATAAGTGATTATTCGCCAGATGGGGAGGGGCAATGTCAAATATTCTATTCCGGCCTGCCATATAAAACATCAAATAAAGTATCCACATGAGTTAACATAGCGGAAGCAATTTAGTGTTTAATTACATTGATTTCAAAGCTATACGATAAAGAAAGGTGTGTTTGAAGTTCAATTCTGCTTACTTTACTACATATAAAAATGATATAGAATTATTTTTATAAGTAGTACATTATCCAATTAGAATATCCAATAAATTACAACAGATAAGATTATGAGAATTCTTAAAAGTAATAAAGTTTTTAATTCATGCAAAGAAACGAAAATAAATGTAAACTGATGTTAAATGCCGATTCTGAAAAAGTTTTTTGAAATTCTGAGTAGAAATTCAAATGGATTCCAGGATCATTTCAGATTGGATCATTTGTAAATTAGTGGTTAAGGAAATTAACCTGAATAACGACGATTACAGTAACATTTACTAAATGGTAAATTTTTATGTATTATTCCTTTTTTTTTAAAGTTTTCCTTAATAATATTTTTAATTTTTTTAAACCGAAAACTAATTTTTAAAAGAAATATTAAGTCATTATTTCGAATTACATTTATTAATTTCTGTAATAAACTGATGTATTTTAAAATGATTAATTAATGGCTGGCATTTTCATTTAGATTGTAACAATATATGAAATGAATATTTAAACATTGACTTATTAGCTCCTTTTGATGATCAACTATGAGTCCACCATAATGGCAGAATTAATTCCGTTACGTGAACCAACATTAATGAATTATATAATATCATAAAAAAACTTATATTTGTAAACTGTTCTGATTGTTTGATATTCCGTTAGCATAAAATTGGAAAAATCGGTATGGAATCGTCAATGTGTCATTTTGAAAAATTTTTAAATAGTGAAAAATGTTCTGAGGTATGCGAAAATTTGTGACGAATCAAGAGGTATTTTCATTCGAAATAAAAATTGGTGAAATCGATACAAGGCGGGGGAAAACTTATCAAAGTTTTTCTCTGAGTTAATACAAATAAAAATAATTTTTGCAATGTATGTATGCAATTTTGAAAATTTATTTAAGAGATTAGAAAGAAAACAATATATTTAGGAAATAACTAAAATTCTGTCTGTCTTAGATTTTAAAGTACTCTATGATAACTTTTTTTTTTTACAAATTTCTTTCATTTTTAATACATTGTTTTATGTAGTTTTCATTAGTCTTAAAATAATGATTTAACCTTGTCTGAAAAAGCGTAAGTCAAACATCCAAACAACGATGACTGTTTTATACTCAAGCATTTGAGTACAAAATTTGCAGAACTGATATATTAAATATTAATAACTTATAACCTGTCAGCGGTTTCTTAAAATGTTCTGAATTCGACTGATATTCTAATTGTAAGTAAAAGCAGATGATTTTTAATAATATAATATTTTATAATAAATAGTTATTAATCTAAAAATATACAAGAAAGAATTTTAATCTTGAGCAACTTCGGGTATACTAACAAACAGAAAATATATACTGAAGTAATGTTTGTGATGTATTTTTCTGAAAATAAAGGATGGCAGAAAGTAGGGAGCCATTATTTAATATATGTAGGGATTATGAGTTTTCATATTAAATGAAATATACCAAAAAGCGCAACTACAGCTTGAGGCTGATTTTTCCAGCTGTTTTAAATAGATAATAAATAATAATAATTCAATCACTCTAATTTATTGCACATCATAATATAAATAGCTAATTTTTCTATGCTCAATATTTTTTTTATTTAAATGCATCGCATTTACATATTCAATTACTTTTGTTTTCTTATCATGTTCAAAACAAATCCTATAGACTGCACTGAATTAAAAATAAAATTGAGCATCCAATAAATATATAAATAGCAACATTGTAATAAAAAAAAATAGCAACAGCTTTAAAAATTTGAGATTAATGTCTTCCTGGTAGTCTAAATGAAAATAAAAGATAGCGCAGAAGCAAAACAGATACTCTGCAGTGGAAAAAACAAAAAGTTTCTCCACGAAATGCGACACATTTTTAAATCCCTTGATATGTTAACAGTTTTTAGAAAAATCAGATATGATATCGCCAACCTCTTTAAAAGGAGACAGAATACGAGATTCAGTAAAATATATCGCTATCTACAGTTTAGTCTCACCCACTTTAATTTAAATAAAACCCAACAGAAACGGATCGCACGTTCCGTCCTCAATAACCGAATGAGGCAGGCAGAGATTGAAAACAAAGACGTGTGTGCAGAGGCATGAGAAGAAGAGAAACAACACAACACTATCGCCGACACGAAAAGCGAAAATTCTCGTTCATTAATTCCCTCGCACGCGCGTGGAAAGAGGTGTAGAGAAGAGAAGCGAAGAGGCCTTATCGTTTGGTTTTGAGGGAGAAGGGGAAAGGATCAAAAACAAAACACTGACGCGCGTCCCTCCTCTCTTCATATCTGTTCGCTCCCCACCCCCTAGTCAGCGTCATATTAAAAGTCGCACTCCCGCCCCTCATTGAACAATTGCAATTACTGGAAAAGTTCCGATAAGAACTAATTAAACGCGGCACTGCGCCGAGAAGTTGTTCCCCGTTTCCCAACGAAAATCCGGGATCTGGATTTTGAGAAGTTTGTCCGTCTGTCTGGCGCGTCAGTTGATCCAGATGGGGAGATCACAACAAACAACTTGTGGTGGTACAGAAAAGGGAGGAATAATAATTATCGCCATCAGTTTTCGGTTCTGCGTCCACCCCCAACCCACCGACGCGAGGCAGCAGCGGTCCGTTTCTCTAAACAATTCCACGTTCTCTCTCTCAGTATCGCATCTTTTCTATTTTATCGCGTATTGAGCTGCTTGGCTTTCTGTCGGTTGAAAACTGATGCGGGGCCTCCAGAAGTCAATACAGGGGAAGTGAGCATAAATTACGATGCAGTTTCGAACCTCTGTCTCTGGATGAGACTACTTTCCAGCTGATGAAAGGAGACTGCGAATCAACACATGGAAATCAGAGCGCAAGCGACATCATGGAAAATAAAGAGAAACAGGGACGTAGATGGTAGAATCCTTTAGCAAAAACAGTCCATATAAGACGAACATGATCAAATAAATATATAAATTAATTAATGTGATAAATAAGAAGTAAAATAGTCTTAAATGCGTTTTTGGATGACAAGAGAAATCCTGTTAAACTGCTATTAGCCATTAAAATAGAAAATTAGATAATGAATATGCATTTAATATTTTCATTAATGAGTTTTTTTTTTGTCAGAAAATCTGTCATATGAGAAGTATCTTTAATTAGGAATAAAGAAAACAGCGGATACTTAAAAAATTCAATTTCAGAACAAGTTCTTGTATTTTTTTTATCGGCCCGTTGATAAAAGTGCACACATATTGAACATTTACGTATTTTTTCTAGCATTAGAATTAGCAAAAAGTTGTCTAAACAAGAAGCATTTAGTTTGTAATAAAAAAAGAGCAAATAAATAAATAAATTTAAAGCCATTTTGTGTTAAGCCAAAGCTACTAAAAAAAACAATTATTGATATAGCTTTAAATCTATGAATCAATGTTATAGTTTCAGTATTACCAGTGATAATAGGTAAAATTGGCAAATTTAAATTTATTAGAGGGGGAAAATGAAAATCAGAACAACTTACAAAAAGTATGTAGAACAACGCAGATTATTTGGTTATTAATCTTTTGGACAGTGCTGCCAATAAATTCATGTCTGATTAAATATACCATTGAATTTCTTTATTTTCAATATAATTTACAACCTTTACCAAATTCAATTACGGTACTTACGTCTGCTATTCCACACTAGATTGAAAGAAAAAAAAAGATTCCTTGGGCAACCAAATTGTTCAGAGCACTAAAAGAGAAACACGCAGACTGTAGTTAGCTCAAGATAGAGAAAAGCACAGTTGCACGATGAAGGAATCCAATTACTAAATAATACTCGTGTATAAAGTGGCTCACCCCTTCTTTTTAACAAGCAGGGCGTAGGGAGGGGGTTGAGCGAGGGAGTGGATTATCACAGCCGGAAAACGATTCCCTCTTCGACTTCCGACTCGCAGGGCGGCACAAAAGGCTGGATTTAATTAATTCGCAGAACCTAGTTGCAAATCAGTTTATCGGGCGGCGATATCCCCGACCGTCGCACCAGCCCTTTCCACTAAGATCTTGGAAAACTGTATAAGCGGATTTTGATGCCTAATAAATAGGCTGCGGGATTTCTGGCAGGAGACCCTAGGGTCCGCTTAACGCGAATTTTGATCGCAGGTCTGAATAGTTAATTGGAAATAGTTGAAAACAACAAAAGGAAGGAGGAAAGCTTTCACGATGGGAAGTCTCAAGAAATGTGAAATGCTTCTTTACTTAATTGAAAGGTAGATTATTTATTTATTTTGCAGCACTTGAAAAACTTTAATTTAATATTAACATTATATTTTTCAAAATGTATGATCTATGAGTAAAATCTGACCATAGGTCAACTAAAAGAAATTAGGTGACTTCATTTGTTAATGTTATGAGCAAAAACCTCAAATTATTTTATATCATTGAAAATATTAGAAAGCTAATATTCTATATTGGTTGCATTATTTACAAATAAAAATACTTTTTTAGAAAAAACCTCTTGTTGAAACTATTCCGAACTCATTATTATTTTTTCATACGATTAGATTAAACAAGCTTCATAGAAGGTGAATTACAATTATAGAAACGCTTACAACTGAAGTAATAAATGCCGCAACTTTCTGAAATTGAATAGCCAGTTATAGATAAAAATTTAAGATCTGACATAGTTAGCATTGCGTCAGAATTTCGTTTTGAAATTGAATAAAAGATTAATTTATATAAACAATTTCAGAAAGGAATGTTGATACATAAGTTGGAATGCTGACTCTTACATATCTGTGTCACACATAAGATAATACCATTTAAAATTTAGAGTAGACATACAAAGCAGATTTTTGTATGTCTACTCGATTTCACTTCATTCTAATCCTTTACCCACAATTGGCCATATGGTGCGATGAACAATAATTGTCAATGAAATATGATGTAACCTAAATTACAATTGTAGTTATGTCTTAAAACAATGGTTGGAAATGAGTTTTTTAAAAATTCTATTATGAGGTTCTAATCTTTTAAATCTATGCTATCACATAAGATAGTGCTTGAAAGACGAAGAGACATAATTCTACTATGAACTGGATTTTGATCCGCATGAATTTTCAAAAATCACATTAATTAAGGATATTATTTATGTTTTAAAACTTTAGATTAGGACGTAAGATTTAAAGAGCTCCATTTTATTACAAATGTAAAGAGTAAATCTTATATAGGTAAGTGGTTTCATGTTAGCAAAGAAAATAAACGAACACTCAAATAATGTAACTGAATACTTCCATGAGAAAAAGTACACAATACCAAAGGGAAATAAATAAAATCCAGGCAATAATTTAAAGGCATGGGCATATTATCTATATGAAATCAAAATCTTTCACAAAATATTGTTCTTCATCGTGCCATTTTTCTAGATATAAAATCAATTTCGAGTCTCGAATCGAGACAATATCATTGAGATATATATGACTGCAAAAAGGTATTTTTCATGACAATTGAAATTTTGAAATAAAACAACGTGTCCAGTTCCAGTGAAAAAAAGGGGTCGAAAATCCAATGTACATAAATTTTCCATCAATTTCAGAAGGGAGGGGGGAAAAATGAATGTTCACTCCTACAACAGAGACATAAAAACGATAGGAACATAAAAAAAAACAGAAGGGGGTGTTTGCGATTACGATCCCCGTAATCAGGCTCCCGTAATTACGGCTACCATCACAGACCCCGAAAGCATAGGGATCGGGTGACGGATACAGCAGGATGAATGCGGGCCCATTTTTCTTGCTCCTTTTCCCTTCGTAGGTGCAACATGAGGTGGGGATGCAATCCTTTTGTTTTTTGGTCCTAGCCCGCATAGGGTAGAGAGTAAAGGACAAAACAACCCAGTTTTTACATAGTTGATTGATTTTATGCTGTAAATCATATGCTTCAATTATAAGATGTGCGATAGACATTTCTAATAATGGTAATAGTAGCTGAAAATTATTAAAGCAGACTTTTGTTCACTTCTTTCTCTCTTAAGGTTTTTATATATTTTATTTGTTAGTGAGTTTCATTAATTTAAAACTGAATGAACGTTTAAATTTTATACCAATATTTAACCGGACATTTAACAAGAATTCTTCTGTAAACATGTTTAATGAATTATAGGGCTTTTAAAATCTAGTGAAGATTCTAATCAATATACTCAGTAAATAATTATGTACTTAAAAACACGCGAGATGCAAGCTACAAACTAATCTCCGGTAATTAAAAAATACTTCGTAACTATTCTCATTAAAAGAGATCTATAAATAATGTCTAAGTTTATGCTTTAATCATAATTTACAAATTGAAAAATATTTTATTTTTAATGGTAACATTTGATTCAATGTAAGTTAAAGAATCAGCCGAATACGAAAAAAGAATGTAAAATAATGTTAAAATTCATTTGATTTTATAATATGCATTTACAGGACAGAAGCATATTCGTGATTATTGCTGTTTAATAATCTTGTAAGAAATTCAATGAGTTATAACAGAAATAAACATTAAAAAAATTGTTTAATTATATTCACTCTAATACTAAGAAACTTAATAATATGTATTAAACAGATTTTAAGATATAATTATAATTAATTAATATGCTTATTAAATATAATTTATAAGGAGTTTACACATTTCATTTGAATTTAAATACAATTTTTTATATTAAAAAACTAAGCAAGGTTTTAAAGTTTCTACTTCAGAGCTTATTATTGCATAAACTTAAGTCATTCATTTCAATAATACGAAGTTATTTCCTTTTTAATTTTTAAAAGTTTAAAAATGCTTTTTTGTACGTTTTATAACAATGCTATACATTATATGTCACCAACATGCATTCACACATGCACAAGCCATATTAAATGTGTGTGTTTTTTATGTGTGAATGTATTATTTCATTATTATGAGAAAAAATTTAAAAAATAAAAATAATAGTCTAAAAAGTTAATCTTTTTCTTAGGTTTCAAATTTGAAAGGCAATTTTTTTAAAAAATTCATTATGTTTATAGGTATGAGCATGGTGTTTTAATTGCAAAATATCTCTTTAAATAACGAAATTGAGTAACTAAAAAAAAATTTTTTTTTCAGTAGTTAATTTTTTTTGAAAGAAAAAAAAATTCTATAAGCAGAAAATCAAGATTTCTAAGTTTTCTAATTTATAAAAACTTATTACTTACAAAAGCGATTTTTTTTCGAAAGAATTACATGCTTGAGGCACGAGATTATTATAGTATAAAGCGCAATTTTATGCCGCACAATTTAAGTGTCTAGAACTCAATTAAGTTATGCCTAAAAAAAGAGAGAAATTCCGAGCACAACACTAATTATCAAAAGGAGAGAAGTTACAAGCATACTTTTTACCATCACCATAGTAGCGGCCGAACGAGTTCCTTAAAAATGCAAAATTAAAAACTCAACTGGGCCCGGCCTTCATTCACACCACAAACCGAGAACCAAAAATCATGAAAAATAAACAGCAAAGTCAAGAAGCCGGATCATATAGCCGATACCGTAATTTTGTTGCCACTAAAATTATTTTGAAATATGTTGACGGGGTGGTTTATCTAGCGCCTTTTTCGAACATTCTCCCCCCCCCCCCAGTTCGAAGGCTAGAATTTATAGCTCGCTATTTATTTAACTTTTCTTTCCCTCGGTAATGAGGGAGGAAATAATTATGTCGTAAGGGCGACGTTTTAATGGCGGCTTCTTTCAGAGCTGCCACAAAAGTAAACATTAAAGTTTTGAAAACAAAAGAGCAGTATTCTTCTCATTCTTTTCAAGAACTCAGACGCGAACAATGACGTTTGAAAAGGATAGTACAACGGTAATTAAGGAGCCCAGAGAACACACCAAAAACGAAAAACGCAAGGGAGTTCGTTCTATCTCTTCTTTCACTCTCTCTTAATATGTCTTTCATTCCCCATTTAAAAATTTCGCGAAAATATCCTTTTAGGGGACGAAGATTCTGAAACATTTTTTCAGTCATTGCTTTGCATTTAGTATATAAAGTGAGATAAAGATTAGTAATATGACACTTGGATAGTATACAAAAAAAAAAAAAAATTTATAAAAGGCATGCACATAAAACTATATTTTTTTAAATTATAAAAATAATAAAAATAATCAAAAATTAAAATAAGATCAGAAAAATAATCACCGATACTTCATTGATACCATCTTACCGCAAGATATTTCGCACAAGAAGAAGCTATATATTTACCTAAAATAAAAAATAAACAAATTAGATAAAGGGCGAATTTTAACACATATAGGTGTGCAAAGTTTATAAATAATCACATACTTAAAAGGACATAACCAAATCTGACCAATTAATTATACTTAGATGCATACTTCATCGTTTAGTGATTTACATAATAAAAATAAAAATAAATCCTTCAACTTAGATATTTTTACTTAAATCTATGAAAATAGTGTTTATCTTGTTATAGCCATACTAAATGACAATATTTTGTATAGCACAAAAAGAAATAAAAAATGTAAACCAAACAAATATAGAAAATAAAGATTGAACTTGATTGTAAAAGTGAGTGTCTACACAACGTGTGTATATCATTTACGTGACTTAAGAAGGAACATAATACTAAATTAAATAATACTGTATGAAAAGGCTAAAATATTACGTAAATTATAGACATAATCAGTGAACAAACAATCGATTGATTTACAATGCAATTCCAAATTATCTAAGAATTTTCTCTGGCTTTTAAAATTTGGATATTTCTTCATAATTATATTCGTCCAATGTTTCAAAGGAATTGTAAAAAAGAGAGTCAGAGAAAATTTCATTAGATATATCGTTCTAAGGTAAGGTATATACATTAAAACATATGTTACAAATTAAAGGGCAACTATTTATTAGAAATTATTTATTAAAATAAAGAAATTTTGCTATTGGAGACACTACAAAAAAAATCTCCAAGGGGAATAACATAACAGTAGTTAGAATCAAATTCAATTTCAAAAAAGTGAAATTATGAAATTTATATTTGATTTTAACCCTCAATGATTAATTTATAAAGAATGAATTTTATTTCATGGACACGATACTGCTGTATTAGAAAATTAAACTCATACCTTGCCATTTATTGGCGATTATCAATCGGCTATTTGCACAAGAATTGCACAAGATGGCACTGTTCGAAGCATGCGGATGTGGAAAAATGAAATAAATTAGAAAAATCAAATAAGAATTCTGGGTGCTTTTGATACTTTTATTTCGTTTGATACAAGCAATGAAACTTCTGAGAGGTCGCGGCCTACCCTAGAGGCAAATTTCTGCGAATGTTCGCAGCAAAGGAATCACAGACGTTTTCTACAGAGTAGGAGGGTAAGACAGGTTATATTATTTGCTTCTTCTAGTAGAGGAATGAAGTTACAGGTTTTACTTGACCCTAGGTCGATTCATGAAACATTCATAAAGCGAAATTTGCTAATTTCTCATACATAGAACAGTGCTTTCTACTCTTTCTTTGGGTTCTTTAAGTGGAAGAAAGAATTACAATAAAGAAACGCAGATAAATGTATACCATTTTTGGACAAAAAAAAAAAGGCGGTGAGAGCGAAGACGTTCTTTTGTGAGAAATATTTCTTTTTAAGGAAAAACTAATATTGTTTAATATTCTAAATATAAATTTTATAGTCTATTTTATTAATCAAATGTACTGAAATATATTTAAAAAAAAAAAAAGGAAACGGCTCCAGTTTTTATAAAAGAGTTTTAAAATCATCTTCATTGTTTATATCGATTTTAAAATGATTTCAACCAATGATAGCATTTGTTTATAATTTCTTACAGTAATATAGATTCTTTAATATTCTAGATATTCTCTTTATGTTAAGCGTAACGCAAAAAGTATTTCTTTGAACAAATTAGTGAAATAAATTTTAATACGAGTGGTATTTCAATTATATAACACAAACGGGGCAGCTATTTTTCAAAAATCAATATAATTTACTGTCATCTGAAAGGTAGGAACACAAAAGAAAAAAAAATTCAAATAAAAAAATTAAATAATCCATGCGTAAATTTTACTTATGAAATAGGCAAAAATACATTTAATAACAAAGGAAATTATCACAATTTTTATAATAACAGAGCTTTTACCATTTTCTATGTTTGTATCTATTTAAAAATAGTTAGCTTTCGATTATAGGCACTTGCCAGGAGTCCAGATCAAAAGGGGATATATTTTTCAAAAATCAACATATTTTACTCAGTTATTTGAAAGATAACGATGCAATAGAGAAAAAAAAATTTAACAAAATTTCCAATAAAAATGTACATTAATTTTCCTATTTATCATCAAAGCATTCGCAAGAAATCGTTAATTTTGTAACTCATAATAATCGTTCACGTAATTCTTTACATTCCCTTTACATTTTACATTAAATTGCAAAGTGCGAAAAATTTTTAAATTTAAAAATAATAAAAAATAACATTTACTTTAAGCGATAATTCAATTGATTGACAAAATCTATGTCTACAAAAATTCTCTTAAAACTTTTCCTCAAATATTATGACACAACACCTACAAAATAAACAAAACCAGTGAGAAAACTAAGCTTCCGAAAAACACAACGTGCCTTAAAAGAAAGATATGAATAGCATAAACCTCATAACACTACCTTAATAAGTCTCTTTTCTTTCATTTTTTTCATCATTTTCGGTGAAGGGAGTCTAGCTAATTTGGGCTCACTTAGGCTAAGTAAAAGCTTGAAAAAGAAGTAAGCGAAGGGAAAAAAAAGCTTAAGGCAAAAAGCCGTGAACGATTCAATTAAAAGGTTAAGCAGGCGTAAAAAAACCCATTGTTGGATTTGTTCATTTTCACTTAACCCTCTAATGAATTGCTTTTTCTTCTGCCCCCCCCCCTTTTTTTATTCATCTTGTATTATTTTTTTTTCATCATCATACATTTATTATTATTATTCGCACTGTTTTCAGTTCTATGATGGTATGATGCCTCTAATTCTTCAGCTCCATCGCGTTTAGAGCTCTATTCAGGCTAGCGTGAATCATTGCGAGCAATAAGAGTGAGTGAGCCAAAGAACAATAAAATGCTAAATGTTGCGTGATGTTATTGAAGGCCATAATTAGTTTTTCCTGTCGAAATTTCTTAACGAAAAATC
>JAPMOQ010013860.1:0-10811 GCA_026543055.1 Argiope trifasciata
TTTTGGTGATTCCCTGCTAAATCTATCATCGATAAAACAATTATAACGTACAAAATTTTAAAAAATCATGTTATTAATAATACAAATTTAATAATCGTGCTGGGGTTTTTTTTTCTAAATTTTCACAATTAAAAAAATATTTAAGCAATAGATTACATTTAAGCTTTCAAGTTTAAATCTCAAGTCTCATAAACTAGCTGAAATGTAACGATTTTTTTTTTTTTTTTTTTTTTTTTTGCATTGCTAAAAGCTAAACAAGAAGGATTCTGTTTAATATCTTTGTAGTTTATGAAACATATAAAAGAATTAATTTACAATGACGCAAAATTTAGTAAACAGAGGAATTGAATATCTGCATATTTACCAGTAACAGGATGTCATGTGACTGATCTCCATTTAAAAAGTTCACGTACATATTAAATCGAGCGCATTTAAAAGACAACTAAAAGGAAAGGGTTTTAATAACAAATAATTAAGCGGAATCAGGGGTATGAGACTATATCTATACGATTTTTAAAAAATAAAATAAATCCCTGCAAATCAGTTACGAATTGCCTATAAATAAAAAAGGTGGTGGACATGAATCTAAAAATATCAATAAATGTCCACCAGTCAGAGATGGGCAATTCAATTAAAAAATGCGAAACTTGAATCTTTCTTATTCCTTCAAACTATATTTCTATTCCTTAATTAAGTCATATACAAAATTTCTTAACATTCTGAACAACAGTTTAGAATGCTAATAACATTAAAATGGGACTGTTTCATGTGAAAATAGTAGGATTCATCTATCTCTGTACTGTAAGATGCTGATTTGCCGTATGACAATCCCTTGGTGAGTTTTGGAATGGAAGTGAAGTTTCGTGAAATTTCGGTGTCGTCAATGCCAGTAGTAGAATAAAATTTTATTTATGAAAATTTCTTCGTAAATCCTTCTTTTTTCTCAGAATGATTCCAGAATGAAAAAAATAGTAAAAATTTCGCTGTCATCAATGTCAGTAGTGCAATAAAATTTTAGTTATGAAAATTTCTTCGTAAATCATTCTCTTTTTCAGAATGATTCCAGAATGAAAAAAACTAGTGAAAGTTTCACTGTCATCAATGTCAGTAGAGAGGCAATCATTTTTGAGTAATTATTCATATCAATAGAGACATGAGAAAAGAGAGATTAAATGATTTCATCACTTAAAATCGAAACTTATTACCTGCTAGAGAGTTAATAAAATAAAGACACAGTGAAATTTAAGTAATTTTTATAGTTGATAGATAGTTAGTTAAGCACTGAATTTCCTCCGTAGAACCATACAACAAGAGTTGCTCCAAAAATACATTTCAAAACATATTACCTACCAGTAAATCATTGAATATATAACTAAGAAAAAAATAAATAAAAACTTTTTTATTTCTTTTGTAGTCACAAAAACAGCAGTTTTTATATTTCAATAAAAAAATAACACATTTTCCTCACATTTGAAAAAATCTGAGCAACTAATTTAGAATGGAATTATATTTTCTAGAATATATTATTTTTAGAACCAAAATTGGATAATTATTGCTTTTAATTTTACTACAAAATATTTCTTTACACAACACGAATTTTCCAGCAGTGGTACAATAGCCCGAAGAGGATCCAATAATTATTTTTCAAATCCCTATAAATTCCCATAACATCTATAAATCCCATTCCATAATACTTTAGTGTTAAATATGCCAAAATATTTTTTTATACTTTACTCAGTTATCACAATTTTAGTATTATCTAGACTCCGCATTGGTAACACACGTTTCGCACATAAACATCTTTTATTCGACAATCAAATACCATTATGCTTGAATTGCCAAATGATTTTATCGGTTCATTACCTTTTGGTTGAATTTCCTGATTTTAAACATCATCTTTTAAAATATTTCCATGTTTCAGCAGTTGATATGCAAATGCTTGTAAGGGAACGTCCCCAAAATATCTTTTTACATTTTTTAAATCAATTAGGTTTTTCATCTTATTTAATACTTCCTTTTATTGTCATTTTTTGCATCTTGTTTATAATGTTGAGAGACATTGCAACGTAATTTTATCAAATAGTTCCTACTTTGATACAAGAGAGTATTTTATATTTTAACCATATGTTTGGCGCAGCATGGCCAACTATGGCCGACTCCGCCACTAAACCACACAGTCTAATCCAATCCACAATTTTAGTAATAGTTTATTTAATAATGAGATCATTTCATGATGAGGACTCGGCAAAACTATTTTTTTTCAATTAGAGTCTGATTATTGTTCCATGTGTTATTACTAATCGTGTTAAATGATTCGCTAATTGATCCACGACTTCTTCATAAACGACATTCCGATCTAAGAAAGGCAATTCTTGAGAATTATTTAAATTACCGTGAAACCTGGCACTTGCAAAACAGCAGAAGAATGTGGCTGATTAATTCATTACCGTCTCAAATACAGAAACAAACTCGCTTCCAGTACCGCAATAGATTCTTTAATTTTATTATTTTCTTTTACTTATGCTCCTACTTGACTTCTGCGTTACTAAGATACAGAAAAGAAAGATTTAATTAATAAACAGAAACCACGATGAGTGTTCCAGAATGAGGTATACATTATCATTTTCCTTCACATTTAAGAAAAGAAAGAGAATGCAATTTGCTGATGTATATGACATTCCTTTACGTGGTATGCTTTTTTCTGTAATTTGAATTATCGCTCAAACTACTAAGTGCATTAAAAAGAATATTTTTTTGTAATAATGTTTTACCAATAAATAGTCTATCTTGGTTGTGATTGAAACACTTTTATCCAAGTATAAAGGGAAGGACTTACGGAAGTATTTTAAATGTAATTTTTCCAAAATTTACTAGCTTTATTTGTTTCTGTAATAGAGCCCAGGTGGGTAAATAGTAATTGCAGAAAGATGCTTCCGGCAAGGTGGTTGGATCTCGACAACACGGTGGGTACACTAAAGGCAGGGGGTCTGATTCCTCCCATCGATGACGGGACTACTTTCTACGGGAAATGTTGTACCGTGGTAGGTGAAAATACTTCCGGCATGTTGGTTGGATCTCGGTAACACAGTGTGTACACTAACATAACCCGGTTGGGATATGACTCCTTCCAACGGTGACGGGACTTATTACTTACTAGTAGGGTTATACCTTGGTCTGTGAGAGCCCCTAGGGTTCAACCACAGTTCTCGTTAGTGCTGAGTAGCGGTGGTCCGGTCATTTAGTATTTATTTCCGAGTGCTTTCGGGAGGATAGGAGATTCAGTAATATGGCTTATTGTAATGCATTATCTGATTTAAACCTTAAATTTGAAAACTTAAAATAAACTAGCTGCCTTCGACGATCCGTTTATTCGTCTGGATGACTGGCAGCAAAAATGTTCCAATTAAATCTTTTATTCATTATATAATCTGTATCGATAACTCAGAAAAATAATTTAAGCCTCATATTTTTAATGACATATAACTTATATCCATAGAAGAATGCGCCTGCTTAATTTTCTGTTATTCCATCTAGAATTTGCTTGAATAAAACTGAAATTTCTTGTCAATCCCAAGTTATATATTATATTTAACGTAATATTTCTAAGGATTATTTAATGAAATTTTCTACCAGTAAAAAAAAATATTGGACAATTATAAATATTCCACATTTCAAGCGCTTTGCATTCTTTAAAATCATGTAATCCTCAACTTCATTCCTTGGTTTTAAAAGTCTTGGATGTTCTTGATAAACTAACTTCTCTTAATTATAATATGGAATTTCACGCAACAAGGAGGCAGACAGGGCTGCCAAATTGGCGACAACTTCAATTGTTACTAATACTCCTGTGAACGACATAAAGAAACACATTAAAATGATTCTTTATTCTAAATGGCAGAGACAGTAGGACCTGGAGACAAACAGCAAATTTCATATGATCAAACCCCAAGTGCAATCTTGACACTCATTAATGAACAAAAAAGCAGTACTGTTTTAACACGCTTACGAATTGGATACACTAAAGTCACCCATTATCATTTGTTGTTAGGTGAACAACCACTATTTTGTTCGCGATGTACTTGTCAAATGTCTGTACAACATATTTTGTCGGAATGCCCAAATTTCAATCCCCAGCGCTTGCACTTTTTTCAAAAGTCTTGCCCTTCATTATCTTTTCTGCTTATACGATGCCTCACGTCCAACTCTTTGCTTTTTTAAAGTGCATAAAGTTTTATACGTTTATTTGAATTGTGATAATATCTTAGCTTCTCATATTCTCTTCAGTGATTTGTAATGAATAAAAATAATTGTAACCTATGAGCAGGTCCTGATCTAGTGCGACGTAACCAGAAACTATTCTCGTGCATCGTAATCTTAATCGTAAAGGAAATCAGAATAAACCAGATATAAATATCCAATCAATCAATCAACATTCTCTTCTTATCGTCGGCACGAGGCTAGGCTCAGTTCGTAGGATGTATATATACTGTTGTGTTTAATACCGGAGAAATCAATTATTTTTATAAGAATGTTTAGTGAGTGGAGCCCGAAACATCAACCTTCTATTTCCACACTCAACATGATCACTCCAATCCTTACAGATTCTTTTAATGTAATATAATTTTACCCCTTGTTTGGCGCAGTATGGTCAACATCATGGCCATAAAACCCAAACAATACAAATGAAATCAAGCTATAAGACTTTGATCATTATCAACATATCTAGAAATATGAGTTTTTTTCTCTCTCTACCAATAGTAAATAGTTTGACATCGAACCAATAAAATTTGGCACATATATACCAGGTGTAAGTACAGTTTTAATACTGGATCCGGTGAATAGGTAACCTTGGCTGAAAATATATACTTATAAATGTGAAACTTTGGGCGCTTAGATGGATGGAAGTTTTCAAGAATTATTAATAGATTTGTTTAATTTGAAATAAATTCTTCATAGACCAAAGTTCTCGGTAATTCAATGAGCAGAATCGTACTAAATTAAGGTAGTCGATCGTTCACATTCGAAAAAGTTGGTCAACTTAGAAATCAGAATTTAAAAATGTTCTGAGAAACTTATTTAAATTTATTTTCATTTAGCAGAGCTATAAACAGCTGATAATTTTTTTTCGAATGAAAAATTTTTAATATTCTCCATTTAAAAACTCATCGTTCTAGCTTTCATAAAAATGTGTCGCTCTCTAAATTTTTATGAAAGCAATTTTTTTTAACCTTTTTAATTGGAAACTTGTGAAGAGACATTATGTTAATTCTCCAATAAAAGATGCCATTTTGCCTTTTTTTAAGTAATCTTAAAAGTTATTAGTATACTTTCGGGAAGATGATTTTCTTCACTTTTTAATTAGTGCAAAATTAATTTTTCGGAATAATCTGCAAAAAAAAATTCTTTATGTTACTTGCGTTAGCTTCTAAAACAGCTGTAAATATTTGTTCAGCAACTTCAGAAATAAAAAAAGTAGGGGATAAATAATTTTTTTTCTCAACATTTTAAAAGAAAATTTTAATAGTCTTGAGTTTCAGAGAAATAAAGTTTCTCAAAACATTATTTTTTTATCCACTTTTCTTTATCGAATTATAACCTGTATAAAACGGTCATAATAAAATGGTATCGTTATTATTTTGCTGCACTGATTTCCGATAATATTTCAAACATACTTAATTATCTAATAATATAATTTATGAAGAAAAAGTAAGTTAAAAATTTTTTTATTATTTTGAAATCTGAATGAAGATGAAACTAAAAACGAGCACAATATTAGAAAACGATAATTCTCAAACTAAAATGCCATTAAATAGTTATCTTTCCTTTTTAATAGTTTTAATAAATAATACACTACAATTGAAAGGAATAATTTTTTTACATCCATACAAAAATTTTAAAGTATTTAATAACTTGAAAATAGTATTTTATTAAGTGAATAAATGATTTCAGTAAACAAATATAATGCAGCTCACTGTACAACAATTGCACAATAAAATTTCATGACTTCAGACAAAATGCATCATCTGTTTAATAGTCACGAATTCCTTACAGTCTGAATGAATGTCTTGAGGAAGGCAATTTCATACCCAATTAAAATGTCTCAATGCTACAACTCATATATTTTAGGGAATTTACAGTAAACATTTCCCTTACAAGCGCGATGTTTCGTTCTGCCAATTTTCTTGTCCTAGTCACAGAAACTATCAAAATTATAACGGAATGAATAAATATTTATTTACTCATTTGGTTGTAGAACCGTGGTTGAAAACAAAACTGCGAGATAATTTAATATGGATAAGTACATGACTTCTTCTAATTAAAATGTAAATGGTAAATACATAATATTTACATTTTAATTTGAAGAAAACATCGCTCATTTGAAAAAACAATGCATTAACGTAAAAGAAAAAAAAAGTTCAAAAGCTCATTTGAAAAAACAATACATTGGCGAAAAAAAAAGATTCAAAACATTCATTCAGATAGCAATGTATTGACGCAAAAAAAGCTCAAAAACATTCATTCAGATAACAATGCATTGAAGAAAAAAAATTCTCAAACAATGCATTGACTCAAAATCACCATTAGTACCATTTATGATATTTCACTTTGTACATACACAGTTCAATTACAATCTCTTCAGTAAGAGCAGAATTTGAATAGAAATTTTCATATTTGATTCCATACTTTTTAAATACTTCTTTTATCGTGAAAGATCGAAAAAGTCTAGCAAATATCGACATTCTTCAATGAATGTTGATTCTCGTATGGTTATATGTAGCTATTAGCCAATTTCGGTCTCTTTCCGATAAAATTATGGAAGGTAATTTTTTTTTAATTTGAGCCTGTATATAAACTCATATGTAGGTTTAAATATTAAATTTCTAAATATCATTGTAAAGAACATTTTATCATTATTTCAATAATAAATGATGAAGTTGGAATTGTCACTTCAAAGTAATTAAATTGGTCTTTACCCTCGTATTCCTAATAGATTGTTAATGTTTTTTGAAAAAAAAAAGCTAAAATATGAATAATACATATAAAAATAAAAACATTTCATGAACTCACATGCTCAAATGCTCTTGAATTGTGAAGGAATAACAACATGCAGGTATTCTACTCCTAGCAATGCATACTCTAGAAAGAATTACTATAGTAACTAAATTTACGTTCAAATGTTGATAAAACAAAACCAAATTAATATAAGTAAAGAAACGGCATGATTTCAATTATTATTTCAAAGAATTGTAAAAGTGATTCTATTTTTAGCGTATAAAAATCTTCCACCCATAATATAAGTTCTATAATAAGTGCTGAACCTACTTTTAACAAATTAAAATTAATAAAGTTTATCCTCAGTCAAGCATATGGGTATAATGTTTCAATACTATTCATTGAAAAAGAAATTGAAAAAATTGTCATTTTCCTGGAGTAATTAATAGCAAAAACAAAATCACGCATTGAATATATGCAAATTTCCGGGGGTTTTTTTGTTGTTGTTGTTGTTGTTGGAAATTCTTTTTTTTTTTTTTTTTGCACTTAACTAAAAAAACATTTAGGGCCCCAAATGGTTTCTTGTACCAGGGTTCCTTCAAAGAGAAAGCCGGCTTTGTATGCATCCGTTTAATGTCAGCCCCGAATGCATAAATATGCTTAAAAAATCTCGTCATTATGTCAAACAAGTCTTCTTGAATAACTTCACCGCGTACTGTTTTGTACATTCACCACAAGCTGACACTTGGCTCAGCCCTCGTTACGCGGGATCAGACGATACTATTTCTATAATTTCGGTAGGAGAAATTGGTCATTGTCAAAAACGGATGCCAATTGGTGATTTTTAGCTCTTACCCTTTTTTTATATTATCATTTCAGTGAGACATTTGAATAAATCCCATGGATTATTGACTGTCATTCAACATAGCACACAAAACCAACATCTTTCAAGGGAATTTACCCTTAATTTCTTGTCTGCTGAAACAATTTTATTATTGAATTTCTCATATAGTTTTTAGATAATTTTCCAATAATAATTTAGAACACAGCCGCTGTCTAACAAAATTGCAACCTATATGAAAAGTAAAACTAATTCAGAAAGAGATTTTTCTGAATTGAAAATTAATTTTAAATATAATGTCACAAAATTACTGGAATAAAGAATGATTATGAGTATCTTTTTAATAAGAGAATATCCTTATGTTGTTAGTGACAAGGCAATAAAAACCCCTCTAAGCTTTGTAGTATTTAAATCAGGGCGCCTAACTCCTAAATGTAGTATATAATATGAGTCTTTTTTCTTCCAAGCCCTTCAAATTCTGTGTCATGTGATCCAAATTTTCTTACTCGCGTAAAAATTCCCTATATAATATTAAATACTCAGGTTCCTTTATAAACCGATTTCACAAAGAATTTCCTTTTTTGAAGGCAATATCTCTAGATTTCCGTAGACACATTGGGTCATCTTTTATCAACATTTTTACAATGTACCTTCTTGTAATATCTCTTTTAAAGTTTTTCTTAAAGTCCTCTTCGCAAATTATTTCTTCTTCCTTTTTGGGTACCTCTATCTACACTTTTCTAATTCTCAGAATTTCTGTATAGTTTCATTGAAAGTAGCATTATTCTAGTAGTAGCATTTCATTTAAAATAGCATTAGCAATGTACCCTTCCTTGAGTTTCAACGGGAACGCTTCCACTAGCTACATATTCAAAAGCAGTATTCTTACGGATTTTCTATACTTCTCCATCGGATTCGTTTACTCAGATAGTGTGTGTGTAAGGTGTGAGAAGAGATGATGGGCACACACAATGATCAGTCCTTTAGTAGAAGACGTTTATTTACAGGACAAAGACAAGACAGCACAACTATGTGCAGAAGATAACTTCATACAGCCGAGACGAACACACAGGACAGCCCACTGCAGTACTCTACTGCAGACAGTAACCCACAATAACAATAGTAATCCACACGCAGAAACTTGGTGGTAACAGCTCACAAAGCCGCCAGACGGGATTCAGCATGAGAGGGAATCTTTAAGAGATTCTGCCTACGTTCACGTAGGTCTCGCCTGCAGCAGGCTGAAACAACTCCTCTGTCGATTCTTGCCTTCGCTGCCGACTCAAACAACGGGACTACTCCTCAGTTTCCGACAACGACACAGTGGGCTCCAACTCACGACTTGTTAGAATACGCCACATATCACTCCTACATTGCTTCGGTATTCTTTCGGTGAATCCTCCGTTCAAGACCTCTCTATTCAGGTCTTCTCAGGTTCACCATACCAGACATATCAGAATCCGCCCTTATATAGTGGCAGAAGGCTGCACTAAAATCTTCTGGACCAATCAGCAGTATTCTGGAAGTATCTTAATGGATGGTTCTGGAATGTTCTCGTTTTTTCCGGTATTATCCATTTTGTCGCCAAAGTCGCCAAATTGTCGACAAGCTCTGGGATCACACAGGCACCGTACAATGCAGATTAATATAAATCAGTCTTCTGTACGATGACATTATTAATGCGGAAAAGTAAAATTACAGATTCGTAACAGTATCAATGAAAAATTAGATTATTATTAGTCGGACACACTTAACCTGGCCACAGCAAATTTTTCATAAAAACTTTCAGCACATAAGCGCAAATCTACACAACCTGGCACACTAAAGCTCTCATCTGCAAGTTTTATTTACTTTAACTGCGATATATTAATCTTTATAATTTTTCACGGCATGAAATCCATAATTTTAAATAGAATTAAAAAATTCAATTCTTTTACAAGATTTCTGTCTAAGTTAGAAATCGCTGCATTAACAACATATTTAATTGTTCCGCATGTATTTCTGATACCTGTAACTGTTAAATTTATTTTATTTTTTTAAATTAATTCTATTCGCACAGTGGGAAGTCATATAATTAATTATTCATGGCAACATGATCTAAAATCGCGCGCACTGTATTTTCTTTCCTCTATCATCTCTTAGAAGCAATTTACAGCACTCAGGCAAAAAAGCACTGCAGTCCACCACAACAAATACTGTCGATACTACTGCGTTCAGTGGTCGGCTGTATGCAAGAAGAAGAAGTACTCAGCAAAAATGTTTTTGATTGATTTATTAATTTCGTAAAGATAGTAAAGAATTATTGTTTCGATAAGTGATAGCTTTCTGAAACATCGGGGTATCTGGTGAAAGCTCAGATTCGAGATGGGGTAAATAGTAATTAATTAGTAACAAATAGTGTAATATACTTTTTCCAAATCCTTTAATATACTTTTCCTAATATATTAATTAAGTTTAAACATATACAAATGAGCAATTGTGAAAAAAATTGGAATTTTAAAGTTATAATTTTTTTTTAAAAAAGCCTTCTAGTGTGAAGATTTCAACATGAAGACTCATATTAAGTATCAGTTTCAACCGGAATTGTGTATCTGTACAAAGTAGGATTTAAAATATCAAGTTTCAAACAATATGCTAATTAGCTTATTAAATATTAATTGATTAGTTAATATTTAGTATAATATGCCTTTTCCTCACTAAAATAAGTTTTAACATATATTAATAACCCACTGTGAAAAAATTGGAATTTAAAAATAAAAATTTTATAAAAATCTTCTAGTGTATACATATACCTTGATAAGATAAAAGACGGGAATTTTATTAACAAAGCCAAAACAATCGCTAAAATAATGATATTATTCAACTCCTTTTCTAAAGTGCAGTCCGAATTTTTAGATAATTTTTAAAGCATAAAATATGCCGTTGCACCCTTCCATACATTCTGCTTAATTGAGATTTATGCGCATCAAAGAATCTC
>JAPMOQ010013864.1:0-14265 GCA_026543055.1 Argiope trifasciata
GTCTTAGAGATCGCACTCGAAGAAATAAGTAAATTATTTTTTAAACGCATCAGCTGAAACTTGTTGAAAAAGTGCTCGTGTGTTGAAGGTCACAAAACGAGAAGCTACAGGGCCAATACATTCAAGTGAGCAAAAAATAGAATACGGGTGACCGAAAGTCAGTCGCTAGGGTTTTCATACATCGTCCCCGGTTAAGGGTTAAAATGGCATCAAAATTTCATTTCATAGAATAACGTGCCATCAACCAATTTTTTAATTACTTCTGTTATACGCGATTCTCACATTGGAAGTCACGGGGAATTCTGGCTTTAGGTGCAATCGAAACATCTGGTAAATTCGAATAATTCGAAGATGTCATGTTTATAGGCCATCCTTTCATGTCATATTTACAGCATTTCTCAATACGTGCAACGAGGTGAAGTGTAATAAAATGTTTCACGATTATGGTTTGTATCTGCAAGTGATACATATATCTTTAGACATATTTTGGATTCAATAAGATTAATAAACTATAGTAAATGCCTGGTAAATTTGTGATTCCTTTATAAACGAGCCTGTTAAAAAAAATTGAAAAACGTTTTAGGTTTTCTGAAATAAACTTTTGCGTCTTTATTACAGATGACAAAAAAATTTCATACTTAATAGTTTTGTCTCAACACAAATTCTAAATTTTATAAATAGTACGCATACATCTAATGCACAATTCGCACTTTCCATTTTGTACACGTGGCACAATCCATGGCACATTTTACAAGATGAAGTGAAACATAATTTTGCACACAGTGCTTAAAACATGAATCTAAGCATGTGCTAAGCATGGTGTTTCTAAATTGATGGAAATAGGGTAGATGGTAGTTCATTTGCGTAGAAATAAGTCACATTTGCAATGGAACAACTTCACGGAAGAGGAACAGAATGAAGTTATAGGTGCATTTTGAATGTGAGTTAAGGAAGAGGTGCACATAATAATGTCCTCTGTTTGCATAAGAATTTGCAGTGATTATCTTCCCATAAGTACATAAAATTTTGCTGAAATTTAAGTTCATTCAGAGTGACAATCATTTACAGTCCGAAGGTTAAAATTAGAATTTAAAAATTTCTATTATCTGCATAACCACGACGTAGGATTTTCATTTTTGTCCTTCCTTTGGAAATATTTGCACTTTTTACTTGCAAATACTGTGATTTGAAATATATTGAACCTTTTAAATTCTTGTGTCTCACTGTTATCACAAAACAAAGTGACATTTTTCTTTAAAAAAAGTGCATTCCATATTTGTAATTCAATAACAAAAAAACTAAATAATTTAAATGAAAAAATCGGTCTCCATGAGCGATTAGTTTACAAAAGAAAAAAAAAGGCAAACATTCTTTATATCTTCAAAGAATATCCGTTAGAAAGGATTTCCCAGAAAATGCTTCCTTATTTTTAGCATGGCAAGAGAGAAAATACTAGACCTAAATAATCAGCAAACGTGTGTGCTACATAAAACGCTTTTTGTAGCGTAGTTAAGCTGCATATAATTATTATTACTATGGGCTGACATCTACCCGATGTCGGGTTTTGGCTAAAAACGAACTAGATACTGAATAGGCAAAGGATGTGGCACACAAAGACTTTTATTCCAAAAAACACGGACAAACACAAAAGTTACATAGAAAGGTTAAAAGAGAAAAACCAACCCAAAACTACAAAAACGACTGACTATGTACAGAACTCAACAGTTGACGTCAGTTCAGGTTAGCTCTGATTGGTTAGTTGAGGCGCTGCCATTCGCAACACTTTTATTATTTATTGTGGTATGGCAACAATCAAATGTAAACATATTGATAAAGAAAAGTTTCAAACTACTTCAAACAGTATTTTTACAACTGCACTGAATTCATCTCTTTATTAATTAATAAATATAAAGAATGTGCCGCTCGATAACCCAAGAACTTTATTCAGCCACAGAACATTCCTTATGGATACGCGGAAAAGAATATTGGCAAAAGAAACTGTTTATAAACATATTCATTGCATGTCGGTTTATATTGATTCGTTGGTTGAAGAAATTTTCGGAAAATGCTGTAAAGTAATTGTTTTTGTATTTTCGAATAAAAAAAGAGTTTAAAAAACAACTTGGATACAAAGGTAAACCAGTTAAGGGCCATATGTATTTTCAAAAATTAAAGAAAGAAAAGGTAGAAAGTTTTTTCTTTCCTTGTTAAAAACAGATGAAAAGCAAAAACATTTTTTAAATTATCAGTTAATGTTTCCAAGTTTTAAGACAAATATAACTCATGTTAGGAATTAAAAAAATAATCTTCATTCCTATTTAATGTTTATATATTTGGATTATATTAGGAACTAACATGACGAATATTTCCGGACTCTCAGGCATTAAAACAATTTCCACGGAATAATCCTTAATTAACTGATTACTTGCTTATTAATTTAGATATTGAAAAATTTTGGAGAAATTACTTTACCAAACTTCAAGAAACAAATCCTGCTTTATAGTTTTAAGTTTTAGTTTTTATGACAGAGAAATTGCACAAAAAATAGATATGAAAAAAAATAGCATTTAATAGGGATGAAAAAATACAAAAAAAATTTTAGAGACTTAATTTAACTTTTAATTAGTTGGAGATAAGTTATAACTTGTTTCTTTTTTGTCCTTTCTTATTGACTTTTTACTCTTTCATTATGCTCTAAAGTGCAAATGGGTATTGCAAAGTACTACTTCACTCCTTTCTAAGACATTCGTAGAACCGGATCATCCCTATAATAATGGCGGCAACTATGGTTTAGTCTTATGGTCCAATATCAGCCACGGTGCAACTTCTCCCTTAAGCAGAACGTGATTTCCTCCGTACCTAAACTTCACGATTAATTGGGTGACAGAATGGATAATACTCGAAACTTTGAGAATTCTATCGGTCCTTCAATTAGGGAACGAAATGCGTACAGATACGATCTGATTGGCACAAAAAATTCTAGTCCCATTTCCTAAGAACTATAAAAGGCTTGCACTCTCAAGTTGTGGCAGTCGTGAATTTAATTGAAGTAGTGAGTAAGCAGCTAAGGCGAAAACAGACAGAAAAGTGTTTCAGCCTTCTGGATTCACCGTAGAGCGAAGCTACGAGGATCCCTTCTTTTGCTGAATCCCGTCAGACCGTTTTGTATGCTATGGACATTGTTAGTACCAGATTTCTACTCCTGGGCTATTGTTGTTGCTGTGTGCTGCTGTGTGTTTGTTTTGGCTGAAAATATTTGGCGATTTTGTCTTCTTCTATCTACGTGTAAATAAACATACTCATTATTTTTCTACTAAGTGGCTGTTCATTGTGTTCTTCGTTCCATACACCCACTACACTAAACGAATCTGACAGAATTGAAATCTGTAACAATATTTAGGTGTTTCAATAAAACTCATACTACATTACTTATGTAAGGAAATGAAAGTAACTTCATATATTAAGCTTGTATTGTGAAAAAGATGTTTAAAATTTATGCATTTAAAATAATTAATTGTCTAATTTAAGTTTAAACAAACTATTAATCAAGCAATAGTTAATAATCAGCAATTTAGAAACTGAAACATAAAAAGAAAACATTCAAATTTTAATTACCATCAGCTAATATTAAAATAATACATCAAGTGAAGTAGTACTGTAAAGTAGTTATAAAAATTACTATGACCGATATTTAGTCTCGAGCATCATAAATAATTTAGAGAATAAAATCTGGTGTTTAATCCATTGAAAGGTAGGTACAAAGTTAATTTGATTTGCATTGCAGTTTACTGAATTTCAAAATGTCTCGGAAAAAAACGAATAAAAAGTTCGATATATAGATATAAATTGAACAATCAGTTTTGAAGTATTACGATGGTTATAATAATGTGTTTCTTAAAACAATTATTCAGAAAAAAGGGCCAAGACACTCTATAAAATTGATCTGTTTTAAATTACGTAATATTTTAAATAAATTTGTAATGCCATTTTGGTAACAACAATCTTAACTTTCCAAATTTTACAATTGAGTTTGAAAACTAATTTTTTCCCTACTAATATTAATAAGATATTTCTTTCAAACACAAGCGGTACAAATATTAGATTGTTTATTCTGCCATGATGTCTAAATAATAAGATCTTGTTTCCAAAAATTGAGTTTCTTTTTTTTTTCTTCAATGGTATTTGGAAAATGGAGAAAGGCAATGACAAGTATCATGGTATTTTCATATTGGCAATTATATGGTTTCGAAGATTTTTGTATGATGTAGAATAAAAAATTATCGCTTTATAATTCGTCCTGCTATAATTCAGTATTTCAATGTGAGTATTTATTTTACTTCGCCTTCTCTCACCAATAATTTACATTTCTCATTAGCACAAATTTCAGTTATGATCCTTCTTTCTCAACAAATAAAAAGTAATGCTTGACTGAGCTACCCATACGTTATTCTCTAGTGAAACTCAACGAAACGCTCAGAAATACTTAATAAAAAAAATCGTATCTTGAAATTGCAACGTCCACCAAAGGACGGTGCATTTGCCAAATGATTAATGATAAGTGAGAAAAATCAACAACTGTATCTTAATTTTCATTACATAAATCGCAAGTTTTGTGTCTCCTAGTGGTATTTCAAAAGCCCTTATTAGATGGTATTTTCGCAACACTGTGGCAGTTAACGCCATTCACAATTTTTTGAAAACTCCACTTGAAGGCTAAGTTCGATAAGTTTAGTCAAAATGGAGGCATCAGTTTGCCTCGCTCTTACCAGGACGTTGAAATCCATTTTTTTCATTGAAGAACGATATTTTAGGTCACATAAACTATATCATTGATGATATCTTATTTAAAAGAGCACAGAAAATAATGATAGAAAAACAAAAAATAGACAAATAATTTTTAAAACTGAAACGCAAACACAATCACAAATGCCATGCAAAAAGGTATCCGTTATAAAATCTTTCCAAATATATTTTCAATACATTTGGAAAGATTATTTATAAAATTAAGATGATACAATATTATTTGTACTGCAAAGTTTTTGGTAGTTACTCTGAAATTTAATTAAAATATAAAAACCCCAGGGTGGTACCCCCCCCCCAAACTTTCTTGTATATTCTGTAATAAATTTGCTACCTCTGAGAATGAATTACATGATATTTGCGTACTATAAAAACAATATATTAGCCTTTAACTTGCATTTAGCATTTCAACAGAATCTATTGCTTCCTCGGTGGGTTATTTGGAGATTCAACCTTGATCAGTAAATGCGGTTAAAGTTTTAATTTAAGTTTAAAGTTAAAATTTTTTTTAAAAAATCAGATAATTGTAATATTTTTATCGCCATCTCTTAGATATGACCGAAATTCATTGCAATAGGATGAACGATTTAGGAAAACACGAAAGCCATGCAGCAAACATTCTTTTTTTATTTATAATTACATAGACTGCATTTTCATTACGCAACGTTTCAATTTAGGTTTTGTTTATTTTCACTTGTTTAAAAATGTATGTCTCGAATCGTTCTAGAAAAATGGAATTTAAAAACGTTAAAATTCTGCATGGGTAGAAACATTCTACTTGCGGTTCAGTTTTCTTATTTTTTTAATCCTACTGAGAGCATCATTTATTTATCTTACTTTTCCAAATTATATTTCCTTAAAGACATACCTCTTGAATCCGTAATAATGTTTCTTCAGTTACGACCATTTTACTCTCAACGAATAAACAACGGAAGTGTTCACCTACCAGCTGATTTTTTTGGATGAATGATAAATAAGATTCTTCGAAGCAGTCAATCTAATGCAATACAACAACAAAAGCTTCTTCTTTGATTTTCAAACATCTTTCTTTACTTAGGGCTACAAGATTAATATTCTAAAAAAGATGCTTTAAATGAGCATCTTCGAAATGCTTGGAATATAACGTGGCTCATTTCTATGAATATGAAGAAGGCCGTTGCTGTCATTTTTGTGAAAGGGGAGCAATGGTGGCCGTCCATACACACGAGTTCCTTGAATATACCAATCGCGGAAAATAAAATGAAAATATCCTTGTCCAAATCCAGATCGTAAACTCACTTTCAATAGCCTTATCAATAACAGTAGAAATTAGCACTGTGATGAATTTCACCTCATTATCTCATTTATTGGAAGACGCTTCCCCCTACTACTAAAAAGTAAAATGTTATTATACAAACAAGTTTTAAGACTTATACTCACTTCCGATGCGCTCAAATTTGGTGACTCATTGGTAAAACCAACCAAAATGGAACTCAAGGTTTGCATAATAAAATTCTTCGCATCATTACCAATGCTTCCTGCTATATCTGGAATGATATTTTACATAGAGATCTTAAAACTCTGAAACTCAACGAATTCATAAAACAATTTTAAAGAAAACTTTTTAGTCAACTCAGAATTTATAAAAATCCCATAGTCAAGGATCAAATGAACTACGCCAACTGAGATTGAAAATACGCCTTTCCTTTCCCCAATACTAAAAAGACTTGGAAACTTAGATCTAATTTACTTCTTCCTAAATTAAAATTGCATCAAAAGCACTGTTTTGGATTTTAAAGTTAAGCGCTTTGAAGGTATATTTTTTCTATTTAACTCGGGTATCAGAGGAAGTTTATTTCTGTTGTTCCTTCTTCTAACTACCTCAAACTCAGTAGGAAAGCCGTGACACTAAGGCTCTTTTCACACCTAATTCAAGCAAGTAGAGTTTTAAATCTTGACATTCAACAGGTAACGGCCTCTACTGAAATTATTGTTATTTTTGTAATAAGATTGGAAAAGTGAATTTTTCACAAATAATATTTAAGCGTAGTTCGTAACTTATTCAATATAATCAAAAAAACACATTTTAAGTTATAACATACGGAAAGATGTAAGAGGTATTTTTTCATCAGTTGCCAACATTTAGTTTCTTCTTAGACTAATTGCATTTCAAACTTGGATAAATTGTAATTGATGATGCTTTTGTATATGCTTTTTTCTTAATTTGTAGAAACTATATTTGAATCTACGGAATTAAACCCTAGACATTATCGTGCGACCATGATTCGGATGTTCGATTTCTTTTATCTTGAATTTTTTTTTCTCCTTTTAGGATTTCAGCTTCCACCACAGTTAATTTTTGTCCATATTTCGTGGTATTATACTAATTATGGTAGTCAATTTTTTAGTGCAGAAAGATTAAACTCTTTTAGAATCCAGAAAGCGTGGCACTGATTAAAAACGTTTATGAAACTTGTTCTAAAAATTTTCTTTTGCATATAAGTCTAAATTCATAACAGAATTAGCATATGACTTATACTGTTTGAAATTGCTTACAGCATATATTCTGTTGAATTTTCAACCATTGATTTAAGTTTTAAAATCTTATCTGATTTTCATTTGAATTTATTTTTCGAAATAACGAAATATGATTGAAGATTTTTAGATTAAATTAATCGAAGTAATAACTCAAGATTATGTAATATTTTTCAATAAAAATATCTCTGGTTATACAAAACTCTTATAATTAAAGCAATTTTCAAGATAGAAGTTTGATATATTAATTTTATGAATGCAATTTTATAATAGGAATAGCAGGAATTTTCAAATTGGATGCACTTAAAAGCGCATCAACGCCTTTAACGAAACTTTATCAACACTTCAAATGTGATAAAATGCCAAGTAAAAAATTAAAAGAATAGTCACACAGAAGCTTTCAAAACACACGGATGCATTGATACATATCTCAAAATCTTTATTATTTACAATGGAAGAAAAAACCAGGTTGAGATATTTCTATTCAACTTTTTTCAATTTATTAAGATTATGAAATGAAATTATGTAAAATAAATAATTTTTAGTTCTTAAATTTAGCCGAAAATTAGATTACGAATAATCAGTCAGTTTTCAATGAAAACATGATTTTAAAAAATTTTAATACGGTTTTAAATTTCTCTCTGACGGAGGATATTTTCTTGGTTTAACTCGAGAATCGACAAAAATGTCTTTAAACTTAATTTTCAAAGATTGAAAAACAGCGTTTTATTTATTTTCTCAAATTGTGTCACATTTGTAATTTTTTTTGACCTGTCGAACTCTAGTCGTCAGTATCGCACCGGAACACTCTTTTATTACTAGTTGATGTAATAAATAATTTTTTCAGGATTTGTAATAATTGTTCTGCAGTTATAAATATTAAATTTTCTTTGTAACACTGCATTTGTGGAGAGTCAAAGTGTACATGACTTCTGGAACGGGCCACATTCGCAAGTTTTAATACACAATACCAGAAAAGAAAGCAATAAATATTACGTTGTCAAATTGTGTAGTTTAAGTATTAACAGTGCCTTTAGTTGCAATAGAAATATGCCTGTTAATACAAAGTAGCAAAATTAAACCATTCATAACAGAAGAAAAAATAACAAAGCCGATTATAAAACTAAATATGAGATCTGCAGCTAAGACCAGGATACAAATAAACGCAAACAAATCTTAATTTTCAACACCCGGTAATTAGTAATCAATGAGAGTCGCTTAAAATAATGAAAGTTACATAAGCCGAAAGGGTTTGTTCGTCTTCGTTATAGGAATCAAGAGGATTTGGTGTTTTAGTGGTATTTAGAGAAATACTGAAGAATTTTTTGCAAATTTCTGATTTACGTGTCAGTTCATGCAACATTAACTTTTGATAAAGGAGATGGTAAAAAAAATTTCATAAATAAAAATAAAAATTTGATGTTTTAGTGGAAGAGATATGTTAACTAGAGCAAGAAATAAACATGTGTTGATTTAGTAAATTACGAAATAATTTGTTCGATATATTAAAGAGAGTTTAAAACATATGTTGCTTATTTCTTCAAGGTTAGTTAGCTAATTAGTTATTGAAAAAATTAGTTCTATTTTTATCCATTCTCTAAATATTAGGTTCCAACCAGTAAATTATATGAATTTCTCATTTTGCTTTATGTTTTGCAATATTAAACCAATTATGAAATATTTCTAAAGGAAAGGGCCACTTATTTTTCAATTTAGAAATTATGGGATAAAATTAAACATTGTTACACAAAATCTCCAAGCATCTTTAGTGAATTATATGCATTTCTCAATTTCCTTTATGTTGTGCAATTATAAAATATTTCTAAATGAAAGGATCGCTTATTTTTCATTATAGGATAAATTTAAACATTTTAATGCAAAATTTCTATAAAAGGTTTGCTTAATTCATAAAGCATTTCACCAATGAATTCAATAATAGAATTTGAGAAATCAGCATAAAAATTGAAAAATCTTGTCAAACATTAAAAATTAATATCACATCCTAAAATTTGATTTATATGTTTAATAATTTTAAAAGATTTGATTTTATAAATATATAACAATAAATAAAATTAAAATATTATAAAAAAAATTTTTGTTCAAAAGCGCGTGTGTGTTGATGATTTGGGGGCTTTAGTGCTCTTCAAAACAGAAAATTCAACTAGGGCAACGAAATTCGACACAGGCATACATGGAAGTTTGGTCTTTTTAAATTTTAACTGGGAGCGAAAATAATCATGAATTTTAATAACATTCTCTCCTATAAAATTTTTGTGTTATTCACATGCTATGAAATTGTTATTTTATCATCATCAGTTTCATTACCAATAAAAAAATTTGAAAATTTTCAATAAACTGCAAAACATAATTTTTTTCTGAGAGTTATTCTTGGCTTTTTTCGTAACCGTCATGCAATCGCGCCATATGTTTGGTGTGTGATCAAAATTAAATAGCGCCAGATACATTTAGAGTTTTCGCACCTATATGACAATATTTCAAAGCAGAATGCAGACGAAACTCTACTTTTTTTTAAATTTTATATTGGGCATCATTAAAGGTGGAAATCTATTAGAGCAAATAAGCCATCGTTCCCTGTATAGGCCAGGCGCAATATTTAAATGGCTTAGTGAATAATGATAACCTAATTTGGATAAAACAATCATCTCTACTTATATGGAAATTTGAAATTTTTTTCTTCTTAGTCAGCAAAAATAAGGGTTGCGATGTGTATTTACATAAATAATCATGGCTCGTATTTCCCCGAGGAATTAAAAGGCAGGGCGCCTGTAATACGCTCAGTTATCTATCAGCGAAATGTTGATGGAATAAAATTGTTCGTCTTGATAAAACCCCGAATTCAATAGTTTTAAAGGACAATTTTTATTAGATGGAACTTCTCAATTTCTCAGTCTTTGTGTTAGGCTCAAAATATCACTGCTTATAAGAATATGTCTATAATTACATTTTGTGTGATCTGTGGGCTGCCCAATTCCAATAACGCATCCAACGCGATTTTGTGCTTTGAAACATTTGGTACATCGTGATAACCAGAAGAAACTCCAACCGATTTTCAAGATAAGTTTTCACCTTATGTTTCAAGAATTTCCCAGAACACATTGCAGTCAATTATGATAATTTCTCTTATTCTAGCAGGTAGCTAGAGAGTGATTTTGTGCTTTGAAACATCTGATACATTGTGATAACCTGAAGAAACTCCAACTGATTTTAAAGATACCATTTCACCTTACCATCTTATCTTTTCCCAAAACGCATTGAGGTCAAATATGGTAATTTGTATCATTCTAGCATTCAGCCGAAAATGATGGCAGTTACGTTCGGCGTTTCTTGAGCGCTAAAACGTTTAGACCTCTTTAAATGGAAACTGAAAGCGCAATACATTAAAACACTCAATCTGATAACGAAATTTTGTTTGATTTTTTAAGTTGGTTCAAAAAACTTCCCTGAATTCATTTACATTTTATTCTAAAATTTGCAAACATAGCCTCGTATCCAGTTAATACTGAAACAGATTTATTCAATTGGATAACCAAGATAAATATATTTAATTAGATATTAGATATTATTTTGAATACGAGGCCACTGCTTGTTCCGTTTCCATGACGATTAACCCATTTATAAAAATAAAAATAATAAAACTAGTGGCAACCGAGATGGATGCTTAGTAACTAAGAATTCGGTAGCTGGTGAATGACGTTTAAGTTCATAATCCTTCACGTCGTTTACCCATTTAAATAATCGGTTATAAGACCACATTATTTAAATAGGGAAATGTTCATTCCTCAATAGCAAAGTCATCTTCCTTAAAGAATTGAGCACTCAATTTGAGGTTTATAAAATGGATTTGTGCTTCCGCATTTCAGGGGGAGTTTAAAATAATGGGATGAGTTTAAATGCAATACATGCAAATAGACATAGTTCATGTAATAATTGGAATGAGAAAAAAGGGACTTTTTGCAGAAAATTTGTGAACGGAATTATACGGGATGTACAAATGCGTTTCGATGGTCAGTGTCAAAATAGACACCGATTCATAAAGAACACAAAAAATATTGAATGGCCTGAGAATTTGAATCAACATCATTGTCTGTAAGTATGCAAAATTTCAAATTTCTTTGAAATTACGACATTGCATGAAACATAGATTTCAAAGTTTCACCAATAAAAACATAAAATAAATTAAGTAAATTAAACGTGTTTGCAGATTTATGAAACCTTCAAATTCTTACATTTTTCTGGCTTCTCTTTTTTTTTTTTTTTCGATGTCACAGCATAGTCATTTTACTGATTTCTCAAATTGGAAGGTTTTGAAGAAACTAAGAAATAAGTCAGGTTAGAGTTTGTATGTGAATTTAAAAAATTAGTTTGCAGATTGCAACATTTCCTTTTTTCTAAATTTTATATATGATTATATTGATCTTCATTATCTGAATCGCCTAGAGTGTCTTTTTATTTATAGTCATTTATTGTCTACAGGATAATTTTCTTTTAATCATCCTCAGAATCATAAATAATCATGATCATCAACAGGACTTGCTCAGAATATTGCCATCGAAGTTGATCCACTGCTAATAAATAATTTAGAAATGATGTTCCTTTTTACATAAAAAAGAAAAATGAAAATTTTATAAAAATTTAAATAAATACACACGGGCGTTAGGTACCGCCATGTCTCGCATATATCAATATAATTCTACTGTGCGTGGCTCAAAAACTATACTTTTTACTTCCATTCGAATGGTTATAGCTGAATAGAAACAAATCACTTTGCGAACAATTCATATTTCTTTATCGCCTTTTATTAAATTTGAAATCGTTAAACACATCACTACATAATTTAGTTATAAAATATTTACAAATTCGCTCTTTGCAGAGAGTGTTGTTTCCGAAAAATTAAAATCCATTTAAACGAATTAAAAAAAATTAAAAAATTCAGTAGGATTCATTAAACGGAAATTTATTCGAGAGTGAGAAGAAGGTTGTTAAATGTGTGTTGGTTGTGAGTTTGTTTCCGAAAAGGACTCCTGGTATTTTGCAAAGGGTGGCCAGCCTATCTATGTGCAACCCCTACCACCGGCCCTAGAAGATCATATGCAGAAGAACTAAATACTCGTTTTAGAAGGAAAAGCTTGTTGTAATAACTCCCAATCAATCGAATCAACAGCATAGACGCAGGGATTTCAACTAGCCTCCAGAGAAGGTCCATGAAACAGTAGCTGAAACATCCTTTGAAATATTTTTTGTTTTTTGAAGCGCATTTGAATTTTTGAGCAAGTGAAGGCAATAGCTTTCAGGCAAGAATTTCTTCTTATTCAGAATATATACTACAAAAGAACCATTGAGAGAATTTAAGCTAATTAAAATTACAAAAAATAAAAAAAGGAATCATAAACTCAAAGAAACACGGAAGGCTATTATACGTCAAACGTGGAGAATGGGTACAGCTATCCTTTATTAAACTCTGTAACCCAACCAACACTTAAAAACCAAATGCAAATGAGGGAAGCCAAATTGAAGAAATGGCTCTTTACAATGGCTATTCTAATTCTCAAAATTCCAATAAGCACCAATGAACGATGCAATTATCCAATAAATTGGCAGTACGAAAAGAAACAAACAAAAGATTAGATTAAATTTTGGTACATAACGCAAGGGTTTTGCGTTTTCTAGTGGTGTTTTCATCGATTGTCATCAGAATATTATTTCTATAAATCTGAGTCTGTCTCTTAACCGAATTTCCAATTTTTCGAAATCTGAGAGATGTGGTTTAGTGCAGTAAATGCATTTCTTGACTTTTGATTTCTTCTTGATTTTTTAATTAACTTTAATATAAAAAAATTAATTTTTTTTTAAATTTAATTCCGATTTTTAATTTTGCTGTCTACGAATTTGGTGACTGAATTGAAATCACGGGAAAAATTTAGCTAGTCAATATATATTTAAAAAAATAAAATTGTAATAGCATCGAGTGTCATGCACAGCAAGTCTTAAAAAATGTTTTTGAACTTTAGAGGATGAATAAAAATTATTTTATTGACGATTGAATATTTGAACAAAATTTATATTGGGAGAGTGTGAGCTAATAGTAGGAATTGAAAAAAACGTGTAGGTTGTAGAAACTATCTTAGGCATGTTAGGGTGTTTTTCAAATGCAGAGAGTAAATGCTAAGGATATATAAAGTATATAAAGAATATATAAAGGATATATAAGGATATATAAAATATTCAGATCAGAGTACAAACACAAATCACAATTGCTAAGCAGAAGGAAACATCATGGAATACTTTTTTTTGTGAATTATGTAACGAAGTGAGAATAATTCAAGTAAAATATGAGGTGCATTATTAATAATTTAAGCATTAAAACACTGAATCACAGTTATATATAAAACAACACACGCAACGTCTAACGCTTCAGAAAGCAAATCTTGTAATATTTTAAATTATGCATAATTTCTATTTCGATGTTGTGAATTTCCGCCCTATTAAAACTACAGTGGTAATAAACTTGGAGGAATGGTATATAATCAAATAACAAAGTATTAAAATTCTACTATGATGCAAAAGTTCAAATCAATTTCCCTTTTTTCTGCTATATTACTTCGAAAATATAAAATTGTTTCAAATTTTATTTGTTTAATTATATAGCTAATATTTTCATTTACGATAATTTTAGACTCAACAAATAACGCACAGATGCCTTTAGCCATGCGTCAATACTTCAACATCAATCGTTGCTATACGTTTCTGTGAATTAAATACTGCTTTATCGACTACTCACATTTACTAGCAGTTCGCATTTTCTAAGCTCTGACAACAACAAATAATATAAAAGTACATAACTTGTATGGCACGTGACTTTTCTTTGCAATATGCACTCACAATTCAGCACCTTTTTCTAATGAAAGGGATGAATACAAGGTGGATCAGTAG
>JAPMOQ010013870.1:0-21735 GCA_026543055.1 Argiope trifasciata
GAAGTTAGATGTAGAGGGCAATTTAATTTTTATATTATTGTAACATCTTATGTACACAATCGGTAACATAAATGTAAGCCTAATAAAAAAAATACGGTTTAAATGTCTGACATGTTTAGAATTTAAAAATATTTTATTGGAAGAACCTTGAATATTAAACTATGCATAAAATATTTAATTGAAACTGAACCAATATATTTTCTGGTAAATCGTTAATTAAAATTATTGAACATTTTTAACCCATTTATGCCTACTGCTCCATTTTTGGAGCACCCCTCACATAAAAGTTATTTTTATTATATTTGTTTTACCTAACATATAGAAATGTCATGCAAAAATACCGATTTTTTTAACCTTAGGCATAAATGGGTTTAACAACTCAAACAATATAAAATTAATTAATTGTTAGACTATTAAAAAATAGAATATTTTAATTAAAGTAGTTTAACATTTTATATTACTTCTTATAAAGTTTAACATTTACTTTTCAGGAAATCTTTAACCATTTTAAAAAATGATAGGGGAATGAATTATATAATATTATGAATATAATATGTTAACCTTTTAAAAGAAAAGAAAAATATGCATGTCTTTCCTTGTTAATTCTACTGAGTTATATTTTCCATTTTAGCGAATTTATCATTAAAAAAATTAATAAATAGTTCTTGACAGAATATTAAAGTTTTAGGAATAAAGTTTAAAGTAATATTGAGGACCCATTTCATAAATTTAGGAAAATTAATTAGTTTGTAAAAAGTCTAACAATTCCTCGTCAAGATTTAAAAGCGTCGTTTTTCTGATCTGCAATGTTATAAAATTCAATACATTAATTATGATAATGACAAATTATGTTTTAATGTTTTTAACATTAAATATAATATTTGTCTTTAAAATAATGTTTTGTAACATTACATGCTATTTAAAAGTATGAAATTTAATATGCATAAAATCTTGCTGAGGGAAATAAGTGAAAATTATAATAACGAGTAGATAAATCTCTGTAAAGCAAACTCTGTTGCAAAACAGAAAACTAAGAAAAATGAGGAAGAATTTCAGAAAGTTAATTAGTTTGTAAAATGTCTATAACAATTCATCTTCAAGCCTTATAAGCATCGATCTTCTTATCTGCAATGTAATAAATATTATTTACATTAATTATAATAATGTCAAATTATATTTTAATGTTTTTTTAAAGTTAAACATAATATTTGATTTTAAAATGTTTTCTAACATTACGTGCTATTTAAAATTACGAAATTTAATATGCTTAAAATCTTTCTTAAGGAAATAAATGAAAAATGTAATAAAGAGTAGATAATTCCTTTGTAAAGCAAACTCTATTGTAAAACAGAAAACTAAAAAAAATAAGGAAGAATTTCGGAAAATTAATTTAAGGAATTTTGGAAAATTAATTAGTTTGTAAGAAGTCTATAATAATTCATCTTCAAGCCTTAAAAGCATCATTCTTCTGATCTGCAATGTTATGAAATTCAATAAATTAATTATGCAAGTATCAAATATGTTTTAATGTTTTTTAACATTAAGCATAATATTTGTTTTTAAAATAATGTTTTTTAACATTACGTGCTATTTAAAAGTACGAAATTTAACATGCATAAAATCTCACTTAGGGAAATAAAGGAAAAATATAATAAAGAGTAGATAACCACCTGTAAAACAAACTCTATTGTAAAACAGAAAAATAGGGAAGAAAAATGCAAATATAAAAGTTATGGGGAAAAAATTGACCTTTCACGGGGCATTCACATGTCTCTGAAACAGAAAATCTCAACAGTCTCCTGAATTCTTTTTCGTCGTAATTTCCATACAATTTAAGCATTCCGAATTTTCCGCATACTCTGCCATTGTCATCTAAAAACATTAAAAAATAAATATCTATTTTCAGAAATTTCAATGGTGAATTTTCAGGGTCAATCATACTAATAATAAATAACGAAAAAATTCCATAATCTGATTTGCTAAGCACAAATTGGTAACAGTTTGTTTAAAAATCAATGTAAAAACGCCACTAAGTACTATCATATAAGGCAACATTAATTTGTAATTTTGATTTAAAGATTACTGTACCATAAATTCGAAAAAAAAAATAGTTTTAAACATAAATATTGTTACGAAAGTGTAGTTTTGCTTTCCCGCTCAAACAATGCCATTGTAAGGAAGACAGATTTACAGTAATCTGTATTGAATAGTGTCTAGGTGAGACGTCAAAAGTCCTAGGGCTTGACCACAAACTTGGCAACTTTGACGACAAAATGGATAATACCCGAAACATCGAGAATTTTCCCGATCCATCCATTAGGAGCCGAGATACAGCCAGAATGCTCCTAATTGATCCAGAAGATTTTAGCCCCGCCTCCAGCCGCTATATATAAGACAGCCAGTTTGCGGAGTGGGTGTTCAATCTGTATTTGAGGGAGGAATGTTTTTCCTCAACCGAAAACTAAAGAACTCTAAGCTACATAAACATATATTGTCAGCAAGAACACGAAAGCTACGTGTGATAATTATGTATGTTATTAGCTGTAAAACCAATGAGCTGTAAAACACTCTACAAATAAAAGTGGGTGTTCAATCGGGAAGACAAGAAATGCGGCTGAGTTGAATCGAGAAGACATGAACTCAGAGATCTTGGAAGCTGAACGAAGTACGGCGGTGGTCGACCGAGTAGACCTGAATAGAGAGGTCCTGAAAGGAGGACTGCTGGATCGCTGTATGGCGTATTCTGACGAAGCCTGTGTCGTAGCCCGTTGTGTCGTCGTCGGGAACGGAGCTGTCCTGAGCTAAGGGGTAGTCCCGCTGTGCGAAGTAGTGAGTCGGCAGCGAAGGCAAGAAGAGGCAGAGGAGTAGTTTGAGCCTGTTCGGGAGAGACTTACGCGAGTGTAGACAGAATCCCAGAAAGATTCCCTCTCCTGCTGAATCCCGTCTGGCCGCTTTGTGAGCTGTGGACGTTGTCACTACGGAATTTCTGCCTGTGAACTACTATATGCAGTAGAGTACTGCTGTGTGCTGTCCTGTGTGTTCACCTCGGCTGTATATAGTTGTCGTTTGTACATAATTGTCGTCTCTTTGCTATAAATATTTTTCCTCTTTGTGCTGTCCTGTCTTCGTCCTGTTAATAAACGTCGTCTGCGCTGTGTCGTCTACTAAAGGATTGATCATTGTGTGCTCATAATCTTCTCACACCCACTATACAAGTGAACGAACCCGACTGATGGGAAATCCGCAACAATATCAATCATATTGAAGTCACACAAAACAGTTCCATCTGATTTAGTCGTAGAATATAATGTAGATCATTTCAAAGAAAATTATCTAACTGATTCATCCCCATTATTAATGGTATGAATTTGGAGTAAAATGAATAATTGTTTATAAATAATAATGCTTATATAAATTTTGCTCTAAAAGAAACTATCCATATTTAATTTTTATACAAATAGACAATAAGATAAGAAATAAGTGCTTGTCAGTCTGAGTTCAAAATGACCCCATGTATATGCTAATATTGAAAAAAAATGGATGTATGCAATGAAGGGATTTGAAAACCATGTATCTTCAATATACAAAATATACGAGCATTCATAATCTAGATCTTATATGATAAAATAAATTATATCAATACTAATCTCATGCATATTAATCAATAAAACTTAAAATCTATTGATAAAGTATAAAAGCTGCTTTAAATGATAAGATTAAATATAAATAAAAATAATTACGAAAGTTAAAAAAACATTTAAATTAAATACAACTAAAACAGTTTTACTGTTAAATTTACATAAAAGGATATGCATTCCTACTTAATGATAAAACAAAATGGCATATTTAAATTACAAATTAGCATTTCTGAAACCAAATAATTATAAAATTACTTAAAAACTTCCTACCTATCTGAGGAGGTGATATAGAAAGCACTTTGACAACTGAAAAAAAAGAAGGAAAAAATTTTAATCAATGCACTCTCTGTCTGAAGTTATTATTTTCTCATTTTATTCACTTTGAATTAAAATCCTTTCATCTATATAGATAAAACTGAATGTTTGTCTGTATGTCTCTTATGATTTCCTAAACCGTTCATCCGATGGTTATAGGTCCGGGATGGTTATAGAGATAGTATAATTATCTAAAATAAAAATAATAATAAATAAAAATTCTAATCTCCAAATAACAAGCAGAGGAGATAAAAGATTTTGTAGAAAAGCTAAATCCAAGTTAAAGGTTAATATTTTGCAGTTATAGTACTTAAATGTCATGCAAGTCATTCTCAGAAGTAACAACTTTATGACAGATTATGCGAGAAAGTGTTGAGGAGACCAACCCTGGGGGTTTTAAATTTTAATTAAATTTTAGCGCTTTTCTCAGTAACTACCAAAAGTATTGTTGTACAAATAATTTCGCATTATCTTAATTTTCAAAAATTAATATTAAAAGATTTTATGGCATAAATATATTTTCTATGTTTAATGAATTTTAAAAGACACATTAGTCACATTATATAGATCAGTGGTTCTTAACCTTTTTAAGCCGCGACCCAAATTTGAGAAATATGTTCATGTCGCGCCCCAAAAAAATGTCAAAATTTTTTCATCGCTTTATTTTAGAGCGGATTTTTAAAAAATCTTCAATCCTACGATGATATTTTTTTTTAACTTACAAATTTTTTATTTATTTTTTTAATAATAAAGATAAACAAAAGTACTTTTCAATCCAAGGAAAATTTAATTAATAATCAAGTGTTTTTAATAATTTTTATTGACCAAATTAAAATATATTTATGACTTTTTGAAAATAATTGACATTTTAACTTATTCCTAAAAATAAAAGAAATATCAATACATATGTTAAGTCTTTTAAATTTTAAATGCAAGTCCGTACAGTTTTAATGAGAACCTTGTGCTTGAATACATTTTGAAAGATCTTCAAACCTCGGTTGAATGCTTGTCAAGGAGCACCTTATATCTATTTCAGGATTTAACTTGTTCTGATAATTGTTTTTGATTACACACAGAGCCGAAAAACCAGCCTCACACATATATGTTGTTGAAAAGGGCAATAATACTTTTAAGGCTTCTTTAACAATTATTGGCTTTTCGGTTTTTAATTTTAACCAGAAAGCACATAAAGATTGAGTGTTTTTGTAGAAATTGTATCGAAGTGCTTGGTCACTTTATATTTCTATGAATTGTTCTTGAAATTGATTAATATTAACAAATTCCTCATGCAAATCACTTACATCAAAATTAAATGGCATTCGAACCCAATTATATTTGAAAACATCGTCTGCAGGGAAATATCGATCAAAGTCTGCTATTAGTTTTTCTAAATGATTAATAATAATTTTCTGTATTTCAAAATCTGTGATATCAATATTATTGTCTTCAACAAGTAAATTAAGAGTCGGGAATGAAGCAAGTTTTTTTACTTCAACCTTATTTCTCCATAATTTGAGTTTATTTTTAAAACATGTAATTTTTTCAGTTAATTCAATAGTAGTATGATTACGTCCTTGCATAGACGTATTTAGATTATTTATTTCAAATAAAATATCTGACAAATAAGCAACTTGAGTAATCCACTTAAACTCGGAGAATTCAGATGCTAATGGGTATTTCTTTTCTCTCAAAAAAAAATCGACTTCTGTCCGCAATCATAATACTCTTTGAACAACTTTGCCCCGGGACAGCCATCTAACTTCAGAATAATATAATAAATATTCGCAAGCTTACTGAGTCTGCGCGCACGCAAAGCAATGGCGTGCGTATTACCAACACCTCCTAGAAGAGAAAGCCGCAGGACAGGAATTGGACGTCACTTCCGGAAGGCCATTCGCGAAGAGCGGTAAAACCGAAACATAGTATTAGGGAATAACTCTTCTAGGAGGTGTTGGTATTGCTTATTATTTGATGTATTACTAACTTTTTTGGTTCGACTCAACGCGACCCAAGAAATATGCTTCGCGACCCAATTCTGGGTCGCGACCCATAGGTTAAGAACCACTGATATAGATAATCAATATTACATATATACAGATATATTACATATATATATATAGATAGATATAGTAGGAATAGTAGGAATTAAAAAGAAGTGTAAGGTATCTCAATCATTATTTACTCATTTCAGACATTATTACTGACTAATGGGTAGTTAAACTGCAGAAGTCATTACCAACTAAATCGCAGAAACCCGGTGGCACTTGGACTCCTTCATTGGTGCATACAGGGCATGTGGTGGCCAATGGCGGACACATGTCGAAAAGAGTAGGAATGGCATATCTAGCTGGAAAATAACCGTAACCCAATCTCTGCCGCCGGGGTCGTCCTTGTTGAAGTCGAGTCTTTGGGCTTTCTGGTACCACAGTAGAAGGCTCGGTGGTGGCATTTGCAGTTAGTATGGATTCTGATACTTCTAAAGTGATATAAGTACAGATAATATCTTTTTTTTAAAAATTCTACTCTGATATTTCTAAAGTGATATAAGTACAGATAATATCTTTTTTGAAAAAAGAAATTCTAAACTGATATTTCTAATGATAAGTACATAATAAGTTTTCTGATAAGTACATATAATATCTTTTTTTTTTAAATTCTACACAGATATTCCTGATTCTGATATTTCTAAGTGATATAAGTACTGATAATATCTTTTTTAAAAAAATTCTACACTGATATTTCTGATTCCGATATTTCTAAAGTGATCTAAGTAGATATAATATCTGTTTTTAAAAAAAAATCTACACTGACATTTCTAAAATGATATAAATACATACATATATATTTTTTAATTATGATATATATTACATATATATATATAGATACTGATATTTCTGATTCTGATATTTCTAAAGTGATATAACTACAGATAACTGTTTTTAAAAAAATTCGACACTGATATTTCTGACTCAGATATTTCTAAAGTGATATAAATACATGTAATATCTTTTTTTAAAAAAATTCTACACTGATATTTCTGATTCTGATATTTCTAAAGTGATATAAATACATGTTATATCTTTTTTTAAAAAAAATTCTACAATGATATTTCTGATTCTGATATTTATAAAGTGATACAAGTACAGATAATATCTTTTTTTTAATTCTACACTGATATTTCTAAAGTGATATAAGTACAGATAATATCTTTTTTTTTAAAAAAATTCTACACTGATATTTGTAAAGTGATATAAGTACATATAATAACTTTTTTTAAAAAAAACTTCTACACTGATATTACTGATTCTGATATTTCTAAAGTAAGTACATGCAATATCTTTTTTTAAAAAAAGAATTCTACATCTACTAAGATTTTCACAATTCGAAATAAAACCGATTACACAAATTTCGTAATGACAAAAATTCATTATTTTGTGATTGATGCGAAAATACATTGCTTTCATTTAATATACTGTTAAACCAAACAAACCTTTAAATTGTTAATTAATTAAATTTTACGTTAACAAACCTTTAAATTTGCTGTCCATCACTAATAGTGACATCATAAGAAAGACCATTTTTCGATCAACTCTGTTGTGTGCTAAGTGGGCGCCGCGTCAGTGATCTCAAAACTTGGCGACAAATTTGCCGACTTTGATGACAAAATGGATAAAGCCGGAAACCGGGAATTTCCACCATCCGTCCAATAAGTACCGATATACTCCTGATTGGCCCAGAAGGTTTTTTTTCCATTTTCTGAGAAAATTCATTACTACTCGTTTTTAAATGAATTCAAGTGAGATAAAAAAATTTTACTCCTATTTTTAAATTTAATGAAATTCATATCAGAAAATAGTTGCTAATATAAATACACAGAGTGTTTCTAAAATAATGACATAAAATTTTAAAGTCATTCAAGTACACAAAAACAAATCTTTTTCATTATAGAACATCATTGACATTGAAAAAAAAAATAGTAACCGCTATAGGATCCTGTCGATTCTGCTACGATCAGTGGTGGCGGGGTGGTCGGCTGTATGCAAGATGAAGTAATCGTTATAAGAAATTAGCGTTAGTGTTAGTGAACTGCATTATGCTTACGTAAAAGTATCAATATATGAGGTCCACCATCATGATCAATGGCTCTTAACATACATGGAAAATTTGAAAAATATAAGCCTTCTTTGCTTTTCTGACATTTTTTTTTTCAAGGTTCGCCTTCTGTACTTCGGACTGTTTTTTTATGATGCACATATTGTGCACCGTTTGACAAGGGAGGATTACTGCGACAACATACAGGGTGTCCCAAATTAAAGTTATCTTATTCAGAGCTACCTACCCCCATAACTATTCATCCGAAAATTCTGAAATTTTGGGTACGCCTTAATAAAAAAATTGTAAAGACATTTTGCTATAAAAAATTAGTTCCAAATGTCACCACTAGAGGGCATATTATCAACTATTTCATCATAAGAATTACACATTAGCTTGGAATCAATCCAAGTCATGTTCGATATGATGCCCACCATTGTCAGCTACCGTCTGAAATCTGAAAATGGCATGTTCAATTGTAGAGCGTAGTTGTCTGGCTTGAAATACTGAACGCTTGGTAGCAAATATTGGCTTTAAGATCAGGCAACGTTCTTGGGTTGTGACGACCAACCAGATCTTTCAAATATACCCAGAGCCAAAAATCGCACGGATTGTCTGGGGATCGGGTGGGCCAAGCATTACTGAAGTGGCGGCTTATTACTCTTTCTTCTGTAAAATGAGATTTCAGAATATTTTTTACCCAATTTGCAGTGTGTGGAGTCGAATCCTCCTGCATAAAAAGCGTTCGATCAAGAGATTGGTGTGATTGTAAAGCCGCTGGATGTAGTACAGACAAATTTTACATGAATAAGCCCTCTAGTGGCAACATTTGGAACTAATTTTTTTCTATCAATATGTTTTTCCCATTCCTTTATTAATGCTTACCCAAAATTTCAGAATTTTCGGATAAATAGTTACGGCGGTATGTAGCTCTGAATAGAGTAACTTTAATTTGGGGCACCCTGTATGTTGTCGCATGAAATTTTTTAAAAAATTGCTTTTTTTGTTGCAAAAAAAGCAATTTTTTGCAACAAAACTTGCAACAAAACAAACTTTTGCACAAAACTATATTGCAATGTTAACAATAGTATTAATTGTAATTCACCTTACCTTTTGATGAAAGTGTTGTACGAATCTCAAATGTCTGATTTTCATATGAATTCTGATTCAATTCGCTGGTGTCTGTTATATTAGCCAATGAACTGAAAAAATAGCATTAATATAAAAATATAAAATATAAAAAAAGATTCTGACTTAGATATATATTATTCGGTAATGATTGCTTATAAACTACACCACATATTACTCAAGATCATTTTATTGAACAACTTTACTTTTTGATTTTTTGGCCACTTTAAAAATAATTATGAAGTTTAACGTCATTAAATTACAGGGTGGGCCAGAGAAACTTTCTTTTTTGAGAAAACTCCGGAGCGGTGAGTTGGATTGGTAGCGGGATGATAATTTGTGCTACTGAAAGGGAAGTCCCCGTTTTTGTTTCTCTCTCTAGTCAGTTGCCATCATGCTCTGGTCTAGAGAATAGCGGGCCTTCGCCGACGAGAACTTCTTTTTTAACGGTCACTCACTTGTTACTATGATATGTGCCTTCTGAGCTCGCTTTGAAATTCCTCCTCAAAGACCCGTTCCGGGCCGTAATTCGATTCTCTCGTGGGTTAACACATTTCGGGAGTGTCACTGAACCCAAAAATAGATCACCTGAACTCCAGAAAATGTCGAAAGAGTGAAGCAGTCAGTTCTGCGTTCGGCTCGCAAACACGCAGCTGCTCTTGGAATTTCTGTCACCACTCTTCAACGAATTCTCCATCAAGACCTTCCGTTTCATCCCTTTTAATTGGCTGTTGTGCAAGAGTGAACTGAACGCGATTTTATTGCCAATCAAAATGCACGTGAAAGGCTGCTTGACAACCTGCCTGAAGACGCGGTCTATTTTTCAGTGACAAGGCTCACTTTGAAATCCCTGGTTCATGTCGATCGACTACGGACCATAGCTCACATCAAGAATAACATTCGCCACTCCATTGCCAACACACCGATTGATACGGTGCAAAGAGTGGACACGGACTTCAAAAATCGACTTAATCAGTGTATGAGCAATGGAGGTCGCCATTTAACCGGTGACATTTTTTAAACTGTATGAAAAAAAATTGGGTTATTGTATTCTCAAATAAAAAAACGAATTAAACAATAACCGATGTACTTTTGTTTTTATTGAAATTTCAAATAATTAAGTTTCTCTGGCGCATCCTGTATTAAAATATCCAATGTGGGTTATTTTATATTCATCAAATATGTGACGAATATAAGCTCTGAAATTGAAGAACCAGAAAACTCTTAAGTTATGAGAATGGTTCTTAAAGTATAAAGAATTTTGGTAAGTTAAACTATCAAGTTGAATAGACAAATCCTAAAATAATAAACCTTGGGACTAATTTTGCGAGCACATAAATTCACTTTAAATGACATACTTGATTTAAAATAAAATTTATGATAAATATTGTCACGTAGATAAAGCTCAAGAACACACAGGAAGTAGAGTTAACTCAATTCATTATCTCAACCCTGAACTAAGAACACTGTGACTGAGAGATCCACCGCTTTTATACAGGTAGGGAAAGTTCCAGAATACCTTTCTGGAGACTGTAAGAAAATTCCAGAATCTTCTGGAAAACGAAATAAATGAAAAACACTTAAACAAATGATAAGCCTTCTGGGATTCGAACACATGATCTCATGGTTATGAGTCCAGCGACATAACCATTCAACTATGCAGACTCGGCAATGCTTCGTTTCAATGTGGTAGTATTATAAAATCTCTCTATAAGATGTTCATCTGTTCATTGCATTTCTTGAAGAAAAATGATTAATCACCGATAGAAATGTGGATATTCACATCTAAAATATTTAAATATTTCAAGCACATTGAAATAATACTAAAGATACTATGAGCTAAGTGACGTAATTGGTGTTCTTGGCGTTAAAATATATGGTGATTTTGTGTAAAAGGTGCTAAAATTCTAAAAACATTCAATTTTTCATGATAATTGCTAAGTACAGTTAGTTTTTCACATTGTAAGTACTGTAGAAGCAAATAAATCTAAATCATTAAATTTAAAACATCTAAAATAACAGCAGGCATGGAATTAAAATCTTAAGAAATTAAGTAATGTGATAAAACCAAAAGGAAACTCATGCCAATAAATAACAATGTTAAATAAAAAAATTAAGCAAAAATGCTAAATATTTTTGCATTTTGTCGGAATAATATACTTTCTTTTTTTCTCTTTTGGATACGAAATCTCTTCAGTAAAATTGGATACGAAATGTAATTGGATACGAATATGGCGAATTTCATAAATATACGGAGAGAAGCATATACATACCAAGGGTCACGCTCTCTTTCGCCGTTTTATTTTATTTTTTTGGCTGTTACCCGCGACTTCGTTCGAGTAGAAATTTTGACGTATTTGTATGTGAACTGATGGTCTGGTTAGCAGTCGGCAATGGCTATCAAAAATCACCTGCGCATTACCGCCTGGCTGCTTCGGATGACCTGCAAGCTGTAGTTTATCCTTTTGACTGTCATGCCCGAGGCTATCTCAAGCACAGCATTGGTGTTCGAAAATATCACGCCCGAGCTCTACTCGGGGTAACTTTTTTTTGAGTGCAACGTATTGTCATACCCGTATATATATCGGGAGACGTTTATTTCGGCTTCATCCCTTTGTCAAACCCGACTTATCTCGGGAAAAGTTAATGTGCGTTCAATTCAATATATGGCAGCACCTTGCTGAAGATTTCAAATGTTAGAAGTTCTTTGGTTCAAAGTGAGCGGGATCTTTTGACAATTTGTGAGCAAAAATCATCAAAATAACCTAACGAGGTTATTGAAGGGTTAACGCCTATATACTGTCTCGTCCCATACTATTAACATGCACTGGTACAAAAGGACTCCCTGACAGCTGTTTTTGGTGATGTTGCATGTTGAGGTATCTCCGCTTTCAAAATTAAGCGGCAATTTGAAAACAGAATGTGCAGTCCGACCATCATTAAGGTATCTGACTATGTTAAAAACACTGGTTATCGACCACATTGGCGAATTTTATCTTTAATTGTTATTTCTTCTAGTTCAGACATTCTTCTTTTCAAAATAATTTATAATTTCTAGGAAAAGGAAGACCTGATATTTTTCAGTTAAAATTTGTCTTTAACTTCAGTTTTCTTAACACTTTAATGTTCATAAAAAATCTCCACCGTTCACATGATATATTAAAAATTAATAGAGGTATTTACATAAAAATTTCAGCGTGTGTTTTAAATAATATGGGCAATGGAATGAACCTAAAGTTTTATTGTTGATGAAATGCCTTTTCCTTTATAGGTATTTTTAGAAAAATTAAGTTGTGAATGTATGGAGAAAATGCATATATACGTATATTTTTACCCATAAATTCTTTGTATTTCAAATATTTTCTTAGATTTTGTTTCATTTCATTCATCATTGTATTCTGTAACTTGTGCACAAAGAACAATAGGACGGCTGCATTACAATGTTGTGTAGAGTGTTAACCATTTTGCTTAAATGTCACTAAAATTTACTACCTGTTTCTCAAAATATATTATCTTTTCAAATATTTTTTTTGTATTTATAGAGTTTATAATTGACATTACATCTAAAAATCATAAATGGTTTTTTAAAAAATCCAATTTTTCAGAAATTTTGCTTTGAACGTAGTCGGATACCTTAAGGAAAGTTGTAGCAATGCCAGCGGAAGCTACAATTAGAGCTATACCAGCGGGTGACCGAGCTCCACTCGGAGAAAACAGGTATCGAAGCTAACTCGAAGATTTAAATTTTCAATTGTGATTTATCAAAACAATACATGCCATAAGAAAATTTGTGAAACCACTGGGGAAAAGATAACCGGTTAAACCTCGGCTTTTCATCGTCCACCAGTGATGTCATGTCTTGATGTTCCATTGGAAATCCCCATCTGCACTGGTCTCTTCCATGTTTGCTGACCATGCACGGAGCGCTTGGGTTCATATCACCACACGGGTTATGGATCATCCATTTCGAGATCAGTTCCGGATCATCTTCTGGAAACTTTATTAGTTCGCCATATTGGCTATAGATGGCAGCACGTTACCGCTTGAAACCAATTAGCCATTATGGCGAACTAATAAAGTTTGAAAATATCGTATCTGTAACTCCGAACTGCTCGACCGTAGCGCTTCAAAACCGGGGCCAATCGATTCCTCGTGGCCAAAAACCCCAGACCCCCAAGTTTACCGGAGTTTATTAATTCTGGGGCGATTTTGGATTTGGCAACCATTCCTCGTATTATAGTATAAGATTGCGGCCCTTGCGGAGTTGGGCTAGCAGAAGATTCAGCACAAACGTCTTATCCGTACAAACCTCGGTGCAGCAAGAAAGAATAATCTCCCCTTTCCATTATTTATTTGGTTCAGAATCGTTTCGTAGACTTGACGCTACTGGAAAGTAATCGTAAAATAATTTCATTGCCCCACGCTTCTAAAACAGAGATGTCGTAGTTTAGCTCCTTCATAACTTCGCTTGTAATTCCCCTCTTCACTGTAGTGGAGATAGGGTTAAATCAGCGAAACATGTTCTAGGTATAAAAATCATTTTATCCTCAATCTATACCAAAGCTCTGTTCATGATTAGGTCGTTGTGAGTGTGAGACTAGACCTTAGTCCACGCCCTTAACAATTTGCCATGGACAAAACTGCGCATGCTCAAACTTCGAGCGCGCCAAGTTGTTTTGGATAAGGTAATGTCGAGCCAAACGCAGAAGCGTCAGGGGGTTACTCCAAACATTCTGCTGCGAGAGAAAAAGTTGCGAGAGGATTGTTGTTTGTGTTGGAAATATTATGATTTTCGATTAGTTTTCTATCACATTCCTTGCCAAGGAACTTGTACTCCTTCACAGGCTCCAGAAATTCCTTTTTCCGATGGAATTTTAAAATATGGCACTTTAAATTCCATTTGTTTGAATACTATTGTTTGCATTCCATACATTCAAAAGTAGCGATAGGTTTCAAATTTTCATCATGCACTAATACATTACTTTCATTATGTTGTACAATGCCACTTGGTCATACCAAGCCCGAGTGAGCAGAGATTTCGAATATAGGCAGAAGTGCGCGCCTTTCGTTGTGAACGAGCACCGTTCATTTGAAAGGACGGCTTTGCTCAAACACACACAACCTGGCCCTTTTTAGGAGGTGGTCGAACTCATTCACCATCCGCAAGTCAGAATTCAGATCCAAATCAGAGACAGACTCATCCCTGATTCAGTACCCTGAGACTTATCATTTGTTATGGGAACTTAGAGGACTTGTTGAACGTGCCCCAACTGCCATGAGCCAACACGGCGGTCTTTGGCCGAGACGAGGGAAGAACCCGCGACCTTTCAATTGCGAGATTGAGGCTCTACCAACCAGGCTACCACGGCCTAATTTCATTATTGTCATCGTTAGTGCCATTTTAAACCGTGAGATTTGGCCCTGTAAATGGTCGTTGGTTTGAAGATTCCATAAAATGCATTCAAAAGCAAAACGTGCGATATAAACAAAAAAAGGCAACTAGACAAATTCCCTGACCGAGAAAGCAGTGCTATTGTTTGGAGCATGCGAAGTAAGGCAGCGGTGGCCTCGTTGGTAGAGCGCCAGTCTTGTAACCGAAAGGCCCCGAGTTCTGTCCTCGTCTCGGCCAAAGACAGCAGTGTTGGATCACGGCAGATGGGGCACATTCAATAGGTCGTGACTGCAAAGTCCTCCAAGTTCCCATAACAAATGATAACTCTGGGGGTACTGAATCAGGGATGAGTCGGTCTCTGATTCGGATTTGAATTCTGACTTGTGGATGGATGAATGAGTGTATAAATGAGTTCGACCACCCCTCAAAAGGGTTGTCGAGCAAAGGCGTCCATTCATCTGAACGGTGCTCGTTCACAACGAAAGGCGCGCTCTTCTGCTTCGGGCTTGGCATTAGACAACAGCAACTTGGCCTTTGACTCGATATCGCCTTATTCAAAACAACTTGACGCGCTCGAAGTGTGCGCGTGCTTAGTTTTGTCCATAGCAAATTATTACTGGCGCGGATTAAGGTATAGTCATTGTGAGTGCCATGTCTTCTGATAAAGCGTCCTTTTATTTATCCCACAGCTGGAAATGTTTTATAGCCCGCAACTGATCACTAAAATTGCAAACAGATCTTTCATACCCAGGGCTTTATTACCCCTCTTCGAAAGATTAGATTTGCGTTTTCTGGGCATTTAGAAAATCTATCAAATACTGTCCAATCAAAAAAATTAAAACTAACCTAAAATGATAGATTTAAAAGTATAAGCATAGACGAAAAATATATAACATAAATACAATTTAATAACAAAAGCCTACAACTAAACTAAAAATAATTTATTTACATTGTATACCCGAAATAAAACAAAACTGCACATCGTCAGGGTTTCTTTAAAGTCAAGACAAGTCTATTTTATTTATCTATCGAAATTGAGATGGCTATTACTAAATAATGCACATAATTTTTAAGCTTTTGGTTTAAATGAAAACGCAGTTGTCAACAATAACCTGACTTTCCTACGCCAGTTGGGGTAACGCAATGCAGATTAGAATTTTTTTTATTTCCTTTATTCTATTTCCTTTTAATTTAAAAGTACTTATAATCCGAAATATCGATTAATTAACATTTGGTTTTAAGTACATTAAACACTAAAAAAATAAACAGAATCGTTTGAAATAATCAATTGAAATTCTGCTAAGCTTAACCTGATTACTGTTGGGGGGGAAAATCTGGAGCCTTACTCATATTTGACGGGATTTGGCCTCAGCTTTTTGGTTCGAAAATAGTTTTTAATGAATAAAAAATTAACCATTCAATGAACCTGAATAATAAGTAGCCTGTATTCTATTCCTGACTAAAATCTATTTTTGTGCTAAATTCCCTCCAACTCCGTTCAGCCGTTCTGGCATGATTGACGAACAAACATCCATCCATCTATCCATTTCATATGTATAATATTAGTATAGATTAATAAGTCACTTTTTCCCCCTTAAGGTATCCGACTACGTTAAAAACACTGACATTCGACCACATTGGCGATTTTTTTTAAAGTATTATTTCTTGTAGTTCAGACTTTCCTCTTTCCAAAACAGTTTATCTTTTCTGGGAAAAGGAAGGCCTGGCCTATCATCAATGGGATATTTAAGATAAACCTATTTTTTCAGCTAAAATTTGTCTCCAATTTTAATTTTCAGGAAAATTCTTCACCGTTGACATGATACCTGAAAAACTAATAGAGATATTTATTTAAAAATTATTATACTATATTAATTATTATATAAAAATTATATATTTACTTACTTATTTACTTAAAAATTTCAGCGTGTCTTTTAAATGATATGGACAATGAAATGAAGCAAATGTTTTATTGTTGGATAAATACTTTTTCATTTAAAGGTGTTTTTAGAAAAAATAAGTTGTGAATTTATGGAAAAAAATGCATACATATTTATATTTTTACCTATAACTTCTTTGCATTTCAAAATGTTTCTTAGATTTTGGTTCAATTCATTCATCATTATATTCTACAACTTGTGTACAAAGAAAAAGAGGATTGCTGCATTGCAATTTTGTGCAGAATGATAACCATTTTGTTTAAATTTCATTAAAATATACTACACATTTTACTATTTCTCAAAATTTACTATATTTTCAAATAATGTTTTTGTATTTATTGTGTTTATAATTGACAATACGTATAAAAAAGATAAATAGTTTTTTTAAAATCCAATTTTTCAAAATGTTTCCTTCAAACGTAGTCTGTTACCTTAAAATAAAGTCTTTTTATTATTTAGCCAATATTTGTTTCTAATTCTGATAATTTCAGTAGCCTTTCTTTGTTAATATTTGGCCATCAAACTTGAACCACCTTTATGAAAAGACATCAGCTTTTTCAAAATTTGAAAACTAATTCATTTTGATTGAATAGGAAATGTCATGTGATAAATGAAAAGCCCCCTGTTTCAATATGAATAGTCAGCGCTGTAGAGAACGTAAATTAAATTTCCATAATAAAATAGTTTTTAAAAAATGGTTTTGATATTTTGCATTCAAATTCATTAAGGTATCCGACTACATTAAAAACACTGCTTATCAACCACACTGCAATTTTTTTAAAAAATTGTTATTTCTTGTAGATCACAATTTCCTCATTCCGAAACAATTTATTTTTTCAACAAATAAAAAGATTTGACTTGTCATCCAGGATCATATATTCTTCAGCTAAAATGTGTCTTTAAAATCCATTTTCTCAAAACTTTGATTCTAATGAAAATTCTCCACCATTAACATGATATCTGAAAAACTAATAGAGGTATTTACATAAACATTTCAGCACTTGTTTTAAATAATACGAGCAATGAAATGAACAATAATTTCTATTATTGGGGATATGCTTTTTCATATACAGGTGCCTTTAGAAGAATTAAGTAGTGAATTTCTGAAAAAAATGTATATATGCTCATATTTTCACTCATAACTTCTTTGCATCTCAACATTTTTCTTAGATTTTGGTTCATTGCATTCTATAACTTGTGTACAAAGATAAATAGGATAGCTACATTACAATTTTGTATAGATAATTAACCGTTTTGGTTAAATTTCAATAAAATTTACTTGAAATTTTACAATTTCTCATAATATATTGTATTAAAAAAATTGTATTTATAGTGTTTATTATAGACAATACACCTAAAAACCATAAATAGTTTTTTTTTAATCCAACTTTTCCAAAAATTTTCCTTCGAACGTAGTCGGGTACCTTAATAAAGTAGAAATTAATGAACTCTGTGTATGCTTATTAAAACATTTTAATTTCAATAAAGCCGGCTTCCTGGCCTAGAGGTAGCGTGTCTTCCCTGTGGTCTGGGCGTCCCGGGTTCGAGTCCCGGTTCGGGCATGGTTGTTACTGTGTGTTCTCTCTGTGCGGCTTATAAATATGCCCCCCTGTAAAAAGGGATTGTGCAAGCGAATGTGTGTGTCCACTCATTTGAGCTACAAGTCACACTTCTACCCTCTGGGTGCTCAGGGGTCTTTACCCTCAGTAGCTACTGCACCCCTTTTCCGTGGAAACAATGACACATCATCGTTAATTTCAATAAAGTAAAAATTACCGTTGCTGTTCACAATATAGTTTTTATTTCTCATTCTTATACAATCGTTTTTCTACTATTTTTTCCTTACTTGGGGACGTACCTTGTAATTTTAAACCGAGTTCAGATGATGAGGACGACATCTCAGCTGGAATTCCCCTTTGGTGATTTCAAATGGTTCTTTATTTTTCAATTTATTACATATCATTATTATTACTATTGAAATAATTTACAATAATTATTAGACATTGAGGTATCCGACTACGTTCAAAGGAAAAAATTTTGAAAAATTGAATTTTTCAAAAAGTATTTAAAACTAAGGTTTTTAGACGTATTACCAATTATAATACAAAATATCATAAATACAAGAAAATTATTTGAAAGCATAATATATTTTGAGAAATAGGAAAATTGGTAGTAAATTTTAACGACATTTAATCAAAACTGTTAATACTCTTCACAAAATGGTAATGCAGCCATCCTATTTTTCTTTGAACACAAGTTATAGAATATAATGGTGAATGAAATGAACCAAAATGTAAGAAAAACCTTGAGATGCAAAAATGGGGAAAATATACGTATACATGCATTTTTTTTTTTCCATAAATTCGCAACTTAATTTTTCTAAAAACACCTGCAAATGAAAAAGTATTTCACCAACAATAAAACTTTTGGTTCCTTTTGTTGTCCATATTATTTAAAACACACGCTGAAATGTTTATGTAAATACCTCTATTAGTTTTTGAAATATCATGTCAACTGTGGAGAAATTTTCTGAAAATTAATGTTTTGCGAAAACTGAAGTGAAAGACGAATTTCAACTGAAAAAATATGTGACCCTGGATGATAGGTCAGTCCTTCCTTTTCCTAGAAAAGATAAATTGTTTTGGAATGAGAAAACTCTGAACTATTAGAAAAAAACAATAAAAAAAAAATTCTCCAATGTGTTCGATATCCAGTTTTTTAACGTAGTCGCATACCTTAATAAAGCATTTGAAGAAGAAAATCCCATCCTAAATACATTGATTATGAAAACATCAAAATAAATATCTAAAAAATTCAATTTAAAAAAAATTCTAACTAAATTAAACTTGAACAGTTATTAATTAAGGGCACAATAATATTTTATAAAATTATTATGACATTTTCTAAATACATTGCTTATAAAAACATCCAAATAATTTTTCATTTTTTTTAATTCTATCTAAATTAAGCTATAACAATTATTAACTGTGGAAGCAATAATATTTTATAAAATTATTACTTCATTGTTTTAAATTGTTTAGTTATTGTTCAGAAAAAATGCTGGTTTAGTATAAAAATTTAATTGTGATACCATTGTATATGAATCTTTAAACCCACATTTTTTTACGATTTTTACCCCAAATTAAGCCTACTACAAAGTGCTAAAAGTTAAACACATTTCATTCAAGTTATTTGAATTTTTTTCTATAAAATCAGAAATATCAACTTAATAGTATTAAGCATCAATTTTTAAAAATGTTTTTTTTTAATTACAGAAAGTAAAAAAAAAAATAAAATATTTTAAACAAAAAAAAAAAAAAAAAAAACGTGGAAAAAAAAAAAAAAAAAAAAAAAAGAGTAAATATTATTTTTTTGTTTAAAATTAACTTAAATATCCAAAATTTGATGAAGATTCTTGAAAAAGAAATTCTAAAAAAAAAAAGAGAGAGAGCGAGAGATTCTTTTTCAAGAAGATTCTTGAAAAAGAAATTGATTAGGAAAATATTAAAAATTGAACGAGAAAAGTATTTTTTTACAAAAACTGGTAATTTTTAAAAGAAAATTTTAAAAAATTTACATTTTTAATTCTTAAATAAAAAAATATACATTTTTTAAAAAGTCTAAATTTCTGAAAAGTTTATATTTATGCAAAATAAAGCAGATTTTGTCCAAATTATAGGGCAAACTTTTCAGATATATCGAGGTCCTTTAAAAACATCATTCATATGAGTTTGAGAGCACAGAATATGAAAAGAAATAAATTAATGAGACATTATAATCCCGTGAATAAAGCAATTACTCTTGTCGTACGTTGAGTAAATGCATATCGCCTCTTTCTATAATGTGACATTAAATCTTTTTTTTTAATTCAAATACACAATAGTTTAAAAATTTAAATTTATACTGCGCATTTGATAACTGAAGCAGGAGCATGAATTAATTACATTACATTAAACTGTTCTCTAATACAATATCCTAAACAAAATATAATCAGTGAATTTAACAGAATATAAAAATATCATTACATTTTAAGGACGCTAATTCACTGGTAAATTAAAGCATAAAAGTCTTAAAGACTTGAACCAGTAAAATATTTTTAATCAATAGATGTTTTTTTAAATTCTAATAAAACAGCAAAACTTCGAATTGTCAGACAAATATGACTTTAGTACAGTTTTAATATATACGATTATCAGGGCAATGTTATGCACAAAACGTTATGAAGAAAAAAATTCAAAATGGCGGAAATATTCTTTTAAAGCCATAAGAACTGGAGAAAATCTTAAACTGTTTGATGTAATCAATGGTATGGTCAATTAAATACAACAGATAAATGAAATTTTTTTTAAAATAGAATGCGAATATTTTTTAAAATTCCATAAGGTTAACTTATAAGAGGAAAAAAAGTAATAAATTCTATAAAGTAATAAAATAAAGTATTATAACAAAAAATTATTATTCTATGATAATCAATTGACAATAATTCAATTAAACATAACAATTCTGAGATGTAAAGTATAAATAGTGCAAACGATTTATTTAATGATAATCAATTAAATATTTTCTGACTAATAAAGAATAAATAAGAAACAAATAACCGTTTGATTTTTAAAGAAAACAAAAAATAAATAAATAGTGAAAACGATTTATTTAATGATATTCAATTAAATATTTTCTGACTAATAAAGAATAAATAAGAAACAAATAACCGTTTGATTTTTAAAGAAAGCAAAAAATAAATAAATAAAATTCCTAACTCATTCAGAGAAATTTCAACCATATAGCAAATATATACATGCAGTTGTTTTTAATAATTGATGTAACTTTTTACATATACAAAAGATAAGTAACATTCTAAAGCTGACTTTTCTAATTTTTGATCAAAAATGAAATGTTTATAAACACTTACAGAGAAAACTGGATGAATATGAACAATCCAACAGCAATATTAATTGAAAGCGTTTTAGCCATTTCAAATTAAAATTATTTTTCTCCACAAATTTTAAGTACTAAATTCCCTACCATCCATTTCGACTAAAGTGACTGTAAATGATCAGAATTTCACAGTAATATTTCATAAATCTCGATATCTTATTATCACGATTGAGATCTTCCTTTTTGCTGACAGAAACTATTCTCAGTATGTTTTGGCGCTTTTACTTGAAATTTAATAGTCAGCGAAATTCTATAAAGTGTGAACAGGAACTATTCTTCAATCAAATGTAGTTGA
>JAPMOQ010013876.1:0-10542 GCA_026543055.1 Argiope trifasciata
TATTAAAAGTAGTTTATTTTTATTTTTAGTATATTGCTTTATATATTGCATGAGATTGTTTTTTTCTGTTTTGAATATATTATTAACTTAAGTTCTTGAATTTAATCACTAACCTTTTCTTGACATCTTCAAAGGCACTCCATTTCCAAAATTACTTATTCTAACTTAGATTAGCAAGCATAACTTGCATTAAATCTTCTGTTAAACTAATAATAAAAAAATATCCTTAAAAGTTAAACTTAACAGAACACTAAAAAATATTTCGACAGCCACTTAAAATTAACTATTGGGAATTATTTGTTTAAGGTGTTTAAATTTAGCAGGAATAAGGAATAATTTCAATAAAGTAAGATTAACAATTAATCAAAATTATTATTTTTAAATAAAACTTTTCATAACAAAAGACTTAAAAATTTAAGTTTTTAGTTATCTGTTCAAACAATAGGGCTCTAAATGAAAGTATGTCGAATTCCTGAGTTAAAGAAAATTGATTCAATTTTTGATGTGCATAAAAGCTTATATAGACTCCACAATTAAAATCGTCAGTTTGTTTTATATGAGATGGAAAACTATCTGCCAATATCTTTCTGAATTAAGCAATATATTTGAAATCCCACACCTGATCAAAATTGCAGTATTATTATCAGGTCTGCCACCAAGTGGATCAAAATTTTCAAATATTTTAAGTTTAATATTAACAATAATCAACAAGTCAAATGACAATTTCAATTGACACGGATAATTAATAAATCTAGATCTAGCAGCTCTTAATTCCTTTTATTTAAAATTGAAAACAGATTGCAAGGATTCTACTGCTTTACAATTTTTGAATGTCTCATTTACCAGGAATAGAAAAGCATCAATAACAGAATCATAAATCCAACCTTTTTTAAAGCATTGTGACACAGACTTTAAATAACTTTCTTCTTCCAGAGTAACAAAAGGATCTAATGATTTTAATATATAAAAAGACTGATATTATTTATAGTTGTTGTTGTTGCAGTAGGATTATCTACATTCATCTTATTAAATTTATTGAATGTATTAAGGCTAGTGCATGCAGAATTTTATCAAACAGGATAAACTGTTAAAGGTGTAATTTCCTTTTTATAATCACCAGGATCATCACTACATTTTTCATTACAACTAAAGCATTTAGAAATTTTGTCCGCAAGATTGTAAAGGCGCAATCTGCTCTCTAATACGGTCAGGTTCATCAATATTTTTTCATTTAATTCTAGCCGTTTCCCTCTTTTTTCAGGAAATGATTGTTTCCTCTCATGTCTTTGCGAAGTTTAAAAAATTTAATATGTGGAGGAATTTTTTGATTGGGAGCAACATATACCTGAGGCATGACAGGAGCATGATCATTTTAATGACTAACAACTCCACACTTACCAGATACTAAAGTATTTAAACAATTTACTACAGTAGTTAGCACAGTTTTTTGCATTCAGCTTCTTTTGTATTAAAACATTCAGATAAAACACTATCTTTCAATTCCAAATTTAAGATTTGAGAGTCAATTCCTTGAGCATTTCTTTCATTTTCAACAGCATAAAAATCATCTGTTATACATGCTTTTATTTCAGAATAAAATAACTGTACTTTATGAACATTCTTGCAAAGATTACAATTGTCTTCACAAGAATGCACATGCAAATGACTACATACTACTTCACAGTTAATATTAGCATATTTAAAACAGTAATGATCTAATAAAAGATAAACATCCGTAATTTTTTTACTGAGTATACTATTCCCTATTTTGTCTGTGAATTTATAAACCATTGATCATCATGATTAACTACGTCATTAATAGGAATTTTTACTTCCATTTCATGCTTTTCTTTAATACTTTTATTGAAATTTGAATTCAATGGAACATTATTTACAACATTATAAGAATACTTTAAAAGACTATCTGTTTCCATCCTTAAAAGAATTGAAATTAGCTCATCTATTCGCATATTGAATTTAGGTTCAAACTATACAGTTTTTTAATTGATTATGAAATTGTTAGACAATGATCCGAACTTTTGAGTCAGTCTTTGGGTTTTTCCACTTCCAATCCATGATCTCATGTAAACAAAACTGAAAGATTCGAATCCGACTTTTCAAAGTTTAGTGATTTGTTGTTGGCGGCACTTATTATGCAAATTACGCATACTTAACTAGTATAAATACGTGTGGAATTAAAATCTGTGGGTTTTGATGTTAGAATGAGGCTCGGGTGATATAAGACCATGCGGTTGGCTTGTCTTTTAGGAATTTTTAAGATGAATCGCTGCGTTTTTAGATTGAATGGTGGAATTCGAATCTGTTAAAGTTTATTCACAGTATGTGGTAATATTAATTTATTTTCATCTTTATTTTTGAGATTTAACGTATTATTTCTTTTCTTTTTGCTCTAAGAATGAGCCTGTTGACATTTACTTAAATAAATATGAACTTTTATGAAAACTGCTTTTATCATTCTTCCTCGACAATAAATTCCACTGCACAGCTTTGCTAATTTCGGATTAATTTATCCGGAAATCTAACAGAAATGATTTACAATAATTATTTCTATAGGTATAACCATGTGGAAACTGTCTGTAGCAGGTAGCCTATAATGCTTTTCTAGCAGAATAATTAAAAAAAAATAATCAATAAAATTTTTACATTCATTTAAATATTTACTAATGAAAATCGAGACTCTATTTTCAAAATCATCGAGAGACTTTTCATTCATTACATTTAATAATTCATAAAACATATTCCTACATAGATATTTATCATGGACTTTAATAGTCAAACGCCTTTTTCCAAGAACGGTATACATGCCACTCACACAATAGATGCTTGATATCGGGACCAAATACAGAATTAAAGGCATTAAACGTAAAACCGTCATCAGCAGCCATGGCTTTATTCACTTTCAAATTAGGAACTCGACCACGCAAACTGGAGAATAAAGTCACCAATGCGCAAAAAACCAAATCATTTGTAATAAAATGTGCAACAGGATACCCTGTTGCACATATCCATACTCATCTTGTACATGCAATAAAAGGAAAAAAAAAAACATAATGATTTGTACCGTGGGTAGTATCCATGCAAAGTATTTTATGAGAGAGTTTCATAAGCATGTCTTTTTGAGCTTCAGTTTGAAAACCTAATGCAAAAGAAGTTTCACGATTTGGTAAGTTATCCAAATAAGAAGGCTCAAAGATAGTATCTGACTAAGAGTTCTAGGATACCTATTTTTTACTTTCAAAGGACTTTTAAATTTTTGACAAACATCTGAAACTGAAAATGTTGAATTAATACTCATACTAGCTTGTGTATTCTTTTCAGGTTTTACCTCTGATTCTGTCATACACACATTATTCGTTTCTAAAACCCCACTGTAATTTGTTCCAGATGGAGATAAGAAAATACGAGTTTTTGATTTGCTGCATTGACTTAAAAGGTTTGAAAAAGAAGATTTAGAGAAAAAGGAATTCAAACATATTTAACCAAGTTTAGGAGAACAGTGATTAAAAGGTTGCGGGCATTTACATTTCTTCAGGCGATTTGAAACCGAGGATCGTGTAGAATATGTTTTAACACAATAAACACAGCTTTTAGAATTCGGCAAATTTTGAGGAACTCCGCCATTAATTTCATACAATGCGTCACAATTAGCTGCCAAAACTGAATATTTGATGTGGAAATAATACTAAAAACCTTTTCATTAAAATAGTAGAATGGAATGCATGGTACGAGAGGAAGTATAAATTGAATACCACCTGTATAAGACGGCAGAGAAGATATATCTTTCATGCACAGATTAGACTTTTGCATGGGTGTAGAATTTTTCCATGCAGATACTTGCTTTGGCCGGGAAACTGCCACAGCAGGTTGCACGGGCACAGAAATTGGTCAAGCAGACTCTTGCTGGGGCACAGAAACTGGCTTAGTAAACTCTTGCTTTGAGGAAAATGGTAATAAAGGAAACTCTGAATCCTTAAAAGAATAACCAGTGTTGAAAGACCGAATCTTTACAATCTGAAAAAATAAAACAAAAATCCAATTATAATTTATCGACTTCAGACTTGCATGAATTTTTGAACTCATTGTGAAAGACGGAAAAACAACACAATAATATTATCCTACATACCTTTTTAGATGTTATATCAGCTGAAATGTATCTTGATAAGGAATCAAGAAAACATTCTGCAGGTAGCTTATTTTCCCATTCATTCAAATGCAAGCCATCTCTCGCAAGGTAATTTTTCCAAGATGGCTGGTAAGAACTGCAAAAGAGAAACTTTTCATAAAAACATAGTTCTTTAAGTGCACAATTTATAGCTCAAGTCTTTAGTGACTGTAAATGATACTCTGATTCCTTATACTCCTTTCTGTGGAAATTGAAATCTTTTGGAATACCCAAGAAAAATTTTCTTGCACATGGGTTATGAAGTAATACCTCAGTGGCCAAAACTCTATATTTTTTAAGTATTACTTCAATAGTATCTAAAGATGCATTATTTGTGCCAACATACACTAAGACCCAGTCCTAATTTTAACGTACAGAAATATTACTAGCCAATCTTTCAATAGTTGCACTAGGATAGGAACAATGTCCAACAGAAAATTAAGTGATTCAACTGATATATACTTATACAAGTATTTAATCATGGAATCGAAAATAAAGAGAACCGTCATTGTAAAACAGTGAGATAAAATGGAATTCTTTCAAAAGCCAGAAGTGGTAACAAAATTCTGTACAAACTGCCAAAAAAAAAGCACAAAGCGAACAGAAAAAACTATAAGACACAGAATTAGGTTAAAAGATTTTTAACTCAATAGAATTATGTTATAAGATTTTTAACTCAATACAATTATGTTCCAAGATTTTTAACTCAATACACAGAATTATGTTCCAAGATTTTTATTAGATACCACAAATAAAGTTAAAGCTATCAAGTTCAATAAGTCACTGAATAATGAGAAAATTGAAATAACATACAAATAAAATGTAGAAAACAATTTCCCAAGTTAGCACTAATCTGGAAATCGGAATTAAAATCTTTCAGATTATAGATAATAATAAGATCTAATTAATGTAAGGAAAAGCAAATAGTAAAATTAAATATAAAAGCTTATAATATAAACTACAAGTACAAACAAACTTTTTTGTTTCCTAGCCAACCCTAATTAGCACTTTCAATGATACTAAATCTAAATATCAAGATAAGTAAGATTCAAAAAAAAAAAAACCTAAATAATATGAATAAATAATGAAAGATAAATAAACAATAAAGATTAAAAGTATGTAAAAGAACAAATAAAAAATTCTTATCTCCACCAGCAGATAATATGTGAAGAGATTCAATACATACGCCTAACGAATAGGCAGAGCAAAGAGAAAAAGGATTAATCATTAAATAATTGTTAGATAAAACCCGCGCTAAATGATTAGTATGACGTCAACAATGAGTCCCGTAATATCCAATGAATTTTGGTACACATTGAGGGCATATAGCCGGTGGCAACAACTTACTCCCATATGCAAAAACCGTTCGTTTTTCAATAGAATGATTGCTTTCGTTTGATGGACGATACTGACCGTCTCATTTTTGGCATTCTTTGTCATGTCTGGTCATTTCCAGTCTTTTCAGTTGGCAGTTGAGTCCCAGTCATGGAAGAGGATGGTTGTTCGGAATGTTCCTTCTCGAGCAGTGACTCCTCCAGTAGCAGGTACTCTGGTCTTAGTAAATTTACGAAGCAGTGCAGAGATAGCTTGAGCACTGACAGCTCAGTAAGGAGACCTTGTGTTCTACCTAACTGCTCTTACCACCCCAATCACGAACAAGACATTTCCAAATGTCTTCAAGATAGTATCCTTATATTAAAGAAAATTGAAAATGTTACAGAATCCTTCCAACAAGGAATTTCGACCGTAGATAAAAACAAAGATTATAATTACATCCATATCCAGCGAAGTTTGCTTACCTTTAATACTTCTAATAAAGAAAACCTACGTGATGACATTAATTTTCTCAGCCCTTGCCCAATCAATAACTGCCAATTTCATAATACTCAATATGATGACACCATGGAGCTTGAAAACTCGCCTGATAACTCTCCAATAAAGAAAATGAAAACCTTGCTCGAAACCCGTGACGGTTTTAAAGTCGTCTCACCCAGAAAAGCTGCCAAAAACCCTAAGATATTCGAGGAAAATGCGCCGATCACCACAAATAATAAGTTTAACGCCCTCTTACAGGATGGCAAAGAGAAAGAAAATCAAATACCAGTTATCAACTTAAAATTATCTGGTCATTACTACTTGACTCTGCAGAAAATCCATAAAGCCTTCCCAGATACTACAAACAGATTTTTCAACTCCATTATCATACAACCTGCCACAGACGAGCAAAGAACCCATATAATAAAATTTCGAAAGCTAGACCTCTAAAAATTATTATCAAAGGACATCCTGGAAACACGAATAAAGACGAAATTAAGTCTGCCATTCAAGAGAAAAATTATGATATTATGAGAATCTACCAGCTGAAAAACTATAGAGAAAATTCAGGGTTCCCCCTTTTCCTTTTCGAAATCAAGAAAACGGTCAAGGCACAAAACATCTACAATGATTCGACCTTGCAGCATCTGAAAATTAAAATTGAAACTTATAGGAAAAACCTACAGCCACAATTTCCTACAACTGCTCAGGATTCTTTCATCCTGCCAGGAACTGCGAAATGACTCCGAAATGCATTAGATGTGGCGGATCGCACTCAACCAGAGACTGTGAAATTAAGGAGAAAATAGCGGAACCAGTGTGTATCAACTGCAACGAAAGAGGTCACCTTGCAGCCTGGAAAGGATTTAGAAAATATCCTATACTCGTATACAGAGCAGGGAGACCCACCTATGCTGAAGTTATCAAAAAGTCATTTTCTGTACCCAAGATTTATTCTCCAAAACCCTCGCTCAAGTACAATAATCATCAAGTTCCACCTCAAGTAACAAACCCAAACCCACCAAAGGAAGAAAATATAGTATCTGAAATCCACAATATGAAAGATGTTCTTGAAGCTCTCAGGATTATCAAAAGTATCCTGAAAGAATTTCCAGGTCTTCTGAACGTTGCAAAACTTGCCAAGACAGTTAAAAGCGCCGAAGAAAAGAAACTCATCATTCTCAACGCACTGATCTAACGGCAAAGTCCTTCATCCTAGCATCCAGTAGCAGTGTTCTGATTGGCCCGCACAGGTCCACTCCCTGATCCTTCTTCCCCCATTGGACAACAAGCAACCCGCTGTCCTGACCACACCAGAACGATTCAGTTTCACCTCAATTTGCACCTTGGTTTTCTCTCTATGCGTTATCTTCAGATCCCATCGAAGCTGGTCACGCCATTTATCGATCGTCAGGATTTTAAGCATTTTTGTCATTTGCCGGAGATCAAGTCCCAAACTTGATGGGCTAGGTACTAGTGAACCACATGATATTCTACTTCCATATGTAAAAACCATGGTTTGGCCAACATATCCTGTATGTCGCCATGTTCGCTATGTCACAGGATTAATCACGTGATGCTTCGCCGCCATTAACGGCAGACGAGAGTTCGGTGAAACTCACGCTCTATATATTTTTATGTGTTAAATGTCTGTATAGTTGTGTTTTGTCCTTTTAAAAATTAATAAATGCATTTTACATAAATGCTGGTAGTTGCCATTGCCACATAAATAATACAACAAACTGTAAAATAATATGAAATTCGTTTACATCTTTCAAAGCAGGTTTAGTTTAACGGAACATGTTGAAGCATTTTCCAAAGGAAAATGCTTCAACTCGCAATTGTTTCCGTTGGAGGAGAAAAAAAAGTCTTATCTTTTTCTTGAATTGTTGGTAATAGTTGAAGATATTTGATCAATCAGAGTTGAAGAGATAGAGTGATATAAATAAGACTGCCTTTCTGTCGGTTATAAATTTATGAGGACCAGACTACTTTGACTCGCTTTTTCACAAGTGTGTAGTCGTTATGAAATTGCGAGACCCTTCCAACTGGTTTTTCAGTGAAGAAAGATGAAATTCGCCTCCTTGTTCTAGTGTGGTACTCATGATGTCGATCCTTATGAGCATAGTTATAAAACTTTTATTCATGAAATGCTCACATTTTACTTAGGTACATGAGAACTTACCTATATATATATATATATATATATATATATATATATATATATATATATATATATATATATATGCGAATTTTACGAAGTACTCGGTGTAGGAAAATTTCAAAATATTTGATGCTAACAAAACTACATAAATAAATAAATAAAACGCATAATTTCCGCTACATAAAAGCTCCAAACATTTTTTCTTTTCTTTCATGGAATGAAGAGCTCTTGTTTAACTAAGCGCCAGTTCTTAGATTTGCCGAAACAATTTATGGTTAGAAAATTGTTCTAATTGAATATATTACTAATATGTTATACAAAACATGTTTCAATTTATAACGCATATCTATATTTAAAGACACTATTGCTTCTAAAAATCTATAATTGCGAGTTTTCATTTCATTGTTTAAAGACAATTCACTGAACTTAATGTCCCCTCCCTTTTTTTTCTGAGTCTGAATGCCGTTTATTATATACTAGCCGCCTTTGGCGACCAGCTTGGTTCGCCATGAGTAATATGTTCTAAAAAAATTTTTTGGTAATGTTGCCAAATCATTAAATATTTTTTAAAGAAAGCGAAAAAATTATTTGATAAATGATTTAAATGTTGCAAACGATTATAGAAACCTTGGCTTTGCATTCATTTTCTAGAAACTATCACATTTTATAATGGAAAAAATTATTGAATTAATGATACAAATATTGCAAACAATTATAGAAATATGCCATTAAGTCTGGATTTCAATGCATATCCTGTCTATATTCAATCAGGTTTACGTAAATAAAGATGATTTATTGAATTAATGATTAAGATATTGCAAGCGATTATAGAAACCTTTGCTTTGCATTTATTTTTTTAGAAAGTATCACATTTTATATTTCTTTAATTTTATCCAGTCACGTGATGAAAAAACATGGTTAAAATATTTATTTAAAAATTCGTTAAAAATAGTAGCTTAAGTTATACATTAAAACACTGATACCATTAGAAAGATAATTTTTTAATCTTTAAATTGATGTCAAAATCATGTTTGTGCAATATTTTCGGAAGTTATAGTGGAAAAACGTCGAAATTTCGCTTAAATTTTAACTAAGAATTCGAAAAAAGGGCTCCGAGGTGTACATTCCCGACCTCCAAGGTATACATGTACCAAATTTGGTAGCTGTAGATCCAACGGCCTGGTCAGAAGAGCGCCAACACACACACACACATTGAGCTTTATTATAAGTATAGATATACTGGCTGGTACAAGACGCGTTGCCGCTGAAGAAGAAATACTTTTAGCATTATCGTTTGAAATTTAAAATAACTGTTTTGTTTAATTAGGACTGAGAGAAAGAATAACATTTATTTTCGTATTGGAAATGAATGCATTCATTTAAATCGAATGATATGTAGAGGAGGTGTTAATAATATATATTCTACTTCTTTTAAAACTTTATAATTCAGTGTGTGTGTGTTTCCGTCCTCAGCAGAAACAAATTTTTTGACTGCCGATTCGTAGCATCCATTATACAGCTGGTTGTGTGAAAAACATGGATTTCTTAGGTTCAGTCCGCACACTTGAAGTAACTGACCTTGCGCCTTGTTGATGGTCATATAGAATGCAAATCGAAAGGGGAATTGCAGTCATTTGAGATCAAAAAGAATGTTGTGTGGGATAATGAGAATGCCTGGTGTAAGCTTCTCAAATCAACGTTCCTTTAAGGGAAGTTGTCATGCTTTTTGCCTCATCTTGGTCTTTTGATTCTTATACTCGTGATCAGGTAACATGTAAGTGTAGTCTTTCGGTTCTTGCCTCATGATGATCTTGAGACTGAAATACTTGAATTTGCAATTAGTAAACGCTCGGCTTAATTGTCTCCTATCGTTCTTCGTTTGTTTATGAAGATCAACTTGGCTAATTTCTAGATGTTGTGCTGCTAGATCTATTAAGTGAGGAACGTTTTAGAACATATATTTTGTCTAAGCAATCAACACGATATTCAGTTGTATTATCGAAATATCGTTTATAGATTAACTTAATAAAAAGCAAAATTACTGTTTACACTGGGAATCTCCATTATATATAATTTACCTAGAACGGCATCGATAATAATTTTATTTTGTATGTGTGAGATTAACCCTGAATCTCACACATACAAAATATGTGCGGTTTGCTGCAGACAAAATAGTGAGCACGTTGAATGATAACATACTGGTTAGCAGACTATTCATTAATGAGAAGAAAAAAATAAGTTCTTTCACACAGTATTTTTGATTTCATTTCACTCACACTGACTGACATCAATCATAATAATTTTATTTTGCTTTATATTTGTGCGATTAATCCCGAATGCGATGAAACTTGGTAAAACCTATTGCTTACACTTCCTCGAA
>JAPMOQ010013892.1:0-68300 GCA_026543055.1 Argiope trifasciata
ATTTTGCGGTTTAAGTATGAAATTGGGTGCGAAAAATACAATTAAATTCTCTGTCGGGAAAAAACGAAATTACTTTCCGAACAACCTAATATATTATAGTGTTATAAATATAGTACTATTTACTTATTTAGTAGTTATTTAGTTTTAGTTTAGTAGTAAAGTAGTATTTATTATTTTTCTTCTAATAACTATTAAATAGTAATAACATTAAGATGAGAAATATCCATTTAGATCAAGATATTTCAGCATGCTTGTTAGTAATCATTATATAAGGCATAATTAATCGGAAAGCAGTTCACTTTTGGACAATTTTCATATGAATGTTTCAACAAGATCTGAATAAAAACAAAAAGTCGTAAATACCACCAAATGATAATATTTGCATGGCAAAATTGTCATTATCTTGTGGACATCATAGCTTTCAAATAAAATAGTCAAATTAAACATATTAAGCGGATGAAAACCGACTCAAAACACAATCGATTAGACCACATTCAAACAATCGCGACTACGTTTGTGTTACTGAAACCAAAACTAAATACCCAATAAGTTAGTTGCAAGTGCTTCATTAAATACAATAGGAAGTTACCTCTTTTTTCCTCGAAGCAATCAATTATTTCGTTACTATGGCAACTGCGGGGCATTTTATTTCCTGTACGCTGAATGCGAGTAACGTCATATTTTCTGTGAATTATAACGCCATTTACTACTATTAAGTGTAGACGTTTGGATTATATAAAAAAAATGGTACTTAAAATAAATCGAGGAAAAGTCAATTTTTTTTTTCTTAAGACATAAATAAATTTATTCATGCTATTATTTAGTTTCATTAACTTACTTTCTGCATATATATTTTTAAAAAAAATAGAATTTTCATTTTTTAAATTTTTTTATGAAAATTTTTTAAAAAAACTTTTGCACCGAGTATTTATTTTATGTAAATTTAGATGAGGAAATAAAAGAAAATTGTTTGAAGGGATAAAAATGTTTCAATGGCGAATTAGTGAATTTAATATAATCTATTATCATACATTATAAATTTGGGATATTTTTCTTAAAAAACAGAGAAAGAGATATTATTTCATTATATATTATTTAATGTCGGAGCCTTTATTTGTTTTTAAAAGAAAACTTGTAAAAAATTATAAATATTCTAAGATCTGCTTATTTATTTAATTTAGAAAAACAATTTTCAATTATTGTAATAAACAAATAATTTTCCAAAATAGTTGTTTGACTTTTTTTATAATTTAAAAATAAATGTACATTAAATTTGGTTAGTTTTTCAACACACTTCTTTGATTAGATTTAACACTAATTTTCTTCCCCCATTTTGCTGTGGAATCTAATTTCTCATTTATCAGCTGATTTGAAAGAAAAAAAAACTAAAATGGATTTAATAATTCTTAATATATTATTCTTATTTTGAAAAGATAGGTATCTTATTCTCCTAGACATTCTCTGCTGCTCCATTTTAAATTAACTCTTTATTATACTTTTATTATTTTTAGTAATTAAAATTTGAAATACTAAACTTTTATTATCAATTTAATTTTTATGTTTGAATTTTAATTTCACAAATAAGGGCAACACACGAAAAATAAAGTTAACTATATATATATATTAAAGAATAATTTACTCATGATTTTTGCAAAATACATTTTACTTGCAAATCTTTTCAATCGCTTCGGAAATTGATGCAATAAAATAAAATTACTTTCAGCAGTTTGTTCAATAATAATCTACGCCTTTTGATGGAACAACTTACTTTTTATTATATCCATAACTAAAATAGTTCAGTTTGATATGAATTTTTTTAGCAAAAAATATAATGAGTTAATGGTACTTTAGATGGTCAAATTTCTAAGGAAAGCTACATTCGGATTAATCATCAACAAATGAATACACAACATACGTAATCTATTCATAAAAATGACTTTCACACTCTAGATCCTTTGTATTTAAAACGTTGCTTTAGAAATGGAAATTATATATAACATGAGAAAGCTGATTTGCACTAAATTTGTTGGAATGCCAGCCATAATAAATATTTAAAGGAGAGATATTTTCTATTGAATATTTATTTTCACAAACATAAATAAACATATTACAAACTATTTGAAATAATACAGCTGGAAAATGCCGATTACGAAGTTAATTATGGAGTTACAATCACTGCGTGGATTCTGAACATTCAACCTCCTGTCTCTCGCTAGCCATTTAGCAGAGGCAGTGTAAGAGAAGAAAGTCATAGATTCGAAACTTTTTTCCTTTAAAAATCCCGTTATATAAATCTTCCTTGTTACGTGCTCTCAACGTGTCTGGTGTCTTCTTGTTAGTAGGTACCTAGTGGAAATCTTGGAGGAAAGTTGTGAATAGGCTGTCATCATTATAAGGTCACGTTTTACTGTTACTAAATTCAACCCTCGTGTAACCTCAAAAATGAAATTTTAATGTTACTAAACTCATTGTAAGATTCACATTAAGGCAGTCGTTATATCGTAATATTTTAAAACAGCAGGATTGTTTTAATTTCCAAATCTCTGAAAAATTTCAATTTACCAAAGTCTGAATTATTGAGTTTTTACAGAAATTCTACTAAGCCGTATTTTATAGCAAAATAAAAATAAAATTATTTTATTTTCTGTATAGTTTCAATTGTGTGATAATATCAAGGCTTATGTAATATCATATTTTTTCTTTGCCTTTGTTACTTTTTTTTTTTTGGTCTAATATTTTAAAGAAGCTCTATTATTCTGTAGTTCATAGAAAAAAAATATAAATTATAAGTTACCGATAAAGATTCCGGAATATTCTCAGGATTACCTAGGAGATTTTGACTGAAAGAAATCATTCAACTCATATTCAAATATAAAGTCAAAATCAATTTGTGATCCTCTACCCTCTATAGTTGCTTCTTTCTTCAATAGAATCTAGATAAATTACCAACTCACGATCATCTACCATCACCAAATCCGATTACTTTCTACAACTGACTGCACTTTACCATTGAATCCAAATTTTGATAGTAAAAACAAAACTAATCCGATCAAATGACGGAGCTACATATAATTTAACGAATGCCTGTTTTTTTTTTTTTTTTTTTTTTTTTTTATAGATAAGTTCAGCTTGTCTGGTTGCTTCAAAGAAAGAAAACTTCTCCGAAGGAAATGGAATCCCATTATTCCTAAAATTTATTTTATACCAAACACTGCTTCTATCACTCGCATGCGAACGACCTTTAAGGGGAAAAAAATACTAAAGCCTGGTCCTCATTTTTGCAATTAACTTTATCAGCAAAAGGTTTATAACCGTCTTTTTTGAAAAAAAATTATTATTTCTTTCGTTCTAAAAAACCTGTGAGATTGCAAAATGTTGCCTTATCAAAAAAGAATGCGCTTAACACTACCCAGTAAAGAAACCATCTTTTTGAGTAAGTGATAACGAAGGGGGACTTGAGCAGGTTGACAGAAAGAACACCAAAAAATAAATACGTTGGAGAAAAAAAAAAACTTTTTTTTCTTTTCTTTTTGGCCAGTCCCTTGAAAGTCAGCCCGAGGGTCAGATACAGCAGCAAAGTCGGTTCACGTTTGGAAGCGATACTATCTTCTCCGAGACAGGATGGCATGTTCGTGCTCAGCATGGACGAGTGACCCCCGGCTGTAACTTTTTCTACTTTTTATGCGTCTTTTCCTCTCCTTCCTCTTGTGTTTTCATTTTTTAAATTTTGCCAGATGTATTCACAGCGCTGTTTTGTGGCCTTTGTAAAGCTATTATTTTTTTTTTTCACTCAAAAAGTAGTGAAGGTCTAACTCTCAGTTGGTCAACTGGTATGATGAAGGGAGGGATGCCATTTTTATAATAAAAAACTTCAAAAATTTTTGTAGAAATGTTTGTAGGAAATGTTGCATATTTATTATAATTTCTTTTTGATTTTTTATAAAATAATATATAGTATTATTACAAAACGTCAAAATAATATATAATATTATTAAGAAACGATAAATACTTTTTATTGTTTCTTCAATTGCATCGAGAGTGTCAAAATTTAGAGCTTATTTTTGTCTTTATGAGATGGCTTACACTATCATATATATTAAAATTCTATAGTTAAAAATACAGAAGGGCAAATTTCAATACTTCAGATCTCACAGCTGGATCAAATTTTTATTCGAATAAGTCTATGCTAAGTTTGGAAAAAAGTTCTCTTAATAAGTCTACGGAAAGTTTGAAAGAAAAGTCTCAAAATGTTTCCTTTTTGAAATTGTTTTAATTGAAATTTCAATAAGAATAATATGAATTATTGAAAAAAAATGAGATTTCAACAAAATAATAAGAACATTAATAATTGATTCCTTTGATTCCTTTGACAAAAGATTCTACAATGAACCTTGATTCATCGAATAAAAAATAAAGAAATAACAGTTTACAATAATTTCAAGGGGAAGAGTGTTGAAATTACAACAATAAATTTGGATGATTTTTATTTTTAAGATTTTACTGGAAGCAAGAAAAATTAAGGAAATAAAATAATTAATATTAATAAAATAATCAATGTCATATATTTTATAACAAATCAAGGGTTAAAATAGATTCCTAAAACAATAAGATGTCTATTTATTTATTACAGAAGTTTTATTCAAAGTTATGTATTAAATTATATATTGATGCAATATAAAAAAAACTAGGGCCATTTTATTTATGATATAGCATTTCTGCTAATGTAATAAATGATATAAATTCATCTCATTTCAGTTAAATTGTTTACGAAACGTAAAAAAAAGGGGGGGGAGGAGAGAAGAGGAAGCAAGGATGGCACATTTTGCTCCTCTATCAGAATTTGTAATTAAATGAATTAATTACTTTGTTATATCTATGGCAGCTCGACTTTTTTTTCTTGCTATCGTCATTTCGCAGAAGTGGAACATTAGTATGCAGTTGCTGAATGCATTTCATATATCTCTCAAGTCTTCAAACAAATCAAATCTTTGCATTCCCTTCTTTTTATTATAACTTGCAGCAGAACTTAGATATATCGCTGGTTTGCAGGCTTAGAATAATAAAATAAAATGACTGTCAAATTAAAAATCGTCTCGCCTTGCGAAATTCTTACCGAAAGTATTGCTTAAAAAGTACTTTCTGTATGCTGTTTCAATGCAAGTTATCAACAGATCTAATTACACTTAATATGTGGAAGTAATTATATATATATTATTGAAACGCCCTTTTTTACTAGGACGTAAAAGCAATTATTTACTAAGTTCAGAAGAAATATATTTTATTTCTTCTTTTAGCCATAGATGTAAATTATATTTTTATATGACGTAAGATGTTTTTTTAAATATGTAGTGTGATGTCGAAATGCCATTTAGTTTCGCACTATTGATACTATTAAAAACCAACAATGCTTTTATTAACAAATAAAAATCCTTAGTGCAACTGATCATTTGAACAGTACATGATTTTCTTTCTTTCTTTTTTTCTTTTTTCCTTTCTCTCTCTCACTCTCTCGTTTTGATGAAAAAAACACCTGAGTAAAACTTTTAAAATGTTTTTACTGTTAATGGATTTATTATCAATTGATCAATAGGTTCTTCCTATACCAAAAACAATCATTATTATATCTGAGCGAAAACAAACGTACTCATCGAAATGATATGATTTTAATTCAAATTCTAGTTACAAGGCAATTTCATGCAAAGAAGATGTTTTTATTGCATAAAATATTTTTAAATATGCACACATTTAAAAAATCAGATCTTTTTTTTTAGCGTTACAAAATGCCTCTATACGGAATTTTATTTTTTGGCAATTTCTAATTATGGGAAAAAAATTTATGAAATTAAATAGCATTGTCGTTTTAAATTTTTAATAGAATAAGTATTATAAAACAATATTTATATTTTATTTCACTTGGGAATTTCTAGTAAATGCTTTGTTTTAAAAATTAATTTTTTAACGCAAATACGATTATATGTCTGAAAACGAAACTTACTTTCAATCATGGATATTTAAAACTAAAATACTTTATATAATTCTTCGACGAAATAGTTATTTTTTCCCCTTTTAGGAATTGTGCGCTAATACCAAAATTGCAGTTGATAAATTTATCTTTATCAAATGCCAATATGAAGAAACTGCAGAATCTTTCGTTTCCTGCAGATACTGTGTAATTTCTCGATTTGTCAAATGCTATATTAATCTCTCCCATAATTTACCTCATAATCAGCGAAACAAACTAAAATCTAGTGGAAAATCTAAGTTGAACAAATAAAGCTTCAAAATTATTTATCTTACTCACAGTCTTTACATGAAATCATCGACATGCTTATCATTAGATCTAAAAGCATCATCAAACCTATCATGTTAACAACCATCTTACATGAATATGCCGATTGAGATTTAATACGAAGAAATATTATTTCTCGGAGCACTTTTTCTAATGACGCATTTCCCGTGACTCATTTTCTTTTGCGGCGGCAGAGATTCACGATTATTACCGCGTCAAGCAACTTTCGAAACCAAAATCGAACAGAGCGCCGAAAGGCACGCTACGACTTAAAACGTAATCAATCCTCAACGGTAGCAAAAGCAAATACCATCCCTAGCGCAGAACCCGAATTCGTTAAAAGCGTGACAGTGCAATTGCCGGTTTCACTGCTACATCGACGATTGGGACTATTTCGATGTAAATGAAGCATCGACGCTTGCGGAACTGATTGTGATTCTTCTTATTCTTCTAATAGTGAAGGATATGCATGTGTTTAGCACGTCGCTTCCTTGTAGTATGTCCTCGCGCTTTACGACATTCGTTCCCAGCGACCTCGGTGAGCGACTGACACGGGTTGGTTTGGAGATGGTTGACACTAAAATCTGGTTTTGGTTTACAAAAAATTAATAACTGGAGGGTAGTAGCCTGTTTTTGATCATTATCCTGCCGGGCAATTTATTTAGTACTATCAGAGGATATTCTTCGTATAGCTGGAGGCGATTTAGACAAGCAGAGCGTTTCAAGAGATTTATTGATCTTATTCATTTTTTATTCAACAAAATTGAATAATTTTTTTTATGCAAAAAAAATTGTATTATTCTGGAATGAACTCTTTTTTTTAAATTTAAACGATGACAAAGAATTTTTTTCCTGTTATTCTTCTCGTTTCTCAATGACGGAAAAAAAATTAACAAACCATTTCGGACTCTTTTTTTTCAATGTTTAATTTATTAGGTTTTTTTTAAACAAAATAACTACTTAGCTATTTTAACAAATAAACTACATTTTTCAACATATTTATTTTCATAGCTATATTTCATTCATTGGTTCTTATTTCTTTTTCATGATTAATTTTCTGTGTTGTGTAGTTAAATCTTTCTCGTGGGAATATGGGAAGTTAACGATGCCATTCGACATCAGGAAAAGGAAATGAAGTATATAATACTAAATATAGAGGAGTATCAAGAGTTTAACTCAGCTTCTATACTAACAGGAATTTTCACATTAGGGACCAATAGCTTTCAAGAATTTATTTACATCTCTAATTTTAGGCTTATTTTTAGATGAAATTATACAAATATTCTCATTTGTAACAAAATGGTTTTTGATAATTTTTCTCAGCATCCATTGAATTTTGTGAAGTTATTAACTGGTTGTTGTTATAAGCTGGATGATATCGAAAATTTTATTTCAATTGAATTATTAATATCAAGAAATAAGTACAACTATATGTGTGAAATCATTGTATATAAGGGATCAACTTTAACATTTCATTATTTCCTTGCTGTTATAGGCTTAAAACTTTTGAATACATTCATTGATTATGTAACAATTGACACGCATTCCTTCTTTAAATCATTATATATTAAAATATGTTTTTCTTTCTTTTTTTGAATTCTATATCAATCTGTATGTATAATAATATCCATAAACTTGTGTTTGATAAAGACCACAACAATGCTTAAATTCTTTGGAATTCCTAAGAATAGTCGGCGAAAATAAAGTATGAAAATATTTCAAGCAATGTTTTTGCTAGTTTCAGTTTTACTTTTTCTAGACATAGACTGTATATTTAAGGTGTATGTACACCCTTGAAACTTTAAAAATCGTTCAAAATATCGAATATTTTTTAATTGCTTCAAAATGTTCTCTGATTCTTTAGCTTTGAAACGATACAAAGACGTTGTCCATATTCGGAATATTTCTAGAGTTATAAGGATTTTTCTTGAAATACGCTCACTAAAAACTCTAGTTTAGATTTTTTTTTTAAAACTCATTTTCTGAAGAATGATATTTTCCCACTATTTTGCTTAATTCAAACAATAACTCAACAAGAAATTAACCAAATTCAATTATTTATATATCAAAACAATCTGTATGAAACAGTGAAGGGGATGAACCTCAATCAAAGCTGTAATAAAAAAATTATAGCTAATTATGTATCAAAATTACTGAAAAATCTCAATTTTTCTATTCTTCGTTGATGAAAAAATTGTTAAAAAAAACTATGCATTTTTATAACTTGACTGAGGCTCATCCCATAAAGACTAATATTAGGCATAATTTGCAACTAGAATTGTGACTCTGTAAAATTCGAATTTAAGATATCATGTTCCAAAAAATATGCTAATTTGCTCATTAAATATTAATTTATTAATTAATAACTAATGCAATAGGATTTTTTCCCACTGAAATGAGTTTAAACATATATTAATGACCTACTGTGAAAAATTGTCTTTTTATAGTTAAAATTTTAAAAAAAATCTTCAAATCTATACGTACACCTTAAAAACATTTACAGCTTAAATTTAAGCCATAGTTTTTAATTACTTTTGCATATCAAATCGTAATAAATACGTTAAAAATAATTATTAAAAAATGCATAATTCAAAAAGTATGAAAAGCACTTGAAATATCTTCAATCGATTTCTGACATTTATTATGAGACATGTAGGTGGATTTTTCATATACATATATGTAAAAACCTTTAGAGGAGTAAAATAATAAGAAAGTTTCATATGTATATTTTCTTCAAAACACTTATGGGAACTTAGAATAGAGCTCTTGAATATATTATGAATTTAACTAAAGATCTAAAATGAGTTTCTTGAAATATGTCATAATTCTTGTTGACTAAATTGCGGTTATTTGAGGATATGTTAGCTGTATGTACCAACATTTAAGAAAATTTGACTGCCTCTTACGAAAATAAATTTTGGATGTTTAATATTTAACTTAGCATGCTGCAGAAGAAGAATGCCTGAGAAATGCTAGTATAATCAGACAATTCAAATGCCCACAGAATATTAAGCAGGTATAAAAATAACAAGAATAATAGAAATAATAAGAATAAAAAAGAATAACAATTTGAAGAATCTAATCCGACTCCATATCTTGTTATCCAATGATAGTTACTTCAGTTTGATCTGAAAGTTTTTCCTCATTTTAATTTTAATTTTCCTCCTTTTGTAGTTTCATGAAAATTTTTAATTTTAAACTTGTAATTAAGGAGGAAGAATTAAATTTAACGATCTTGTTTGCATACAATTGTCTTCTAAATGTATCTCATTTTGATCTTTCAGCGTGTTCTTTTTTTTTACCTATCTCATAATAAGAACATTCAGAATCCGTTCACGATCCTTATTATGACCTGAGTTCCATGAACGTTTAAAAATTAGACTGTTTATTTGTTCTGCAGTATTGTGATAAACATTATGTAGGCACTTCCTGGGAATAAACCACCTGCTATGAATCGATTGTTGGACAATGATGTCATTCCATCCATCTACTTCCTTGATGAATGCCAATATTCTGCTCTCCAAGTATTTCACTTCGATTTCCTATCTTCTATCTGAGGATACGTACATTCGATATCTCCGCCTGCATTGTTTAAAGGATTCTCAATATGCTAATAATGAATTGAAGATAATTGCTTTTGTGAGTAAGTTCCTGGGGAGGTCATCGAATACCTACTTGGTATTCAAAGATCTTGAAACGCAGAATATCCAACGAAGAATAAAACATGCATTTTATCAATATCACCGGCTTCCAAATAAATTAATCTTCCATCTTCGTTATTCTTAGCAATGGCCACTGACAACTTGAGTTGATGCTTCCCATAAAGTTGAGAGCGATCGTCCCACTGATGAATAACTTAATACGTGCGGCTGAAGTACCTGATACGTGCATTTTGAGAACTGTAGGAAACACTAAATAGAATTAAGTTCGTTTGATTTTAAAACAAACTTCTGATCGGAATACATTAATTATTTTTAAATATATTAGAATTATAGTCAGGATTATTAAATGAGATAATTAATTATGAATTTGAATGGTTAGTAAGTACTACACGTACACTTTGAAAAATATTTATTAGCCGAACCATGAAAAAAATTAATAATATTAAAAATGCCATTTATCAGAAATATTTCCAAAATTTCGGTTCCCTTAGCTTTCTCAGCTGGCTTTTATTAGCAATGGAAGGTGCATAACCTTTATGGGGAAGCAGAGAAAAATTGTAAAGCAATATCCGTTTTCTTTAATCAAATATTAGCAATAAATATATATTATTAGGAATATTAGTAAAACAAATTCGTCATAATGTCCATAAGTGCTGAATGTAAAGTGATGTAGGTTTTTGTCTCATTCACAAACTAGCTTTCAATAAATTAGCACAAAATTCTATAATTGCTTTTATACACAAATTTTAATTAGTATACGTCTATTTCATCATCTAACAAAAAGGGACCACCAAAATGAGTTTGTGTTGATATAAAATAAGCATAAGTAATACGGGGTTCTTCCGCATTCTTCTTTCTTCGTCTACTGGAAAACTGAGTAAAATAAAAAAAAGTTTCATTTGTTATTTTCAATTTAAAGTGTATACTATTGTCGAATATCCATTTTAGTTTTAAGTGAACTTCTTTCTATTTTGCTTTAACAATTTTTGTTCCTTTAAAATATCCATACAAATAAATAAATTTGGCAAAATAATTCACGAATTTTAGTTGAAAAGACTTTTGTGACAATTTCACAGAACTATATCTATCTTAATTGAAATGCAGAATAAAAAGCCAGTGATAAGACAAAACAAATTCAACTTAAATTTCTTCAATACTTGAAGGCAGAAAGCAAGGGGGGAGGAAAACCAGCTCAGGTGTCGTCTTCATCGTGTGACCGCGGTTCTCAACTATGACATCAGCCCTAAAATGGCTCTAGTGTTGATTTTTAAAACGAGATGCTAACACAGCTAAACTAAATTAACTAAACATTTTGAGGAAATATTATAAATGAGGAAGAATTTCTCTAATATTTAGCTACAAATTTTAAAGAACTTGACAGAAGATGTTTTCTAACGTTTACGAGATCATTATTTCGTTCTTGATTATTTCTTTTCAAGACCGACAGAGGAAAAGTACACATTCTAGAAACTTATGTACTGAATTTATTAAAATTATAGTAATTATGATGATATGAATTCTTTCGATATTTTACATTTAGTTTGAAAAATGTGACAGGCGATATAATATTGAATTTTCCACTTTCTCCAAATAATCGCTATCACTATTCTAAAGCAATCACTAGCACTCCATTTAGGACTCCAACACGTTCTTATCTTCTTAACTACAAAAATAATTTACGATCTTTTGCATATTTATACAAATATATACATTCAGACATATTTATCTCTATGAGTAAGTATATTTTTTGGAATGCGAATGGCTGATAAACAGGAACTACATTATGCATAGTTAGATGAGAAAAAAAAATGGTGCATAACTTCCTGTATATTCTTACTTTAAAATGGTAAATGTAACAGAATACCATGAATTAATTACATAGTTAAGTTTCTGTGCAAAGAAATACTATGAATGGCTTAATTAAATATTCAAAAATTCCAGAGCTCCTAGACCATAAAAATTTCCAGACACGCTCTGCAGTGCCCAAACATGTAAACAGATTTTTTCAGACCATGCTCAAGATCAAAGTTTCTTAAGTTTTTTCCTTTCTTAAACTCTATTTCAAATTCAAAATTGTTGTTGTAATCCTTCCATAATGATTTTTTTCTTAAACTAAGTACAATATAAAAGGTTTAGTTAACAGTAAATTAGACGAAAATTAAATTAAAAATTTATGTTTAATTTTTAATGAAATAAAATTATACATATTTTTGGATTATTTTTGTTTTATAACATTAAAAGTCTGAACGAAATCATTAGTTGAGAACATTTTTGAGGGTTAATGCCACTGAGGCAGCTTTATTTAAAATCGAGCCTGTTATTTAAAAATCCAGTTTATAGGCTGATCAAAATATTATTCGAAAGTATCAAAAAATTGAATATTATATAATATGAGCTCCGGTTTTCTTTTACATTAAAAAGATTGTTTGAAAGTTTAATTGCTATTTTATGTAATAGTTTAGTTATTGTAACAATTTAGTTTATATAATAGTTTTATGTATTTAATTTTGTGACATTATATCTAATATAGTTTTTTTTTCCGTAGCACTAGCTTGTTATATTTTCTAGATCTTTTTTAGGTTTCTTTTTTTCTCTTTTTTTTTTTTTTGTCAGTTTTGTAGAATACCAGACAAAATACAAGTCCAGTTCAAAAGAAGTAATTTAATCGACTTGAGTCCCGAAAAATTGTTTTTTAAGCAGTAAATATGAAAAAAATGAAAGTAAAAAATGCATGCGTTTTTCATGCTTTTATGTGCATCAAACAAACCTTAGAAATATCAAATAAAAAATTATTTTAAAATATTATTTTAAATAAGATGAAAAAAAAAAAAAACTCACATCGACGGATGTTGCTTAAAATGTAGAATTATATTTTTAAAGTGATAAACCATCTAAAATTAACTCGCTATTTAAAATTAGAAATACCGAATAGAATATACGTAGACTTTAATTTAAATTTCGACCAAAATTTAAATGTTTTAACAATGTATTTGTAAAGACACTGTGGGAATACAAATTCCAGCAAATGGAAAATTTTTAAGGATCCAAAAGTACAGTTATGATAAAGCTAAATTAAAGCCATTTGAGAAGTTCTTTGTAGTTAACAAAGATCTAGACTAAGAATAGTGTAAATTAGTATTAAAATTTAATTTCTTAAACTCTATTCAAATGCAATTAATATTATATTTTAAGGATAATCGAATCTTTATTTATGGAAAGTGTACAATGTACATGGAAGGATGAGAAACAATTTTTTTTTATTGATTGCACATTTAAAGGAATTATGACTTTTAATTTTTCCTTTCTTTCTTCTGGAATTCATACTTTCATCAGTATTTATACACACATTCTATCAAAGCTTATTTTTTAAAAATTAATCAAATGTATCCATCAATGCAAAAAATAATTTCTTAACTCAAACAAAAATTGAATTCTATTAAGAAAGAAGTGTTTAAATTTAAAAAGATAGAAAAAGGAAGGAAAAAAAAAGTAGACTGGTAAGAGGGGGGAAAAAAGCCACGCTAGGAAAGAAATGACGTCAGAATGACACTGCTCTGGATTCACCACTTCTTATTCCAGTCACATCCCCAAGCATTTATTATCTTCTCTATCCCACCTTTCTGTGTCAGCTGACCACGCCTCCTGCTTGTCATTGGTCAATGGAAAGCGTGACTTGTCATTCAGATTACTGAGTGAAATCCCACGAGGCGTTCCGAGATTGATGTCTCCTATCCATCATTCAGCGCTTTTTGTGGCAGATGAGCCTCTCACAATAGGAATCATATTGGTTCTGAAAGGAACTTTAATATATCTCTGACGTCACCGACTGAGGGCACGATGGAAGCAGTATGCACGGTAAAGCCAGCTTGTTATTTAAAAAAAAAAAAAAAAAAAAAAAAAAAAGATTATTTTCCCTTATTTGTAATTCAAAATAATAAAAAGAATTTGCATGAAAAAAAAGTCGATGATACATAGTTAAAATGCATTGTTTTCTGTCAATAAATTGCCTGTTTTTGAGGGTTATTAATGCGATGATTTATTATAATATTTACTGTGCTGTCATTGTCTTACCTATTTGCTCACAATGCCATCAATTTCCCAAAGAATAATAACTGATTAGGTCGGAGTGATGTCCCCTGGAGGGAATAAATAATTTCAAGTTTCGTATTTGGAATATATAACAATTTCAGATTATCACAAATTATAATTTTATGCCTCTTCTAATGGGAATGCTGCACCAGTTGTTTTTCTCTAAATAAATAAACCATTGTTCAGAAATAACCTTTCCCTTCCGAAATCAATATTTAAAAAGTGGGTGCAATTATATTAAAATTTAAAAAAAATAATAGAAATTATGAGGCGATTATTTCTGTTAGAAAAAAAAATGAATGATGCTCCGAAAATAGATAGAAACACCTTCAAATTTTAAAAAACCTTTTATTAAACTGTCCGAAAATTTAATATTTTACTTTTCTTTCATAAAAGACTTTAAATTCATGTATCAGCTTAAGAAATGTATAAATAAAATAATTATCTTTCAGATTATGTGTACTAATAAATAATTTAAAGCAAAATATGCAATTTAATTTTACTTCTCTCTTCATCCCTCTGAATGAAATAACTAATGTGACTGGAATAACTTCATCAAAAATATTATTTTGATTATCTACTACTAGTACTTTGGATATTTTAATACTTAATTATGAAAAGTGGACTTAAGTTTAAAAACAATAAAAGAAATCTGAACCATTGTTTATGAACATGTAAATGATGACACATTTATCAGAAATATAAGTATAAAAAGAATTTTTAAATATGTATAACCAGATAAGTGACCGGATACTATTGGATAAGTGTTGAATTTCAGAAAAAATATTATAAGAATAAAATGTATATTATTAAGAAAAAATATAAAAATATTATGTCAAAACAATTTGGCTTCGAGATTTTAACGAATCTCTATATTTCAGATCTCCTTGAGTTTGAAAAACATATTTGTAGTATTGTCTTTTTGACTGTGAACACGATACCGCAAAAACGCTTTCAGCAAGAAGAATGAAATTCTATACATAAACTATGTAATACATTCTGATCGAATTTCATTTACATTCTGGCTGTTCGAGTTCAGTAACTGAACGACTACTATAGAATGCAAAAAGCTAACTAGATAAACACACTAGAATCTAAAATATAGATTATTATTATATTTTGAACCATATTTGTCAAAAAGTTGACCGTCTGTCGGTCTGTACTTTTTTCACGCATGCAAACGAAATAATTCATAAACGGAAAACAAACTGGACATATTCAATTCAAAGAACTTCAGTATGGTATATTGTGACTGAAAGTATAATTCCCCATCAACTTTTGTTGTCTATTAGTCAGGAAAGATATGCCCAAAATATTACTATCGAAACAGATTTGATAAAAATGCTAAATTTATGCTAAAGATCTGTATTACGTAACCATCTTACAACAGTGCTGTGTAATGTGTTCACGGCCTTACCAAGATCCATAACTTTATTCAGGAAGTGTGTGTGTGTGTTTGGGGGGGGGTATTGAAGAATATGTGTGCAAATTTCCAGGAGACCATCTAATTGTTTCTCCTAGTTTGCTTTAATATAGAATGTGAAATGCTTAGTTACTATTAGCACTACAAATTCATTTACGTGGGTTTGAATAAGAGTTTAAGTAATTATAACACATTTAGCGCAAGAAATCTTTAAAAATTTAAAACCTCAAATGAGTAATTCGTACCGTTTAAAAGATAAGAGCAAGTTTCAATTAGATGATAAAATTCTGAAACTCTCAGATTTTCAAATTAAGTAAATAATTAAAATATTGAAATTTTTCGTTGAAGACAACGTAGTATATTATGTCTTAATTTTGATCCTTATATCAGTCGTTGTATTCTAGGATTAAATTTTTTTTATATCATACAGTGTATAGAAAGAGTATCTGCCATTTATTTTATACTAACTCTTAGTACAAACTTTTAATTTTTTTCCAATGACTCAACAAAGGCATAGTATTTAAACTTAAAAGCATTATTATGTTTCAAAAAATTAGAAAAATCAGTCCTCTCCATTCACAAAGGCAATTTAGTCATTTAGATTTCATTAAATTTCATGTATGTTTCGTTCACATATTAATTAAATACTTTTAAATTGATAATATCACTGAGTAAATAATCAGAACTTTGAAAGATAATCAATTTTTATTTCTCTTGAAATAAATAAAAGAAGAATAGTTTTTCTCGAAACATATTATATGTGTTTATGAGCGACAGAAATTAGTATTTTATCATTTATTAAATTTTTAATCATTTATCGAACTTGTTTATTTCAAATAAGCATACATAATAATAATGCAATACTTTTAAAAGCAGGTAAAAAATAAACAAATGTGATTAAAAGATGTGGATGAAAATCGTTATTGATGCTTTATTCATTGCCTATGCGATTTCAAGCTTCAATTATTCACTGACTAAGCGAGCTTCAAAACTCCCTAACCAAAAACAGTATCGTTCTCACATGATAAAAACTTTCCCAATTGCAGTAAATAAGAAAAAGAATTTCCCCATTAACTACCTTTTTTCCTCTAACGCTGAAGTTTTTATTTCATAATTTCGTTCCTTTAATTGAAATTTATGTTTAGTCTGAAGAAACAACAACTTTTAATATTTATATATATTTGTTTGAAATTAAATATTTGTATTTGTATCATAAAATATTAATATTATCGATTGTCTGTAGCATATATTTTAAATTATATTTTTATCGTATTTCTCTTTTTAAGGTGTTTATATTGAGAAAAACGGAGATTCCAGTGTGTTTTTTTTTAAAGTAGTGATAAATTAGAAATACTGTACTGTAAATGTAAAACGTTGTTTACAGCGAATTTTTGTACAGATAAGATATTATTTGTACTTCTTTATCGTTTATTTGAAATCTTATTCTTTTTGTATTTCATATTGTGATACTTAATTTTTTTTGAGAGATTGCTCGGCATTTTGCCAAAAGCTTGCTATACTTTTGTTTCTGTAATCTACTTTTATATTTTGGTTTCTGACAATATAATAGTCCAGATACGAAATATTTCCTTAATTTTTTGAATTACGAATCAAATTTTCTTTTCTGATTTGACATGAACATAAAATGGCATCATTTTTTTTTCATCAGAAAAACTTTCTATAATTAATGGAAATAAAAATTTAATAGTCAGAAATTTTTTATAACACTATGACATTTTTTTTCCACGAAATAATATTATGTTAACTGCAATAACAAGTTCTTTAAAAAAAACTACTACAGATTTTTGTATTTTTTAAAAAGAACAAATTATTTTTGTACAAACATATGCCTTGTCTGCTTGGCTTGGGCAGTAGAGTGTACTTTAGCCATCTTGCAGTTGAGTTGAATTCGATCCTAATCGGTTGGAAAGACTGTTTTTTCCTCCTTGATACAGCGTGACCATTCTCAAAATAAGAAATAAAATAATCTATTTGAAACGGTCTGTCCATAAAATTCAGAATGACATTCAATTTGTCCCATTTCTTTTCATATTCATCAAATAAAGAAAGCATCTGATTGATCTTAAACGGAACTAAGGATTTAAACTTATTCAATAAAATTTGAGACATTGTTTATAAGTATTCTTTTTCTGACAAATGATTGATTGTCTGATTCTGTTTAAAGAATAGTTGATTTTTTTAAAGCACTAGGCTATTAGAGATAAAAAAATAAATGAAAATAAAAATACAATACATACATGTGTAAAAAGGCATTTAATTTTGCACAATAACAGGATTAAAAAAAAGATAATATGGAAATAACTTTAAAAAAGGACAGCAAAATATATAAATCAGACAAAAACAAATGACAGGAAGCAAATAAATTATTGTTCCCATTCATTGAAATCAAATGTTCCTATATACTTAGGGGATTATTTTCTGATTTTCCGTTCACGGAAATTTAAAGCGCCTATCGTACTTCTTTTAAATAGCGAGCTTTTCAGTATCGTTTGTTTAAAAACTTTACCGTAGAAAATGGTCAAGAAAAATCTATCATCTAATATCAGTCTTCATAACATATTTTTAAAAAATGAGTGCAATCCAATACATATATAAGTGATACATATCCAGATATTAAGCTATATTTCCTCACCATTTTGTTAATATTTTTAATAAACAATAAATTCTTAAAAAATAAATAAACTTTTTAAAATGATGTACCATCCTTATTGGTACCTGAAAGGAGGCATCCAAATGCTGAGGATTTCCTTTTCATAAAGACAGATTTATTGACGCTCAAAGTCTGATAAATCAAAAAAAAATATCAAAGCTAGTTAAAATTTTAATGTATACATAAATTTATCTTAATACACCAACCACAATTATATTCAGCTAAAGAGAATTGAGGATACATTGTGAATAATCTACAGAAGTGATATTTCTACATGTTTCTTAACAGTATAAATGGTTCTTGCTTTTTCTTGATTTTTAACACGTACAAGTTGTAGACATGATTTTATTTTTTATTTTTTTAAATAATTGAAAGAAAGACTTGGGAAAAATAAGCACGGGGATTAAGAATCTCAACTAAAAATGTTTTGGCTCCGTTCATAGATCTCTACCGGATCTGTTTTTCCGTCATTAACTGTGAAAAAATCCTAGATTGCTTCAAAATGGTTGCCTCCTAAATAAACAATGCATAAAAAAGTTTTAATAATAGTAACTATTATAAAGATGGAATTTTCAAGGCGCATGATAGGGGAACTTGAGTTTTTACCTTTACTGGATGTTATTAACTCTTAATTTAGATCTTTTCAGTAAACAATCCCTTAAATTTGAAATCTTTTAACCCAATTAATTTCAATGAACTCAACAATAATATGCCTTTAAGTGTGTGTGTGTGTTGTATCGTACTTAAATAATGAAAATGTGCTCTAGAAAGAGAAAGAGTGGAACAAGAAAAGCAGAGCCCAGATGTCCAGAAATTTTAATAATCATAATACATTCATTTAATATTCTTATTTTATATATTTAAGTAAAAATATGCTCTTTTCTTCATTTTTTAATATTTAATGTTAAATTTCTCTCTGTAGTTAATCAAAATCAAATTGCCGATTTGAATTCTTAAAGAATTATAATAAAATGTTAAAGCCCTCTTTTATGAAGCTCCAGATTTTCTATACATTTTAAAATTAAAGTATGGAAAACTAACTTCTTTTTCTAGCCTTTTGTTTCACATCATATACTTCAGATTGAGCCAATGAATAAGTTTATTTTTTCCAATTGTTTATTTATTTATGTTTCACCCATTCATTTATTTATATTTTTCTCTTTTCTTTTCAATTTCTTTTTCTGTTTTCGAAGGTTAAACTGCTTATCATTTTTAAATTTTATGATTTACTAAATATGTTTCAATAATATAGTTAATGTAGAATATTATCTAGACTCTTCTGCTTAAGCCATTTAGACCTTCACTACTTTTTCTTTTTGGGCTTCCCCTTTATTATCATTTTTTTTTAATTCTTTGGCTATCTTTAGCTTTTTTAAAAATCTAATATGCACGCATATGAAATATTTTTAGAATAACCAGTCCTTTAACAGTTTTAAAATTTTATATATATATTTTTAAATTTTAATTATGACTTTTTACACCACTTTTCGATCACTCCTAATCAGCATTAAACTACATTCTAAGTTAAAAATGTCGTATTTAAAATGTCTTTTTTGATTAAATAAGTGATATTTACAATTGATTTTTATTATTTATTTCATGGAAGTTTTAGTGGAAATGCTAAAGTTTAATTTTTTATTATTATCATGGAATAAAGATTAGTGTATCGAAAAATAAAAGATTGGGGAGGACGAAAATCTCCAATTTCTTAACAATGTGGCAGCAAAATAAAACCAAAAAAGATTTCTTCCATTTAGAAGCTTTTATTAAAAATGCAGTAACCTTATTTGAAGAAGGTTGTTTTAATCTTGATCCCATTGAGCGTGTGAACCCCCCAGAAAATGTGGCCCATGTTTCTCTACATGTGATGCGTGTTTGTCAAAAGTTTTAGTGATTTTGCACTTGGAGGGATTCTATGGTTTCTAGGCTTTTAATAATAATCCTGCAGTGGTCACTCTTTCAGAAAAGCTGTCAGTGGCATTATTCCCGAAATGACTAATGTTAGATTTTATCAGCGAGGGTCAGATACTTCTGCTTGCGTGAAGAATTTCGTATTTGTTTGGAAATGGGATTTATTTTGGGCAAGAATAAGTTTTTCAAATCTAATTAGCTAACTGACATATACCAGTTGGTTCGTTGCCAGTACAGGCATTATTATTTTTTACTGCCATTATAGCCATTATTATTTTTATTATTTTTTTAATCTTTTGCCACGAAAACGAATGGCAAAGATTTTCTTTCTTTCTCTATTCTAAAATATTTGAGATTCATTAATTTATTCTGAATATATATTTATTTATATATGCATGAAAAATAAACTGATTAGATGTAACGGTCATATTGATCTCATGTAATCATGAAAAAATATTGCTACTTTTTACATAAATCAACAAACTTTTGGCAACTGAACTAAATAAAATGCTAGAGAGTCATATCTAAAACAATGTTAGGGGAAATATCTATTTCCATAAAACAGAAATATTCTAATGCTACATTTTCAAAAATTAATTTTTATTTTACAAATTATCTGCTTTGAAAGGGATTTATTTTACATAGCAAACTGCATACTTTACAGTTTTTAAATTGAAATCGAAAAAGTGAATAGTCCCTGCCCCTTGAATTCGTCTATTTATAAAACTCGATTATTAGAAGTTTCGAACACGAAAGAACATAAACTGTTTAGTGCATCCAAACAATTGCTCTGACTTTATAATTTCTCAAACGTCAAAATTTGTTGTATAAATATATTTTTCTATAAATAACTACAAATGGTATTTAAAAGTTATTATTATCTTATTATTATTGAAATTGTTTGCAATTAATCACTATCATAGATGAATACAGGCGAAAACTAACAGATATTATGAATGCCAATTTAATTTAAAGTATATGTTTCCAATTCATAAAAAAATTCAGAAATTCAAGCATCAAAGGCAGTTAATTTTTTGAATCATAAAAAAATTCACCAAATAATCATCTATGAAGGAAAGAGTTTTCTGAAAAACTGCATGCATTATATAACCAGTTAGTCCAAAAACAAAAATTTCTGCTCCCATTTTTTGTTATTCGAAACGTCAAAGATTAGAACAATTACGAAAGTAAAATTATAATCTTTTCAGGCTGAAAGCATTTGTAAGAGTCTAAAAAATTAATAAATAACAGAATAAATATGAATTAATAAATAATTTACAGATGAAGGGGAATAAATAAGGAATTTAAAATAAAAGTTTTATTTACATTAATTAGATAATTATGAAAGGAATGAAAGACATTTTTTCCCTATTTCAGTTATCATAAATTTAACAAAACAGATCTTTTAGCATGGTAACAAATTTCATAAGTATCGTTATACTTCATTTAGCCTATTTTCTTGGAGGTTTAATTTATTCCGTTTCTTAAATTTGTATTTTACTATAAGATACTATATTTGCATTTCATTTTTTTTATTTGTGTTTTACTAGTTTAAAAATCAATATTTTCGCTTTGATTTGAAAAGTGCAGTTAAATTTGTCTATCACAAAATAAAGTATATATACTTAAAAGCAGAAAAAAAAATTAAAATTTAAAAAAATGATTAAACATTGATGATTTATATTCCGGTAATTGAGAAATATTAAATCCTCTACCAGATGTTTTTGTGTTAATATACATTGTTTTCTATATTTGCTAAATCTTGGGTGTTTTTTAAGACCTGAAATTGAAACAAACTCCACGAAAAAACCTTCATTAAATATAAATTTGTAAAAAATTCCATTTCAGGAAGAATTTTCAAATGATTGGTATCCAATAAAGAAAATCAATTTAGTTAGAAAACTCGTATTATGTGTTTATTTCTTTGAAGATCTTTTACAAATCCCACAAATGGCAATTTAATTTATATTTTCTTATCAATGAAATGATAAATAACAGAATTTTAAGGTAATTTTTTCAATTAAGTATGACTGAAACTCTTTGGCCCAATATCGATTTAAGATATAAGTAATCGAAGTTCGCTGCTATTTTTTTATATTTTGGATATTTACTTTGTTATATCTTTCCCCCTGAATTCAAATATACTTCTTTAATATATGCTTTATTTTCAAGATTACTGGCATATAATAATCCCTAATTAATGCTTTCATAATCAGATTATTGTATCTGTGAAATGCGAAAACATTTTAAAGGAATCAAAAATATTTTGTTAAATATTTATGAAGACATGAGTTAATATGTGAAAAGGAGATTCAATATTTTTATATGTATAAATTCGCTTTTAGTTTAAATACTCAAAAGGAAAAAAAATATTATCCCCACTTTCGAAATTCTATGTTTATCATTACAGAGCAATAAAAGGTATCTACCCTTGTCATTTGGAAAATTTTTAGAATCAATTTACTTTTTTTTATTTGCGTATTAAAATATATATAAAGATCATTTTAATTGTTTAAAAAATACTTATTTCCGATTCAGCTTTTTTTAAATGTAGCTTTTCTTCCATATTAAGACAAATCTCTGAGTTTCGGTTGTACTATTCTAAAAGAAATTCATTAAGGCTTAAAGCAATTTTTTGAATTGTACAAAATTGATCTTGCATGAACTAAAAAAATAAGTGAAGACAGTTTCATCTTTAAGTAAATATAAATATTTCAGTTATGCAATTTGTTATGCAAATGAAATTATTTTGCTAAAATTTTTCTTTCTAATATATTTTTTACAAAACTTTCGTAAAAAATGAGTATTTATTAAAAAAAAAACATTGCGTTATTTGTTTATGTAAAAATTTAGTTTCACATTTTTACTCTACAATCAAATGATAGTGATTCAAATATTGGTGTGAGCACTCAGTGACATAGATGTAATGTCTGACTTTCTGGATTGAAAGGTCCTTGGCTTGAAGTATGATTTTCCTGAGGATCCTTTAATTTGAGTATAAAATATTAACGGAATACTGGATCCCTCGTCTGATAACAGTTCAAAATCTTGAGACTTGTCCCAAAAACAACTTTTTCTGCTTCAACCTGAAATACCAAGCAAACTACTTTGAGTTAAAAATCGTTTTGTATTAAAAATACTAATGGCATACAAAACAAACAAAATACTAATAACATTGTGAGTACACCAGGAGATATATTACTACCAATATATTTACGAATGACTGGTTTGGTTAAACATGCATTTTAAAGAGCGCAGTAGATATTTTTCATTAAAATAAATTTACTGTTTTCAAATCTAAGACTAAATTCAAAGTTTCTTTTCGAAACCCTTATTTTTTTCAAGTGTAGTTCTTAACATGTAGAAAACACAGAAATTGAAAGAAAATCGTTTCTTTCTCTCATATCAGCGTGTAGCAGTTATCGTTTCAGTCACGAATAGAGATAAGATAAGGAATCATCTTCTTTATATGGAACCATAGGAAGTCTTTATGGGTACGAACACTTTTTACCCCCACTTCCTATAGCTATGTATGTACGTGCTTGTTAAACAACGGTTGAAGTCAGTTCAATCTTGATTTCAGGCGAAACGATTAATTTCGGTTTTTACTGCACGCCAACTTGGCCGTTTGACTCTTTTAAATTAATCGTGAGAAAACACATCAGTAGTCTTTTGCCTCTCGAGTTTGTATTTTTGATTTATGATTGTCCTTTCCTCACCTTTTGGCCATTTGCATTAATGCTCTAGTCCGAATAGGATTGGCCTCCTCCACCATTACACCTTTCCGGTAATCAGTTGATAATTTGTCTGAATTAAGGTTGGTGTTATGTAACGAGGTGTTCAGGTAAAAAAGCTTGTTTCATATTTTATATCCATAGAAAAGATTGATGAAAAAATGAAAGGAAATGATTCGATTATTAAATATTTCGATATGTAGTCTTTTAGGTAGATTCCTATAGGAAGACTTCCTATTACGATGGTTCTTATGACAAAACTTAGGGAAAATGCAATATCCCGACTTGGTTCCCCCTTCAACTCCTTACTGATAGTGGTTCTCAGACCCCAAACCTCCTTTTGTTCGTAAGTTTATACCCATATGCATGCGTATAACGCTTTGATTATGTTATCTTGTTAACAGGATAAACTATGGTAATTTTTTTAACTTCTGGATTTTAGCTGCCATGGACTATGTTTTTAGGAAAGTAAAAATCTCGGACGTGTTCACAAATAGTTCATCTAACTCAAAAGCAGCATCAAAAAAGGTGGAAATGGTGGAAGGGGAGAGTTGAAATTTTCATTTCGGTATAACTCTTTTAATATTGAAGATAGAAAATAAATACAATTAGCCAAAACGGAGCTTCGTTAAGACGAACAACTTTTGTATTTAAATTTTTTTGATAACAGCAATATGTTAGAAATTAGGGACTAAAAAGTGAATTTAAGCCCTAATTTTGATTATTTTTACCATCAACAATTTATGATGCCAGATAGCTGAAAAGAAATCTACTTTTTCAGTTCCAAGAGGGATTTTTTTATTCCTGATTGAACCTAAGAAGGTTGTGGAATTTGAGAGGTGGTTACCTAAGACCTTTTCATAGTCATAACTTTTGCATAATCTAAAATTTTAAATATTTCATAAATTAAACAGTCAACTCATATTGCTACAATGTAATTGTTATTTCTATTACTAGTTTCGTGAGAAAATGCTACATGACTCTTTAAAACAGTTGAGATGTCATCATTTAAAATTTTTTTAAAAAGGAATTACCTTAACCCTTCGAGGTCACATAATTCATCGCTTTTTTGTATTTAAAAAGTGAAATATGTTCAATTGGAAATAAAAAGAAGGATTTTTCTTGAATTGGAAAAGCCCAGAAGATAGCGACGATAAAAAGGATTTGAATAATTCGAATGTCACTATAAAAAGAGCGAAGTCCAATGTTATTGTTTGCCAATTTTTGCTTTATACTTATTTACTGTCAAAAGAACAAAATATAAGTTTACGGGGTTCTGCATCCCAAATTAAGAAACAAAGAAAAAATTAATGTTTCAGAGCATAAAATGCGCTATTCAAAGTTTTAAATCGAACGCTAGTACGAATTTTAGAATAAAAGTGTTCTTATTTTGCTCAGATCAGATCTTTTAAATTAGACCGGTGGCGCAATTTCAAAACGATATTTTCTCACTACTTTAGACCCTAATTCTTTATAAAGTTTTTTTTCACACAATTTTAAAGATGCAGGAATTTTAAAAATTCTGCTACTTCCTCTTTAAAATTATTACTGCATTATCATTTGAAAAAATGTTAGGTGACCTAAATGAGGTAATCTTCGTATATATGTGAAGCAATCTTCGTATGTATATATATGAAGCAAGCTTCGTTCTTCAATATATTAAAAAATTCCATGACATATCTATTATAATCTATGATTCGTTTGAATTTCTAAAATTTGGCTGTTAAGAGAAAAGAGAATGGGAAGACCGACTAACTTTTAAGGGAACTATAACTTATAGGTAACTCCTGAAAATGAAAAGGCTTAAACTCCAAACGAAATTATTTTTTTTTCTTATTTGTTAGTTTGCATTGCTGGTATTGTGAAGGCAAATGTTGTATATTAATATAATATATTTATACTATTTATTTTGAGTCTCTAAAGCGAATTATTTTTATAACCATGAAAAATGTTTTAAAGACATTAATTTAATGAATATTCAGAAACATCATTTTCAAACCAATTTTTCAAAACGTTCAAAATTATCTTAAAAATATAAACCACTATTTATTATATGTAGGATGTTTTTAAAATCTCGGGGCTACTTGAAATCTCAAACGCAATGCGAACATTACAAGCGTCTATTTGTCTATGAATAATGCAACAAAAAGGGGGGGGGGCGGAGGTTACTTAATAGAAGGTTACGATAAAAATTTAAAGGAAAATAAATTTATAAATTATAGAAAAACTTCGAAGAGTTGATAATTGAGTTATTTGGTTATTGGAAATTTGTCTCCAATAAGGTGGACTTGTACATTTTATCTGTCCAACCATTTTTATTACCCTGAAGAAGAGTGTTCCATTGCCGTCCCTCCTTTTGTTTCATACTATTTTAATACAAAAATAATTTGTTTTTGCTGGTCTATCCAAATTTAACGTTTTTCCTATGATTTTAGACCTTGCATATCTATACAAATCATTATGAAGGAATCATATTCTTCATCTTTTATAGTTATTTCTGATATTATGCAAGGTATTCCCCAATTTGAAATTAATAAGAGCCATATGTCATATTGTTTTAATAATTTGTCCTTTACGAAAGGCAATTATAGCTGTGTGACCATCATTCCTAAAATGGATATGGACTGAAATTATTTATAAAAGTTAAAAATATAATTATCTTTTTGTAATATAAAGGCACCATTAAAATTAAATAATGTGCAACAATTAATAGTTTTTTAAAAGACAAATACAACAGTGGTATAAGAAGATAATTGTCTCTTGGCTATCATTTTTAATGAAAACTGACATGTTAGGATGTCGTTGTAAAACATATAGTGAGTATTTTCAAGTATGCTGTTATACAAGATTCTTTCAATATTTTATAATAAGTTTTTATTTATAGATTAAAACACGATCTGAAAAAATTTCACTTTAATTATTATCAATTTTTTCCCCATCTTCTTTTCTCAGAAAGAAAATTATTGAAATAAGTTTTGGAATGAACAATGTATCCACTCATATTAATTAACGAACTGTCATTTATTAATATCTAATTAAACTAACATGATACATCTTTTTAAACCTCTATCATCTTTATATTAATTACTTGCAACTGCACTTGAAAGAAAAATGAACAAAGGATGACACATTATTTTTATGTAACATTACATAAACCTTTTTTCCCCTAAGTTTTCTATTAATTTCCAGCTGCTCTCCTAAAAGTCGAGACTGCTTTAATTTTAATCAGAAGCAATTAATTTTTACTTTTTATGAAATTTCTGTTCGCTGCAATAAACTATTCGTTTTCCTCTTCTCATTTTCGACACCGTTAAGTTTAATGACTATTTTGCTTTTATAGATTTGAATTGAATCTTAATTAAAAATGTCATCTGTAATAAAAACGATCATCAGTTGGAAGAAAAATAGTTTAAAAGATCAAGACGGCTTTCTTATCCGTTTATAAAAACCATTAAAAAAATAAATTCTATATATTCTTTATCCTTAATACTATATCTAACTATTTATATTTTCAAATAATTTTTAGATATTACTCCTAATAAAAGTTTTTATTCCATCAATCTTAAAATTAAGTCTGTCGGCAAAAAGTAAAAAGAAAATGAAACAAAATTTATTGTAATTTACTTAGGTTATAATCAGTGGCTAAATAGATCTGATTTATTTTATTAAATATTCCAATCAGCAGTGCATTAAAACGTCTATTTAAAAGTACAACATTAGAATTTTTTTTTATTTCTATTTAATAATATCGGATAAAAATCTCCATTCAAATGAATTGAAAAAGTAACACATGAGATCCATTTTACTAATTTTGCAGTTGTATGAGGGCTATTTTGAACCCTCCTTAAGTTTTGAACCATGATCAGAAAAAGAGCTCATCACTCAAGTGCTTTTTTACTCTCTAAATTTCTACGTCATACTTGCAAGACGACGCGTCTCTCAGAAATCAGGAGTGTTATGGGATCAGGCGTGTTATCTCTCAGAAATCAGGCAAATGTTACTCGCAACATTTTTATTTGGAATCGGGACACAAATTCGTGACCTTCTTCTTTAAAATCCAAGACTTTTCAGAAAGGATCGCCGTCCTAAGAAGAGTAAAAAGCAGATATAAAAAATTATCATAATTAAGGAAAATTATTTTAAAGGCAGAAACAATTGTCTTTAAAAATACCTTTGATAAAATTTCACATAAATCACATTTTTTTTAAAAAAATACATTGTTAAGGTCTACCGACAAAAAATAATTCAAATTCCTTTGAACCATCTATGTTAAATTTTTATTTTTTCAGCAATTTTACACATTAACAAGAAACCGAAATTCTATTTTTCGTTTAATATTAAAAATACATTTATTCAATTACTAACAAACATGGAAACTAATTATATAAATCTGCAAGTTAAAAAAGTGTCAAAAACTGCATTACAAAGTAATTGTAAATTGTTACTACAAATAATTTAGAGAGAAAATTTTTTGAATTTCTTGAAATTATAGATTTTTAAAAAAATTTGAAATTGCATCCTGGAAACATTATTTCTCTAATACCACTAAACCATAAGAAACTTTAGCATGTTATCCCTTCCAATTTTCTTATAATCAGGTTTTAATTTGAAACTTTACGTTCTAAGGCAAAATGAATTTAATATTAAATTTAAAAAAAATCAATAATACATTATTCAGGAGTATGCCAATTATAATAGTTGAAGTAAAAAAAAATGGTATCAAAAAATAATATACTAAGGAAATATTCAGATAATAATGTAATGAAAATGTAGTTAGTATTGTACTTTTGTAGATTGATCTTTCTACATGTAAATATGAGAAGATACATATTTTCCAAGATTTGTTCTACGTGTTTTTATTCAGGTTAAAACGATTGACACCAGGACATAAATTTTTTTAAAATTTTTATTCTGTGTTTCCTGTATAGTATAATTAAATGTAATTTTTTTAAAAAGTGAGAAATCAGCAGGGTGAAAAAACAAAAGGTTCGATAAATATATTGAAATGGTAGAGGCCTTTTTAAATTTTTTAATGAAATTTAAAATATTGTTATTGGGTTGTTCGGAAAGTAATTTCGTATTTTTTTGTCAAAATGAAAAGAAATTTTCGTTTAATGAATAAATTATTTATTAAATTATAAAATTGCCATTTTGGTCTAATACCTTTTGCCATATTTTTGGTAGTAACATGATTACACGCTCATAAAAGTTTTGGTCTTTGCTGTAAAAAAAACTGATCGAGGTGGTTTTTGGCCTCCTCATTTGAAGGAAAAATTTTGCAAATCAGTTCTGGTACTGATGTACTGTTAACACATCTTCTCCACACATATTGGCTAATTTATTTCTGGCTTGAACAGCATTTTTACCTTTTATATAGCAAAAAAGAAAAAAATGACGAAAATGCTATTTATTGCTCTCCATGTTTAAAAGGGCACCATCCAAAAACTACTGCAAAGAATCAGCTGCACTTTTTCACACTCAAGCCTTGCTATATCAGCTCTTAAAACATAAAATGATTTTGCGGTTTAAGTATGAAATTGGGTGCGAAAAATGCAATTAAATCCTTTGTCAGGAAAAAACGAAATTACTTTCCGAACGATCCAATAGATAATTTTCATTGATGGTAATCGAATGCATGGCATTATGTTACATACAAGGATTTGATGTAATTATTAATCACACTTGAGATTTTTGGATTTTTAAAAAATATTTTTGTTCTAATTTTATATTTCGACATTTCTGAACCTTTCACAAAGGTATAGAGAGCAGATTCACTGAGCATGAGAAAAAAATTGACTATAGTTAAATTGATGAACCTTTAGTATTCTAGGAAACATGTATCCTATGATATTCTTAAGAAAAACAATAAGCAATTTCGTGCTTTCTTCAAAGAAGCTTTTTAACGCTTATTTACAGCTATATTCAAAAAAGTAAACCCTAAACCTTTCTAAATATCCTTATTCATTCTCTACTCCATTTATTGGCATGAAAAGTTGCTTATACATTTTTTGATTAGGCAGGACATGAATGTTAAGAGTGAAATTTAATTTTAAATTTTAAATTTTCTGCTCAAAAAGATAATAGGGTACCCAGTTATCTTTGATTAATTTCATAGTGAAACAATTAAGAAAGGCTGTTAATGAAATAAAAAGTTACATTTTCATTCACTTTACAAAAATTTATTATATAAAAAAAAGCGATATTAAGAGTTAGAAACCTGTAATGCCTTATGTGTATATTGTAACCTGTAACATTGCTTATTTTTTAAAACCAAATTGACAGCTGATATTTTCAATGAATTTGGCATGTGATATACATAATATTTCACCCGTATGATAGCTTATTATTAATAACGATCCGGTACCAATTAATAACTAAAAATTAGTCTGATGGAAAAAAAGTAATATAATTTTTTAAAAAAGGCAATTCCTTCTTAAGTCAACAAAGAAAAATTTTATTTTAGCCATTTTTACTAAATAATTATCAAAAATTATAAAGTATCAAAAAGTTATTAATTTTCGCAAGAACTCTCATTCTTCACCTTCACTTGAAAAATACGGAAATACTTTCATTTTACGGATTTAGCTTGCTGATTTCAATTCTCATTATAAACTGCTAAAACTGTATTTAACGTATTAAAAACACCAATTAAATTAAATTAATATTTGAAAAAAAAACAGTATTAATATTAAATGCCAATCACTGCAAATTAAAAAAAATACATTTGAACATGAGTGGAGGAATAAAAAATGTTTTATTAGAGATTGAAAATTTGAATTTGAGAAATTACCACATCAAATTATCTAAGTTTTTGTTCAACAAATTTGCATTTTTTGAACGGTTATGATGAAAGCACTAGAATGAATGGCAATTATTCTTTCGTATGAACGATTGATGGAGTGATGATGGTCATTGAATGTCACAAATTTGATAAGCATCAATTTGACTAAATTAAAACTTGGTGATTAATGATAGTGTAGATAATTTATTGCTGCTGAAAGCTTAATGAACGCTATACTACCAGGTCCTATCATTGAGAAGATTTTGTGATTAAATATAAAAAAATAAACATTGATTAAACATTCTATTTGAATTTTTTTTAAATTTTCATAATTAAATTGAATTAATAATTCTTATTCATTGTAAAGTAACTTCCCAAATTTCATATATTTCCTTCTAATATCTCATAAAAAATCGTATCATTATTATTTACAAAAGTTTATTTTTGGAAAAATGATTATAATAATTATAATTCAAGAATGACAATAAATGATGGTATTAAATAATTATGAAAATTTAAATGGAATATTCTACGACTATATTTTAAATTGACTATATTTTTATTGAAAAGTAGTAAAGAATTGTTTTTGGTGATTGGCTCTAAAAAAATTATGAGGCAATACACAGTAATTCAGAAATCAAAAGAGATACTCTCAATCACAATGTATTTTTTCTAAGAATCAGGATATTTTAGAATAATTAGGATTAATTAGTTTATTTATTCTTAAAAAGCAGGGTTTAATAAACCTTTACAGCATTATAATAAACCCACATAAATTTATGATTTATAATGAACTCAATAAATATAGTTTTTTTCCCTTCTCATAATTGGAGAAAACTATAGTATTTGCATAAATTATTCCCATTTTCCCTAATTGGCCATATTTCTTGCACTGTTTTGCATTTTGATATAGAATAAAATATACCGATAATCATGTTTCCATCAAAATTGCTATTTTTTTAAATTTTTAGATAGCAATAATATTTATGTAATAACAAAAAAGAGTTTTCCTTGTATTCTCATGCTAGTACGAATGTATTTTTACTTCCTTTCATAAATAATATAGAGGAAATATAGTAATTTTCAAGAAATTCATATTTGAGATTTTGATGAAACTCCTGGTTTGAGACCTCTCTGAGTTTAAACAAGGAGGTCTTTTCCAAAAAAATTCTGAAAAATGTCCTTCCGTATGTTTGTATGGGGCAAAGATAACTCAAAAAATGTTTTGAGTCAGATAGACGAAATTTGCCATAAGATTTTTTATATTAAATTAAAAGATATATATCAAATTTTGAGCAAAATCTATTCAAAGTTTATCCATTTGGCTGTTCAAATGTAAGTAATACATGATTTCAAACCCATTTTTGTTACTACACGAAAATCTAGACAGATAAAAATTTGAAACACAGATGTTGCTCAGAATTCCACAAAAGGTTGTCTGCGGCTTTGAAACATATAAACATGATAATTCAAAAATGCAATACCTTAACTATTGGGTTGGGGAATAAGTTCGTACCGTTTTTATCAAATACCTTTTTTAAAGAAAACCATTAGTAATAACAATTGATTAATCGATTATATATTCTCCGCTGTTGTCTACGACCTCCTCCCACCTCTCGACCGATTTGTCGATGCCGTTCCGCCAAAAATCACTCGGTCTGGTTTTTATAGTTCGACAGGGAGCGGAAAAGATGGCGCGAGATCCCGTGAATACGGGGGATGCTGAAAGACCTCCAGTCTAGCTCTTAGAGTGCGACTTTGACGATTTGTGCTACATGGGGCCTGGCATTGTTGTGAAGAAGTTTGGTTTGCCTTGTCGATGGGGTGTTTTTAGTCGCATAGTCTCTTTCATGTGGTGTAGCTGGGTTATGTAGAGCCCTTTGGTGACATTCCATTCGTGCAGTTCCCAGTACACCATGTGCTCCTAGCCCCTCTCCCCCCCCAAAAAAAACCAGATCATGGTCTTCTTTGGATAGAGGTCAGGCTTAACCATTTCTGTGCTGCATACTTGCTTTTGACACCTTCTCCGTATTCGATGCAAATGTCCTGTGTTGCTTAAGCAGTTTTTTGGCCTGGATGAAAAGCGAAGAGCAGGTGTAGAAAATGCTGATTTTTACCTCCAGGATATTTAATTTTTAAGCCTCAAAAATAATTAAAAATTAAATTACTCGAAAAGACAATTAGTACAGTTTTGTAGAGCAGAAAGAGCTCTATCGAATGAATACCAAACACTTTGTCAAACAGCAAAAACTCGCCGGAAAACAAAGTAAATATGAAAACTCTATGAACTTATTCCCAAACCCAGTATATCAAATTTGGTATGGAAATTTGTGACTACAAGGGTAATTTTGTTGCAATCAGTTAAGAGAAAACATTTAAATCATGAATTCCATTTTCAAATACTGTTAACTGCAGGGATTAATCGCCAAAAAATTCGTCAGTGATCACACGATCGAATTAATAAAAATGCCAATTCACGCCAAAAGCTATTGTTCTTTAACTATTGTACACTAATGCATGTAATGCATTGTTCGGGGTAACACCTTTATTAGAGAGTATGTGAGAATGTTTTGAGGTGACCAATCAAATTGGTTAGATTAGTTACATTTATGGAAAGTTTTGAAAACGCATGAGAACTATTTTGAGGCTGATGTCGCGGCTTTAAACTGTAGTTAGATATTTCTTTGAAATGTCTGCTGCACACTAGTTGTGGACTTTATAGCTTGCGTTAAGCTCCCACGACGCTTTTTATACTGCATTGAGATTTTGAGCACCTTCGGACCTAAGATGGTAGGGTGTCCACAAGATCGATGCTTGTGGACACAATGGTATGTTTTTGCTTTGGTATGTTTTTAATAAACTTTTGAAGAATTGAGGGAGATTACATTGCTTATACAGGAGTGCAAGGGAAACATCCTTAGACCAGAAGCATGACAAAATATGTTAAAATGGTATTTAGTTAATACTGTAGAACGTGTAGTATTAAATAATATAATAAGTATTCGCATCTTTCGACATTGTAGATTTCTAAGCAGGAAATGCTAATATTTAATACTACGAAGTCCGAGAACAAAGAAGAGCTAATTTTAAATCATATTTTATTGAGTAGCAATTAATAAAAAGTTAGTATGATGATCAAAAGTTGTTGATCAATATGATTAAACTTATTCTTGACCTTCTGATTTGAAAACAAAATAATGACTGAAGGTTTTACTTCTTCCTTACGATGAACTAATTGTAAATACAAGATCTTCATAAGCTTTGTTGATGCATAAATATTCGACGGAAAATTGATAAGCCGAAGATAATATTCTACATCTGATTTCAAAAGCTGGAATTTTAGAAAAAGTTATGAAATAACGCGAACGAATAATCACTATATACTAATAATAATTTATGCATAAGATTATTAAATGGTCGCATCTTAAAAAAATATACATAAACAGAACAAAAACAAAAAAGACATTTCACTAACTAGCTTTCAAATCTTATTATAAACAAAATTTAATTGCACACTTGGATAGTGGATAAAAATATTGCAGTAACAAAGCTTTTCATAATAAAGGTAAGCGCAGCAAATGTTCGTCAGTAGATCAATACAGGGTTAGGAATTCTTAAATTATGAATACGGCATATGTAATTTAAGGTAATAAATATAACGATATCAATGAATTTTTTTTTTTTCATTTTTGTGAGTATAAGTTTACAAGAAATACTTAAAAAATCTCTTTTATATAAACAATCATTAATGGTATAAAAAATTAAAACATTGATTTTTTAAATCGTTGACGGTACCTTAATTTACTCATTTCATTGTCCACTACATTTCAACTCTTCTGGCAAAAGCAAAAGACTTTTTTTTTTCGGAGCAAAATATACATGTTTTCGAATAATAAATAATAATAAAAAAAAAGAGTGGGATTCGAAAATGTGTTATCGAGCATGAGCACTTACAGATAAAAACAATGTACAAGTAGCATATGTATGATAAAGTGTGTGAATTGAATAATGTGATAACACTTCTAATCTGATCTTCTGTTAACGACATCTGAAATGATATAATATTTGTCTGCAAATTTTATGTTGCAGTGAGCAATAATGTTCTCTTTATGATATTCTTTCTATCAGGATAAAAGCAACAAATTCTTGATAGTCAATGCGTTGAACCAAAACCACACTCATTTCCATTGCGTCTGGTAATGAAAAAGTTGAATACATTAACAGATTTATGTCTTTCTGCTGCATAAAGTCTTCAAATTCTCACTCATCTATGATATGAATGATTCACAACAAAGAAATAAAAGGAAAAAGAAAGAGTACATGAATAAGCCGAGTGAATTATGAAAATGAAATGCGTAAAAATAATCGATCATTTAACGATGGCAAATTACTCAACTTAATTCCATCGATAAGCGCCGATTACAGATTTCTACTAGCTCGCTGCCATTCAGGGTATTAAAGAAAAAAAGAAAAGAAAAACTTTTCCCACGTGCATACTACCGACCAGCCCGGTAACTTGAGACCCACTTCTGCTGAGGAGAAAGCAAAGCAAATAAGTCAGAGCAGGTAAGAAAAAAGCTAGTCCCCAGCCGGAAACGCAGCTACGTGGTCGTAAAAATATCATCATTAATCTTTGACGTGCGAGTGTGTTTGAAAAACGACTGCCAACTATTACCATTATTAGAGATTAATGTCGTAAAACGCCTCCCGAATCCGCAATGAACAGCCAACCGGGCTTTGTTTCTTAGTAAAAGGATACCTTGACTTTATTTCTCCGCTCAGCTTTCGGGAAATTCTTAAGCTGATTTTCAATGGAACACAGGGGCTTGGCATTTAATTTCGGCCCTTTTATTGCTGATGTTGGGATGATGGTTGATAGCTATCATCGCTGGTTCTTAAAAACGGCGTACAACGCCCGAAATCCAGACGCATGGTCATTTTAATTGGTTCGTACTTATTTAAGGATAAAAGTCTTCTAAATTATTCTTAAGATATTCTTAATGTTTAGAATGCATTTTAGATGAAGAAGGAAACTTTATGTCACCAAAGGGCCACTCTTATTTTGTTCATATACATATTTATAAAGTTATTGTAACTTTGCCACTCTTAATGCAGTAATTAACATTTCTGTTTGGCTTCATCAACAATCGTCAACAAGCAACAAAGTTATATTAAAAGGATTATTCATTATTTCGACATTATCCGAATCATCGTAGTTTTTTTTAACTCAGAAATTATGTTTGAAATTAAAAGCTAAATTGGGTGGAAATTATTTATGAATATAAAAGTCTACTAAATTACCTTAAAAACTTCTTAATGTCCGACATGCCTTTTAGACGAAGAAAGAAAGTTAATGTTGAAAGAACAGGTCACTCTTCTTATCTACATATTTCTAAAAACTACTGTCACTTTATCACTCTTCACGCAGCAATTAAAGCATCCGATTTTTTTTTCGCTTATAGGAACACAAAAAGTAATAGCAAGCACCAGCATCGATCAGGCAAAAAAGGATTATGCAGTATTTTGACATCATTCGAATCATGAAGTTCGCTTTTTTTATTTACTTGGAAATTATATTTAAAATTAAAACACATTTTTAAGAAATTGCAGCCAGGCAGACACAGAACTAAGACGTATAAACATGAATCATTGCGATTGGCAGTTATGCTCGTTAACTATCCAAAATTTTGCTTAAGTAGACGAAGTTCAACAAAAATTCTAAGAAACATCAAACTGTTGATAAAAGACCTTTAGGAATTTTTTTTATTTTTTAAATTTCGTTCTTCAGTTAGTGCAATTTATAAATCTTATTGACAAGGTATTCTTAAAATTTTTCATAAAATATATATTTTATTTTACCTTTACAATTCTTAGTTCAACAAAAGATTTAATTCTGAAAACAAATTGTTACTATAAACATTACAGGACAAACGCAATTGCGCATATTAGAGCATCATTGAAGTAACAACTAACAGTCACTCGTTTTATATTGCATAATTGTCCCTTTCTTCTAAGATGTTTAATGTATACAAAACTTGAATATGAAAGGTAGCTTTGATATATATTGCATGAACATGAACGGAAACTATTGATCGGCTTTTGAAATGAAGAATAATACGCTTCATTTTTGCATTTAATTTTTCTGATGACTCGTTAATCCTTTCTTAAATACTTGTACAAACAAACATGGTAAACAAACTTTTCCGTCATGAAAAATGAAATTTTAAAATGCCTCTATAAAGTTATCAACAATTTTCAAGGAATTGCTGGCTAGAATTCCTTATTATGTTTCGAATTATCTGAGACATTTAGCATCATGTTGCAGAATTCTGTTTTCATTTTTTTTTTAAATCGGTCTTTGAAACATTATTTTTTTTTGCAGAATGCAAAAAAAAAAAAAAAAAATTACTAGCTATTACATTATGTTATTTTTTGTGGAAAAAATTGTAACCCTATGATGGAACTTTGTGGCGTTTGAATGACTATATATGCTTCTCAATGGTTTTCTGGTGCTTCAATAAAGTCTCTTTAAATTCTTGGATATTATCAAAATTTCATCCAGAAATTTTCTTTCTAAACATTTTCCAAAATGTACTGAGTAGCTTTGTGGTAATATCTCGTTTTCGGATTAGCAGGTCGCAAGTTTTTTTAAAAATTAAAACATGTATAAAATCCTCCTGCGCCACAAAGTATCACACGGGCTTACAGAAGTAAGTATTCAACACATAGCAAAAAGAAAAAAAGAAAATGTAACAATTATGAAGAATTAAAAAAAATAAGAAAATTTAGCAGGTGTCATTAATAAATTTACAAAGAATTTCAAAAGCACTTCTGGGAGAACCAAATTGATGAAAATCTGAAGGCCAATTTATATTAATGGCTTCGAGATCCAGTCTTAGGTTTTGTCTTGTTCCGGCAAACTTGGAACATTGAAGGAGAGTATATTCAACACTTTCCTAGATACCAATGTTACAATCACAGGTAGATGATGGAGACGAGTGAAATTTATAGAGATAACTTTTAAAGTTACCATGACCAGTGAGAAATTGGGTTGTTCTATAATTTGTATAAAAATGATGGCATGACAATCTTATTAATGTATGGGGAAAATTTCTTTATTAGGCTCCCTTTACTTGAAATGAGATATTCTTGATTCCAAAATTCTACCATGTTTTCTCTCATAATTTCTCTGTAAAAGAATTTAAGAATGTCTGATTATCTGAACTTCTTCATCAAAATATTAAATCTTCTGCAGAACAAAAAAATCTTTTTCGTATATAATTATAAATCATTTTCATACAGGAAATTTTAAAAAAGTTGGATTGCTATATGAAGGTCATATTAATGCCATATGATCTTAATTTAAGATTGCAGAACCGCAGATGTTTTGAAAATTCTTTGTGAGAATTTTATTCAAAAAGGATACATCAACGGTTTATAGTTAATATATGAAGTCCTTATTTGCTTATTTGGTAATTTTTGTTAATTATTTTTTTAAAAAATAATTAACTGTTTTCAACGATATACAATATTTTAAGGAGAACCTTAGTTCTTTATATTTTTTCGCTTTAATTTAAAAAAATATTTTTTTACTATTATATTTACTTACTCACTCATAAAATACATTGTTTGATGATTCTTAAATCTAAAAACTTCTTAATTTTTTTTGCACTGATAAAATAGTCATTTAATGCAACAAAGTATAAAAGTAATAAATCTGGCATTAAATGCAGACAATATGAATTTTAAAATATTACGATAACTTTAATTATAAAATTAAGAATGGCCTAGTCCTCATAAGCTTACTTCGTTATTAGGATACTTAAAAATTTCGCTAATCTTTTTCAATAATATTGTTCATAAACAGGGATGCCGCACAATCAAAAATCATGATATATAATAAAAAATATTTTATAATTTTAATAAAATAAAAAAACTGACCCAAAATAAAATATTAAAAAAATTACTGCAATGTCAAATTAACATAGGCAGTTTATTGGAAAAATAGAGGGGGGGAGGGAAAGAGGTGCATTTATTAAAACCGCATAACTCGGTTACTACACAAATGTATAGTGAATATCATTATAGTTAGACATTCTGGCATTAGGTATTATGTTGCATCTTGCATTCAAATTTAGAAATTGTGTCTAAATATGAAAAGTTTCGTCGTACAAATGCATCATTACTCACTTTGTAAATGCAGTAATTAAATTTTGATCATTGCAGCATTAGGATACTTTAACCTAGTGTTCTACGAATTCAATTATATCTCTAAATGTCCGTTTTAGAATTAGACTTTTGTTGTAGAGTTGCAATAAATTAATTCAACATAAATTTTTATTAATTTTTTCAGTCAGAATTTGTTGTATGCTAATAAGAGCTTTATCTTATATTCGCACTCATCCTAATTTATCAAATACGTGATTTCAAAAGAGTGTATTTTCTTTTGTTGTTCTAAATTAGTTGATTTCATGGTTAGTGGCTAAATGTTCTAATATTTTATAAAACTTGGAGGTTATAACTTCCTTGTAAGTTCTTTTAGTTTTGCTTAGCTCTAAATTTCAACCAAACATTTTAAAAGAAGGATATGATCAAATATTTAAAACGTAAGCTTTAATAAATTATATTATTATGCGTATTAACATTACATTAATTTGTTTATATATTTAATAGTAATTAAATGTAACCAATTTTTATTTTTATACAATATTTCGTCACAATGAAATTATTTTTAGAAGCAACAACGAAAATCAGATCCAATTCTAATAATGAAAAATTATTCATTAAGTTAAAAAAAAAATTAAGAAATAATTTTGGTTCTTAAAAGTAATGCGTATAAGCACTGAAATGCCTTTAGATATTTTGACATTTTCTTCGTTTAAAAATTTTTAATAAAGAAAAAGTAAAAGTTGTATCTAGTGTTAAGTACTTAGAAATCACATAGAGAAATATCAATGATTTCTTTTAATTCCTTGAATAATTGCATTTTATAATGCATACTATTTGTAATTTTAATAAAACTGTAGTTCATTAAAAGCTTTCTTTTTATAAACAGTTTTTTGTCGCATGATTCTTTCATTCCTAAATTTCGGGAGATTTATATTCATTTAAATACATAACAAGTCTATACTAATGGGTATCAGGATGCAAACATATATTTCAAAATTTTTAGTTAATTAACCAAATCCTGGGAAATATTAAAAAAAAAAACATAAATTTTTTTAAAAAAAATTGGAAATAAAAAATTTTATATTACGATTTTCCAAATTTACAAACCTCAATATTCAACAACTGGATTTTTATTCAAATGATTTACTCCAAAATAATGTTCAAGAACTCTTTGTTTGGAAAAAAATATAGGCGAAGTATAAAAAGGTCGCGAACTTAAGTCCAATAAGTACAAATATTCCAAAACAATAACGATCAAATAAGATAATCAAAATGTGAATTAGTTTTGTCATCGATGTTTTTCCTCCTAAATTTTAAAAAAAAAATTTCGCAACTCTGTTCCTAACAAACCGTGTCTCTTTCTACTCGCATATTCTTCTGAAAGAGATTTTAAATTATTACTGAAAGGAGCTCCGTCCATTCACATGCCTCGCTTAAAAAGAACAATCCCCCTTTCTAGGACACGTGCGTAAATTTCCTGGCGAAACACCAGTGGCAAATGTTTCTCTCATTTCGGATGCATGTGATTGTAGGAAAAGACCGTCATTTAATGAAGTATCTGTTTCTCTTTCCTAGGGCCGAGACAAAGTATCCAGCGGTCGCACAGTTCTCCAATTCAATTCTTTTGAAACCAGTTGAAATACGAGGTAGCAGCAGCGGCATCTTTTGCAGTCCACGCGTGACGCATGGACGTGATCTGAATGCACCCCGAACACTCCTGAGAAGGCTGCCAATACGATCATAGATCATCCAGTCGACAGTGCATGACCAAATATATATTTGAATGCACGGGACTCTGTCCAATTTCAATGGCTTGCAAGATCCCGTCCGGGTAACAGTAGACGGTTGGCTAATTCCTTTTGATGAGCCGAGAAAGAATTTTCTCTGTCTCTCTTATCTCCAGAACAATATAAGAGATTTATCACAGCTCTTAATAAATCATAATTTAATCCTCCGCGAAGAAAAATTGCCATTTTGCTGTATGCAAAGAGCCGTCGTTGTGCGTAGCAACGTGGTGACATAGGAGCTGCATATTGATCTGTTCAATGATTAAATGTCGTTTCGAGGAAAACTGATAACGAGAAACGGCGCATAATTATTTTTTTCCCCAGTAAACTTTGAAAAGAAACATTTTTGCTCGTTAGATTGATTGATATGCAAATTGCAGAGCCTGTTTCCGATCAATGAGATTTTGTTTTTATTCAAATGAGCTATGGAGTGCATTTAATTCATTTTTTCTAATGGAACAAGAAATTTAGTAAATGTATACGATAATGAATTATATTGTAATGGAAGAAAGTGATCATTTTAAGAAATATTTATAGAAACAAAAACAGAAAGTGACAGCTCTAAAAATATAGAACTTATATCTATCAATAACGTTGGAACATGGTATGATTAGCTAAATATGAGGACAAAGGCAATCAAACCATCTTTGTAAACAATAATATCAGGAATAAGATAGCACAATGATCAGAATTGGAATAAAATACAAACCCATCATTAAAAACCTATTAAATCCAAGATTCGAGATCGCCATTGTATAATTCAGCGAAAGACTTAATTTTGTGAAATTCTTCTAATTAAAAATATTTTCAAGTAAAACTTTTGCGGCATCACTTGCTTTTGGAACAAAGAAAGTTGTTCACAAGAAAGGCTTACACTTCAAGGAACGTTTATAATATTTCTGTTAATGACGCTAGGTGCTGTCTGTCCCAAGGGAGAGCGGGCATCAGGGACCACGATGTTCCAAAATATGTCGTCCATCCACATGCCCGCTTATCAAGATTCGTATCTGCATCCTTCTTCAATGTTCATACCCAGTTCTCGCCCAATGATGGCTTTGCATCAGAGTGGAGTTCAGCTGCCGGGAACTACCAATCCCAATGCTTGGTCAACATCTGGAGAAACCGGAGCCAGAAGTTCAGGAATGCCCATGACAGATTCTTATCATCATGCACAAATATCTGCTGTAAGATACGGATTCCAGGTGAGATATGATGCAATTTTTATTTAAATTGAAACTATAATTGTTGGATTTGTTCATTAACCAGAAACATTTCTGAAGGGTTAAACTAATTAAATTAAATTAATTCCTTAAATAAAAATTGAGTAGCTTAATTTGTATAAAACGTTCTGTACTATATTAGAGTAAAATTATTCATATGTTAAATAACATATTTTTCATTAACAGGTAAAATGAATTTTTTTAGTGAGTCTGTTATAATTCACTCGCTTATGTCGCTTTTGAAAAAATATGTAAGCTTTTTTTCCTTTGGAAAATACTCTTTCGTGCAACTTTAATTTCATATTAATAACTTTGAAAAGGAACAGATTTATGTCAGCTTTTTGAAATCTACAGTAGTTATTCAATTTTGTCTTTACAACAAATCTTATTGGTCATGCTTAGAAACTTCTTTAAAATATGCTTTCCTATATTTTTTCTTTTCTGCTTCTTTGAATCTATAGAGGAATTTGGAATTTTGACAATTATTCTTTCTTGCTTATCCGAAACTTCTTACATAAAAAGCCTTCCTACAGTCCAATTATTTGATAGTTTCGTGAAGTTGTTGAATTCAGCAATTCTTATCTGCATGTTAATATACTAAAATAAACCTCCAATTAAAATCTACACCAATTTAACACAAAATTTGATACTTATCCCAAGTAATTTGTCATATGAAGCTTTAATATATCTTCTTTGGATTGTTTATTTATCATTTTGGCAAAATAAGCTGGAATATCAATATCTTGAAGACCTTTGCTATATAATGTAAAACTTGTCATAATATGTTAGTTATGAAGTCCAAAAAAACCATCTATTATTAGCTTTTAAAATAACATCACATGCTGTCTACTCTTCATAGAAATGCTTTGAAGACTAGCAATGGAAAGAAAGGTTTTTTTATTACATTTTTGTAGAAATATCTGCTTGTTTTATCCCTTTACTTTAGTTTAAAAGCTTATAATGCTTATAAAGTCAAGTGATTATTCCTGTTATTCAGAAAAAATTTAAAGATCATAATTATTTAAAGAAATTTCTTATTTAAACTAGAACTTTATGTACATAATTAAATTCTAGTGTTCCCCATTAAAGAAATGCAATGAATTGTCCTTTAATGTGGGATGAAAAGGGACGATAAAATTATGTGGATTTATTTTAAGAAAGAAATATATAAATTGAAAAATAAATTATTCGTTTCTATTAGAAATAATTCACCTGAAAAATTTATCATGAACTCCCATTAGTTGTGTTTTATGGTATCATATGAGTTAGGCTTTTTTTCTACAAATTTATTTGACAGCTTTTTAAAAAGTTTGCTTCAAATGATATTTATTGCAACATGCATTTCATATTTTCATAACTTTGCAATTATTTCTAGGAATTTATGTCGATCTATTGAAAATAAGTTCTGTCATAGCCAAGAAATATAACAGTAAACAAATTAAGCAAATTAAAATTTTAAAAAAATGCACAGATCGAGTATATTTTTTAATTTTTTTTATTTGAGACTAATTTTTATTGAAATTTATTGAATTTCTAAATAACGAAAGCTGCATATAAAAGATATTTTGAAGTTTTGAAGCTTAAAAATGAGGGATTATACTAAATTTTACTAATTCTCGAGTGATAAAACAAACAAACAAAAAACAGGCATACAGTGAATGGCACAAAGGATGAACCTTCTACAGTAATGTTTTCTTTATCGACACTATAATAGCCTTTTCTACACACAAAGCAGATTTTTATTGGAGGCTTTTTTAAAAATCTTTTATATGCGCCTCATGTTGAGAATTCAAGAGGATTATACATGAGCATCAATATTTTTAATCATGAGTAGATTAACAGCAACAATTAATTTGTGAGAATATCCGATTTCAGTGTTAGATTCAACTTGTTTCCAAAGTCGCAAATGTAGCTGATCTTTGATAGAATGTGGTCTAGAAATTGTCTTGCTGTGATCTCTAAGTAAAGAGTGAACCATTCAGATATGGCAAGCACGAAGCATTCCTAAATTCACGAATATTTCGAACAACAAGTCACTGGGTTTTATTTTCAAGGAGTCCTCGAAATGCCACTCTAATATGACAAAAAACTAATAGATGTAAGAAAAAAAAATGCATGAACCGAGTTTTAAAACCCTTACCTCAATCTATTATGTCTTCAGCAGGACAAGGAAGGAAATCTAGGTGAGGTACCTAACAAATGTGACGTTTATGACCACAAAATTATGTCTGAGCTTACACATCGATGACATATTAATTAACCACACATACCATACTTTTCCCACTCTCGCCAGAAGAGGCCACATCCATCATCGTGCAGATGGGTGCAGTCGAGGCGACCCGAAGAATCCGAATGAAGGTGCAAGTGGCCGATAAATATCACCAAAGAGCCCTCCCCGCTGTTTCTTGATGTTTGCCTTGACGCGATCGACATCAGCCATTCTTGTAATTTAGATGCAGTGATTCATCGGCCACTCCTGGGCCAGGCCAGCTGAATTAGTATTTTATTAGAGATCCTCCAGGCTATAAAGCACTTTGGGATTGGTTTCAGCCGTTCAGAGAATCGTTTCGTGCTCTGACTTTGAATAGGACATGATAAAATTTGGGATGTTATTTTTAGTTTCACCACTTTCTTGAGTGTGGGAAACAGTGTTTTGAAGGATTTTTTAAAATTCTAAATTGATCAATAATAATTATAAATAAATTGTAACCATTTTCGCTAAATGTTCGTTTAAAAAAATATTTAATAAATGTTGCTTGATGAATTTCTAAATATTTTTCAAGGAATTTAGAATTTTTAAGTGTATTAGAACATTGTTGCAGTTATCAACTGATATATTTCCATATCTTTTTTTTTTGAATTGTGGAAATTCAATTAAAAAGCTTAAATTTTTAATAATACGAAAATTGATTGTTTAATCAAAGATCGAAAAATGTTTCCAATTAGAATAATAGCGGGCCTGTATGCCTGGGTGCCCATTATATATGTGTGTGTGTGTGTGCATGGCTTAACTTCCTGCTACTATTTTACTTTATCTTATGTGAAAGAGTAGTGAAAATACTGCTTTCATCAAAAAATTTTAATTCTAGATTTGGGTGAAGCCCCAGGTTCCAGATCTACCTGAGTGTTCGGAAACACATTTGTGGCATGATTTCTTTCCCATCTATCTATGTAAACAATCACTCAAAAACTCTTTGATCTAACAAATGAGATTTGCTACATGAATTTAAAACTAAACTTAGATAGATGCTGTAAATACTTTGACCAAAGTCCATTAAGCGAAAATCTGCCTTCCCGACTTTTCATAGACACGTGAACTGGATAACAACTAAAAATAAATAGTTGGATAAATAGTAACATAAAATTTACACAGGGAGTTGAATTTTAAATTTATATTTTTTACCATACTTTAAACTGAATTTGTCAGAGTTGTTTGTCTGTCAATCTGCTTTCACGCCGGCATGTAAACCCCGAAATTCTTAAGTGCAACGGCTAAATATGAAATTCAGTATATGATCTTATGGTTTCATCTTTAATTCCTTTTTATTGTTTCCAATTGATGGGAAAAAGAGCATCCAAAATACATATTCGTAAGAGAGATTCAATAAAAATTCTAGATTCTTGCAAAAATTTGATATTTCTTAACTATTGTTCACCACTGCCATGCAAGGCATTTATGGCCTTACCCAACATAATTTTATACAGAAGAAGGATGATAAAATTTTATTCGAAAGTATGAAATTAAGTTTTGAAGAAACCTAATTTAATAGTTTTACAGAAGTTTAAGTTTTTAATGAAAGAATTTTTAAAGGAAAAAAAATCTGCAATCAAGAATGAAAGAGCAAAACACTAAGTTGTTCAGTTAGAATCTATAGAGACTGAAGGATTTATTTGTATTATAAGTAAAAGATTCATTTTTTTTTGTAATTTCGAACATAAAAAAATCATTTAAAGAATATTTGAGCAATAAAGAAATTGAAAAATAGAAAAGCACGCATATTCTTCTTATTTGAAGATTTTTTTAAATAAATAATTCCAATATTTTCTGAAGAAGTTTTTATAGATCTTGCAATTTTAACCTTACTACTGGAAATCTTATTTTTATTTATCTCTCCTAAGTTCAGGAAAAATGAACTTAAATCAGATACTCATTATCCGAAATTTTAAAAATAAGATATTCACTATACAATAAAAATCATCATTATACAAGAAAATATTCAGTCAACTGCCGTTTATATCTTGATCTCTTTCATATTCATAACACAGTGGCATTTCATTTTGGCCTGAATTAAGAGAGGAAGAGAGTGCCAAAATCCTTTTGAAATGGACGTCAATCATCTGCCACCCAAACGCAGGTGAGGACGAAACGAAGAAGTAAGATTTCAGCTCATCTCTGACAAATCAATTCTGATCTCATCAAAAAAGAAGAATGGATGCCATTGGTCGATGCAAGCTTACCAGCTTCATTCCGTATTCGGTTGGTCATACCGCTATGCATGCACTGGTCTTTTATCTTCCCGATCGTGTCATTCCGATAATGTCGGATAAGGTGGTTTAACTTACCTCGTTCTACACGCGTCTACCTTTTCCTTTTCTTTCTCTGCACAAAGAATGACAGACAAAAGAAAGAAAGCCAGTAAATTAAGAGAGTTTCGACAAAGGATGCTGAAAAAAATATGCCTTCCGTTTCAACCCGTCAATTAGCGGTTGGGTTTAAAGGCATTTAGAACTGCACTGCATTTAATCTTATTTTCGATTGCAGTTATATAGGTTTTTGGGTATTGTCATTGATTCTAGCAGAGAAAAAAGCAGCAATGAAATAATTGTTCTAATCATGCATGAACTACAATCTTATTAACATAATTGGTATTTTTTATTTAACATAGAATTAAACTGTCAATCATTTTCTTCAGATAAAGTTTTATTGGTTGCTTCGAAGATAATCTTATTGGTGTGCTTTCTTTCATCACTTATTATGGCTTTTGTTGAATCACTGCAAATCGGCTTATTCGCATACCTTGATTGACGGTTTAATCTGATCGTACGAGTGAATCAATGGATTTCAAGAAAATGTTAGTTGTTTTGTTGTTGAAGTTTTATTACGAAGGATCGCGTGAGAAGAGACCACACAAATACTTAGAAGCCCGCCAAATGCTTTTGTTTAGATTTTTTTTCTCCATCGAAAATTATAGATGGACGAAAAAGATCTTGAAAGATTGTTAATAGAAAGGAAACTGTAGGATCAATACATTGATATTTAAAAAAATACTAAATTTTTTATTAAAAATAAATTCCTTTTCAAGTTTTTGAAAATTTGAATAACTTTGACACGTTAATTGTCTGACTATCTAGTATTAAATGAAATTCGCTTCATAATACATGACGATGCTTTTATTCTATTAAATTTTAATCCATCAACAGAGAATCGGTCAACGAAGATTTAATAAAGTGTCAATGTAGTGATGTTTTATTAGCAAAGACAATTAATGGAAAAGGACAATATGAATTAAAATTCCCTCCACACAATATTTATTCATTACAAATTTTGTGAGAACTAACATGCACTGACAATGAATTAATCGTGTTGTATATTACGATGACAAATCTTTTTTATTTCGGAAATTAATATATGGTGATAATTCTTGTCAGTAAGATATTTTTCTTCTGGGTAAAAAAAATATTGTACAACAAACTTGATGATAATAAAAAAAACTGTCTTTAAAAAAATCAATCAATCATGCTGTATTCTGGAGCTACTTCATCACTTTTCTGTTGTTCTAACAAAATTTATCAAAATTAAATTTTATTTTGTGCTTAACTATAGTGTGTGTATGTGAAATTTCATGTTATTTTGCTCAAGAATTCATAATATTTATTCGAACAGAAGTGAAAAATTTGTTTTTTTTTTTATCAAAAGAAAAAAAAATGCATCACTCCACAGTTTCGACGAATCCGTGAGACACTCTCGAATCGCAATGACATAAAACCATATTTCTGTCAATTGTTTTTTTCGAGTACAAACGCTTTCTACTAATATTCTCTAGTACCATTTCTTATCTCTTTCTTATGCCAATTTTTTTTATCTTATTACAGTTAGAATAAAACTTAGAGTAAAGCTTACAATAAAACTTTTCCAGCTCCGAAATAATTCATTACTTTAGAGCAAATTGCTATCGAATCCAACAGTCTGAATTTCTCAAACACAGCAACCACTTTATAATACAAGACTAGAAACTCAGTTTAAATCTTTGAGTATAGATCAAAAGGAACTCATATACTGACTTTGATGAATAACTTCTTTTACAAATAAACTATGCCCTTTTAATATTACTTTTGCAGTACAAGCTAGAACATAAAATGCAATTCCACATTTTTAACAAAAAAGTTACACTAATTTGGGGGAAAATGGTTTGTAGCAAGACTTGATCTTCAATTCCTGATTTATACTCTATATATGCATATCAATGAAGAGATGTTCGTTTAATTTCCATATAAAAAATTACATAAACATTTCAGCCACAAGAAATTATATCAAAGAAGAAATGAGTGACGTATAATTTCGCAATTAATTTTTTGATAAAGTGTTTAGCATGCTTTTTCGTATGGTTTCTTTTGAGTAAACAATTAGCGAGTTATCCGATGAGTTTTTGTTATTTACTAACTTAAGTTACAGTTACAGTGTTCTTTTACATATCAAAACATTAGGGGAGCAGATGAATAGGAAATGAGGATATTTCGTCCACAAAATTTAACCTAATGTTTTTAATTATTGCTAACAAGTAATGTACATTTAAATAAATTCAATTCCTACTTAGGTCAACAAAGAAAAATTTTATTGTATTCATTTATTATTAAATAATTATCAAAAAATTATTGATTTTTTCAAGAATTGAACTCGCATTCATTAACTTAAAGAGAAAAATACTGAACTCCTTGCATTTTACCGATTGAGTAACTACCTGTAGATTTCAACTTTCGTTACAAACTGCTAAAGCTCTATTTAAAATTTAAAAAATTAATCAACTTTAATTGATGAATTAATATATGAAAAAAAACTGTATTAACAACAAGTGTCAACCACTACCAGTTTTAAAAAATGTATTTGAACTTGAATTAATGAATAAAAAGTATTTTATTAACGATTGAAAATTTGTGCAAGATGTATAAATCAATAAATATATAGGGAGAGTCCGAACTAATTGTAGGGATTGAGAAATGCTGTATTAAATGATCATTAAGTTCAATAGAATGCGTTTTCCATAGCGATTAGTGTTTAACGTAATGAACTTAAGCCTGCAAAAGTGGTTTCACCCAAATTTTTTCATATACTCTCTAATAAATGTTCGAGGATGAAACATAGAAATTCTCAAAAATCTCGAGTTAATTATTTTGTGATTACAATACGTTATATATTGTCAGATTATTAAAAGTCTCAGCTTTCTTTTATAAATAATGAAAGAAACCTTGGATTTGTTTATATTTACAAGCATATCTTCAAAAGAATAATAAAATATTAAGAAATTATTTTTGGTTGTTAGAAATGAAAAAATAATTTTTAAAAGGAATTTCAGAATTAAATATAAATTATTCTGTTGCAAAAAGCAAGACATTTGATTAATCTAATGTCCAATATAAGTTTTTAAAAGCAACTATAGATTATATTTCATGAATTTCTGACCATATAATTAGCTCAGAAATAAGGGCTGTTATATGCATTCCAGGGCTTGTCAGGTTTTGGAAGACGTATTTTAATAGGTCACCAGCGAAAACTAAGGGAAAAAACATGGAAAGTTATTGGTTCTCTCATTAGCATTTAAATTGTCTCAACCTCTCGTATAGACAGTTGCTACTAGTTTTTAGCCACTCCCTACTGAAAAAGATTTCCATTTTTCAGACAGCATAAATAATTTCTATTCGTAACGCTTGGATAAAATTTCGTTTGATGATTCCAAACTTCTACCTTGTAAACATACTAATATATTCATTTATTTTGCTAATTTTTATCAAAGCGTTGAGTGTATATATATATATATATATATATATATATTTAACCCTGTAATTTTTAAAAATCCCTGTAAAATTAAATCTGTTCTAATTTTATCAAAAATAATTATCAAACAGAAAGTTGTTATGAAAGTATTGTTTCAGAAAACTGGGTAAAAACTGATATAAAAGAAATTTATATAAAATAAAAAATCGGAAAGCAAAGGAATCGGAGCTGAAATTGGTAGGAATTTTTTTTCTAAAATTCAATTAATATAATATTAATTGTAAATAATTTTCTATTTGACCATCCACAGCAGTTATACGAAAAGAGCATTTGTAATATAAAAGAAATAAAAAAAAATTGCTCTTATCTTGTATTTGACTCTTTTAATCATTTGATTTTATCAAACAAAAAGAAATAATTTTTAATTAAAAACTATAAAACCCGCACTTCTAAGATATCAGAAAAATTCTAAGCAATGGTTTCGATCCTGTTTTTGTTTAGTTATATTAAAACCATATCTTTTTTCTTTCTAAATAAACTATTTTTTTTACTAATTTGGACTGAATCTCGTAATTTCGAAACACTGTCAGATGACGATTATTTCTCCCAGATGGTGATCGCTTCTTCATTTTATTCACCTAAAAATATATCGCCCTTTGAAAAGTATATTTTATTGAACATCCAAAGCACATTAATGGAAAATATATGATGCATGCAAACAATGACAGTGAAGAAACAAATTCATATATTATCAAAGTTTAGTGCAGCAATTTGCAATCTTTTTATTCTAAAAAAATTATGATTTTTAATTCTTCCAAAGGAAGAAAAAAAAATTACAAGTTTCTGTTAGCTTAGCGTCTTAGAAATTCATATTGCCATAACAAAAAGGTACAAAGTACGACCCAAAATCTATTGCATGTAGTTTCAAAACAACAGTTAAGTGCAGCTGAAAGAAATTACGCTCACCCTCAATTAATCTTTTTCGAAAATTATCGTTAAACTACTCGCTTCTAAGATTTTTTACATATTTATTACATTCTTCTAATATAATAAATATGTTATACATAAATATATTACATATATACAGATGTATAAAAAAAGGCGAAAGAGTTGGATAGGAAGAAATTGCAAGCGGATATTAAAACTATTAATCAGATTATTGTTTATTCATATTTTATTTGATTTATAATCTCTTGTAGAATAAAAGATAATTTCACACCTTTATTATTATTGTTAATGAATTCGTAACATGGGAATACTAAACAGAGAAATTGTTTGGTATAAAAGAGAGCGAAAATAAAAGTTAAAGAAGGAGCTAACCTTAACAAATAATCAATGAAAAATCACCATTTCAAGAATGAAACTGGAACTGATGTCAAATAATTGTTTACTCTGCAATATTAAACAGTTCTAAGTGCAGATATTTGATATGAGTTACGGGAAATCTTGCCATCCTAGAATTTAAACTTTTATGTTTTTTTAAAAAAAATCAGAAAAAAATGTATTTCTTTTTTATATGACAAATGCTTTACTTTTTGAAGTAGCATTTAAAATGTTAATCGTAATGTTTGCCTGCCTTCTGACGCATGGATAGCTCGTCTACCCCGTGATCTGGGCGTCCCGGTTCGGGCATGGTTATTTTTTTGTGTTCTATCTATGGCCCCACCCCTTGTGAAAAGGTATTGAACAAAGGAATGTAACGCATGAATTACTTAAGTCGTACTCTTGGCTCTAGTTAAAGTTACTGAAAAAAACAAGAGAAACTCACTCGTCTTAAATCGCTAATGTATAACTGCCAGTGAACTTGGGAAGTTCCAGAAGTCACAACAACTACACTCTGTGATGTTTGCTTATTTCAGTAACCTCTCAATTAGTGACTGCCTCAATTAATCAGTAAAAGTCAGCTCAATAAATCTCGCATCTTCTAACTTCTATTTCCATAAGCCAAACACAAAAAGAAATATAATTATTTTTTAGAGCTCATTATTCTACTGGACCAACAGAACAAGCAATGACGTGCCCTAAAGTTCTTCCAACATGATTTAATAGAAAATGTTGAAGTGTAAACAGGATTTTATTGAAAGTTTCCTAACTGCTTGAAAATAAATCAGTAAATTTAGAATTACAGTAATTTTCGGTTTATAAAGTTATAATTGAATGTGTAATTTCCCTATTTTAAATAAACTATTCTAATGCAATTACTTTTTCTTTATTTTATGAATTTTCTTAATCTGTGGCTGATGCGCCACTGATTCCGCACAAGATTAAGCGTTTACTGACATTTATTTAAAATTAATGCACAATTTCAAAAAGTAGAAAATCTCCCAAATCTGATTGACTAAAAAATTTCTTTTTTTTTTAAATTCCGTTTTCCCCAATTTTTTCTTTTTGCTCCGAATATAGTAATTTCCACGCATGTTATTTCACTCTGAAGAAGGTTAAAAAGTAACAAACACATGCAAAATGAATTGATTAAGAAATATTTTTTTCTTTATAATTTTTCCTTTCAGCTTGTTTGCTGACACTAATCAATGACAACTATAAATTCTGAGGAATGACAGAAAGTGTTATCAGATACGAAACTGTCGGAAGTCGCTGTAGCCTTTTGTAAACATCTGTCAATGTTTCAGAACAGGAAAAGGTCCCTTAAATGACAAAGTTCTCTCACAGTAGATAAAGATCTCAGACTTAATTAATTGAAGAGGGATTAAATTATTTATGACAAGGAAATGAAGTAGTTTTGATCAATATCTCTGCTTCTTTCCGCAATAAATCATACGCTATTCTAGAAAATACAAAATTATGGGTACGTTTTTATTTCTTTTTTCTTTCGATCTGTTTAGTTCCACCGTTTTTAGAATAAGATAAATAAATATTGATGCTTATACCTAACCTAAAAATCTTCATTCGAAAGCATTTAATATACACTTAAACAAGAAAAAGTATTTTTAATAGCAGTTTGTACAAAATAAATATTTGCATCAATCATATATGTTTTGGAAAAATAAATCTTGCATAGATTTCAAGCATTTCTTCACAAATCTTAACATCGGTTTTCCATTGAGCATTGGAAAATTAACACTTCTTTTAATCCTGAAATTATCATTTCATAATTTCTAAGAATCAAGGAATGCCCCTTTCATACGGCGAGCCTAAATGAAAATAAAACTGTTTTCAGAACTAATAATTCCACTGCAGTAACAAAATATGCAATTAAGTGCCGTAGCTAAAGTTTCGTGACAATTACAAGTAATTTATACTTTTTTTAATGAAAAATACGAACATTTTTGGAAGTCAATAATAAAAAAAAAGACAGAATACGATAGAAATGATACGTTTTCTGACTTATGTTTAGGAGATCAGAGAATCTTATCCAACCAAATTTAAAATTCAATTCCTACTGTCACCAGTAAGTTGCACTGCAAAATAAAAAAGGAAAACAGGCATAAAATATTACAATGACTGTTTTAAATAGTCAAACAATGACATTTTCAATAATTCACCCATTTGCAGCTACAGTTTGAGGCGATTTCAAAAGGTTTGCTTTAATTATACAGGTTGTAGATCATTTTGCAAAGCCATCTGTCGATTGCAGTGTTAACAAAATTTGGAATTAAGAGGGATAAAATTCTTTTGATTTTCTAAGTGGAAAGCCGCAAACGATTATATTACGAAACATTTATATCGAATTCCGTCTTTTTTAAAAAAAACTTTAAATTAATTTTCAAAATACATTAGCCATTATTAGGACACCCATTAAGAAGTTGGTTCCTAAATTTTGATTATTGTACATATCTGTTCGGCCTAATGTGACGGAATGGCATGCCGGTCAACGAAAAAATCGGATAAGCCAGAGTGAACTCATTTCTTTACCCTCCAATACCAAATGACAAAGATTTTAGACCTTATTGAGTACTAAGTCCACCATTAATCTCAAGCCAAGTAGAATATGAAATGGACCCCAGTCCCGTATTTTTCAATTTCTGCTCGATTTTTTATTTCTTCTCCCCCACTGTACTTTTTATCAGCTCCTAACTCAGAAGCGATATTTTTTGCTGTTATACCAGATTTTAGTCGATGTTTAGCGAGTAATTTCTCCTTCCAAGTTATAACAACTTTTTTGTATTTATTAACCATTTTGAAATCTTCGTTGTTGTATGCTTATTAAAACATTAAGCACGTACTAAAACTAATTTACTCATACTGTACATACTGCGAAATTATATTCGGGAACAGCGGCACTTATTGAGGTCTGCTACGCACTAATCAAACTTCAAACAGCGAGCAGAACGCTGCTCTTTTCCTGTCATAACATATTTTGCACACGACACATAGAGCGATAGTAGCAGACTCCCGCTCTCAATCCTTAGCAATGTTGACAATGCAACCAAAGCCTTGTCTCCTTCATTTAATTAGGATAAAAAATAGACCGAAAACAGTATACTCGGGAGTAAGAGGTAAATGTAATTTTAATTACCCCAGGGTTCCATCTGCAAAATCAAATTTCTTCTCAATTCTCTTTTAAATTGAAACTAAAATTTCATGATTTATTTAACGACAGCAAGGTAAAAAGAATAAATATCCTTTTGTCAAGACGCATTGTTTAAAAAAAGTTTCTAGTATATTCATTAGCATGAAAAGGCAATTATAGCTCAAAAATTTCATATATCAAGCCATGAAACAGGATCTCATTGTGCAAAACAATTATGCTGCACGGAACAATAATAATCAATAACATTCATGATATTAATTTTTTAAATTTGTATATTACTTAGAATATATCAAATTTATCTCCCTTTTTATGTTTTTTAAAAAATTATATTGTATGATTTTGCAGATGACTTAAATAAAAAAAAACAGTATTTTAGTTTTATAGAGTTAATCCATAGATAAGGATTATCTAATTATATTGTTGTTTTTAAGGATCATTAGTTGCGATGAATATGCAATTATAAAAGGATTTAAATAAAAGGCGTCAGCATATTACGAATGCAGCAACATTTCAGACCGGATAAATATTTTAATTTATGTTACTTATATGATTATTACTTTCAAAATCATATTTATATTTTTTTCCTCAAATCCATATCATTTAGAAGGAAAAAAAACGTGATTTCATATTTAAGAAAAAACAATGTGTAGATTGATGTCATAGTCAAGCTCTTAATGTCATTGCTTTTAATATTATTAGCAAATACTTTTTATGAAAATAGCCATTATTCCCCTTTACTATTTAAAAACATTTCTTTAAGAAAACAATAGATTTATTTCGTCTTCCCCATTCTCGTATACCAGTTTTTAAAAAATTTCCTTGCATTATTCATATTGAAAAACGTATACAGGGTGTAGCATCTAATCATGCTCCAAATAAATTTGTTTCCTCAGTTTTTAAAAACAGGTATTTACAATTTATATTTCATCAGTTTTGGTTGAAGATAAACGGAATTTTTGTTTTTAAAATGTTAGAGAGTCGAAAATATTTTACTAAATATGATTGACAGAACCGGATGGAATGTCAAAACGTTTTATTTTTTTAAGAATGAACCTAATTAGTGTCTGATTAAATCTGCCATTTTAGCAGATATTTATCCTAATACAAAATGTCTTCAGTACTAAATGGCTAAATTCTGAAACTGACTCTCTGTAATAATTCTCGGTAGATACAAAAGCTACTAAAACGTTCTTGCATTTTTTTATATATATGCGATATGGTTTGTCATAAAAAAGCGAAAAGAATAATCAAAAATTCATGGGAAGTTTTTTTGAAAAATAGATATAAATTTTCATACAGTTCGTTTTAACATAATGACTCATGCAAAATTCGTTTTTAAAACTTTCAAAAATAATGATGTAATGATCTAAAGATATTTGTAAATTTGCAACCGATTGCATTATGTTGTTTAAAATTTTAGCTAGAATTCTTTATTTTGAGATGTCCAAAAAGTAATTTTCTGTTTTTCACTTCATTTATATCTAATTGTATTGCGTTTTTTGCGCTATTGCTATGAAGCTTATTTCAGGAGAACGATAGCAGTTTATTCAACGATAATTTAACTGATATGAAAATGCTCAGTATGTAATGTATATTTTGCTTAATATAAGGACTGCCATGGCATATAATTCATGATTACTTTTTGGAAAAGAGTGCGAGGAGCCAATAATTGTCAGCACTTTCTATAGAGATCACGGTTTCTTGAACTCAATTTCTTTTTTTACTACGAGTATCCCAAAAAATCATTTATACATTTTATGGCAGACATATGACAGCAACATATGAGAGCAATTCATTTTTTTCTTACAGAGTTTATGGGCAGAAACAAAAAGGGTAGCAACTAGATGCTCTTGTCAGTGAACTATATCAATTAAAAGGAACTTTAAATAAAATGTTCATCTCAAGTTTAATGGAATAGGAATTCAATATAACACAGTATGATAATACATTAAAAAGAACAAAAATGAATAACAGCACTCATATCTAAGTATGTTTGGACGTCAAATCCTTTTTGAATTCACTTTAAACATTCGAAATATTTGTGGATGATACTAAATCATTCTTACGATTATCGCTTCTCTCGTGCTGAGCACGACTTCTATTGCTGTAGTTGGTATAATTGAGCTTTTGTAAATTTTCATTCTATTATATTTTATCGTGAACATCCAATGATTTATTCTTTTGTTCGACTCAATGATATAAAATAACTTTAAAAAACTTTCTATAGAGCTCTCTTACCTTTATGTTTTGGACTTCATTTTTTAATGTTTTTGTGTTTTATATGTACACTTCAGGATATCCAACAATCCCTAATAATGTTTTTTATTACATCTACAATATTAAGATTATTTTGAATGAGGAAAGAAACTCGATTAATACTAATTTACTCAAATTTAGTCTTAATCGTTAATTATTACTTGAAATTCAGATTGTCCTGCCAGTAATTGTCATTACTTGTTTAAAACATCCTTTTAAGAAATATACAGTATTCATTATTATATGAATTAATATTGACAAAATGGGACAAAGCGTCATTATTAGAGTAAATAATAATATTTTTTTGTTGTTGACGAATTTTTGAAATTAATTCTTATCCAATTCTAACTTGCAGTATCTAAGATTTCAAAATAGTTCGTTGCTTTTTTCTACTCTATAATGGAGTAGACGATTAAATTATAAATTAGTTACTGAATATCTGGCCAGATATTTGTGAAGTTCAGCGAATAACCTTTCTTTGGTCTACCATTATTATTTGTGAAAATCGATATCAAAGATAATTTGATAGATCGTTACAGAATATTGAAAATAATCTGACAATTATTAAAAATAATCTGACAATACAGAATATTAAAAATAATCTGACAGATCAATACAGAATATAAAAAATTTGTATAGAAGTGTATCAATTAGGATAATAACGTGATTGTTCTCTTAACTTCCTTCCCATCACTTAGTTAAGTGCAATGGCAATTCCTATTGCAGTTTTTTACGCTTATGAAATGCAGAACCACATAAATATAGAAAAACAGAAAACATCATAATATATTATTCAACTGCCAACAATTAATTTATTAAAAAAAATTGAAAGCATTTCTATGCTTCATTCTATCAAATATAATTTTAGTTTTAAGCCCTCTTCTAGGGATTAATACTGCAACAAACAAACAAACAAAAAACATTCTAAAAAGTTCCCCAAATGCACAATACACTCATGTTTAGAAAAGATTTTTTTAAAAAAAGCTACAATTGATACCTATTTCAAATGAAAGCTGACATTTTATAGCATGACTGAAAGTGTTCGTTGAACGTTTTATCAAATCAACCGTTTTTCGCATTGCTGCTTCAATCCTTTTGAACATGTCTATTCATTATTTTCTTGTCATGTTTCTGTCTTAACGGATGCATAAAGTGTATCAAAGACGCAGGATTATCCTTCTTTTTTTGTTCGTTCGCAGGCTTCTTCTTTACCAAGCTCTGTTGGCGGACCGAATCGCGAGAGTGGCTCCTATTTCCAGAGAAGCAATGGATTTGGCGCTTACCATTCTTACATGGAAAATGGCCACTGGGGCAGTCTGGAAAACGGGTCTAGTCTTCAGTCGCAGGGACATCTTTCTAGAAGACCAGGTAAGAAGCACTTTTTAATTATATTCGAATTTTAAAAGAAAAATGTTTTATATAAAGGCACATGTCATACTTGGAGCTCACAACAAATACCTTTGTGGTCCAGCAAATAAAAAAAATACTATGGAATTTCTTAATGAAAATTTCGTAATTTCCCTTTTTATGCATTCTTAATCCTATTAAATTAACAAAAAGTCATACTTTTTCAATTGAACTGTTAATCCTGTTTCATAGGGATATGATTTCTCCTACAAATAGAAAAAAAAAATGTTAACAAATTAATGATTAACTCATTATTAGCTTTCCACTGCAGCCTTAAAATTCCCATTGCTGTTGTTTCTGATGGCTCTTGTCATAAACAAGTCCTCTGAAGTTGCCAATTTTAAGCCGAGAGGGCGTCTCTTATTTTTTCAGTGAAACCACCTAGGGCCAAGAGTTCACCTTAGCTACTCACAAGTCACAATCCTTTTTACGAGGAGGATTTTATTCCTGCATTTTATTCATAGAAAGATCAGGCAATTAGAGAACAATCACTTCTGAACCAGAGATCATTGTGGTATTATTCTCTATATTGTGACCACAATAAATTTATAAGAGTCCTAACCACCAAACACACACAAACCGGCTTTACAAACCGACAAGGTTCAAACTCACAATTCAAGGGATAAATAAATATACAACTCCCTATTAACCAGGCTATCCTGGCCATCAGGAATATAAATAAAAAATAAATAAATTCCTGGAATTTAAAAGGCAAGTTTGAAAATGCTAAAAAAATTACTTGTTAAATTATTTTCAATATTTTTGACCAAGCTTCACTCGGTAGTTTCATTTTTCTTTGTAAAATCAAATTTTTTCGGAGAAAATATTTAGATGCGATTAGATATGAATATTTTTGAATCTTATCAGCATATAAACTGGTAATTTAAATTAAAAACAAAACATGATTTAATTTAAGCGTTTAATTTAACATTTCATTTGAAATAATCTGCTTTTATTACAGTATTCCTTTTACAGTTTATCTGCTTGTGTTTTTGAACTTGCTGTTAGTTTTACCAGAATGGAATGGGGTCCGAGATGGCACTATATGAGATCGTTAGCATGAGAACAATTAGAAAAAGGTTCCAAAAGTTAGTTATAAAAACCCAATTTAAAAATCAAAATTTTTAAATATAAATAAAAAAAATAAAAATCACGATTCAAACCGAGGGCTCAAAACAAACGTGCCATTCATGTTGCTATGACCATATACACTGCCTACATTGGGACGTACAAGATGAATACACTTATTCTGATAGTTAGGTGTAAAAAAAAGTGCTATACATATAAGAATTTCACGTTCGATACAAGAATTATAAATATGAATATTTAAGAATATATAAGAACTTCAAGTTTGAAGCTATTAGTTACTTATAAGGCTTCTGTGACCTAGAGGGAAAATCGTATCTTCGGGATTGGCGAGTTCTAGATTCGCAATTTGCTTCCATAAAAGAAATATCATGCAATTGAATAGGGAGAATTTTGCTTCTACCAGTCTCAAATGATCTGTCATTGATGTTTCACGGAAGTCTGAAGATGGCTCAAACGCGTTTCTGTCATCTGAATACAATTTTTATTCATGAGATCTGCCCCAAAAGGTTCCTAATGGTTTTCAAAATGAGTCATAAATGTGGCTAAGCTGAATCCTGTTTGGAGTACTTACCGTTGAAATAAATAAATTTCACTCACGTCAGAGGAAAAGAAATTAGCCAGATAAAGAATTATTAACATTCCATTTTGTAATTAATCACTGGGTTGAAGTTATCCATCGAAATTTAAAATACAGCCAAGTGAAATATCGCTTCTCAGGAAGAGAGCCTTAACGTTATCATTATTCTTTTCTAATTTATATAGTATTTTTGAACTATACAAAGGAATTTATCATTACTTCTTTACACTGTAATACTGTATTTCTGTCGAAATTTTTTATTGTTGTAAAATTTATAAATATGAATTTTGATTATTTGATCCGTAAATATACTATGCCATATTTGAGCCGGGCATATGAATTTAACAACCTTTTTTTACCATACTTTTAAGCTAACAGCGATATTGCTCTCAGATAATTCTAACTTTATATTAAATTTATTGCCCACACAGATTTAATTCTGGAAAACTCTGGAAATCTTGATTTTTCTATTAGTAATATCTTGAAACGATGAAGTACTTTTATGAACAAGACATTCTAGATAAGGTGATTGCACGATTTATTTCTGTCTCTTCTATGTTCGATACATTAATCTTTTAGCCGTAATTCAAAATTATTTCGCACTGGAAGTTGGAATTACAGATCAAAATAATTCAGGAATTACTAAAATCTCAGTTTTAAATTGATATTAGTGTCAATCGTTGATTTTATTTTACTTTTGCTTTCCACCAAAAAAGCACAGAATCAAAGTTATTTGGTTATGGTGAATTTCTTAGCGAATTAAAAATAAGAAGGAAAGAATAAAATAAGAATAAAGATAAGAAAAAAATTACATAAAACACATTTTCTTGATTCCCTTTTCTTTTGTTCCGACATAAATGATGAAAATAAAATGGCGTATAGAAGGAAGTGTCGCTCTGAAAAACAATTTTATTTAGACCAGAAAACATTATAGCAGTTCCATTCAAAAAAGGTCTAATCAAATGAACTCCGGTTGTATGCGGGTTTAATGAAGAAAAGATTCCTTTTTAGATAGAAAACATCGAAACAAATTCCTTTCAAGCTGAGCAAGCCTGCTTATATGAAAGTTTCCATAAATAATAAGAGGAGTCTTGTTCAGGTAGAATAACAAATTGCTTTTATATACAGATTTAGGATTTAGTAGAAAGTCCAATTAAAGCCAGCTCAGATGTGTAACCATGCAATTTAAATAACGAAATGTTCAATTAAAATATGTTCTGGGTGAGGAATTTTTTTTCTGGTTTATAATTCAGAAGTTACAATTATAATTTATTTGAATAAATATTTTGAAGAAAATAATACTATAATTCTATTTTTTTCTGTTTATATATTTTGTATTTTCCTGGAACATTATATTTCTAATTATGTTTACAGAAATCCTTTTTTATTTTAATAAATTCTTACAGAATAATTAATAATTTCATGCTTAAAAGCCTTCTCTCTGCCTACAATTGAATCACTATAGCTAAAGAGAATATTTCAATTAAATCATTTGAAAAAAATAATTCATTTAAAAAATTGAATATGTTGAATTCCTAAAATAGAAACAACCTTTTAAAAAGTTAGACAATTAAATGCCTGTAATGATAAACTATGTCATATTTTACTCGCTGCCAAGTAATGCTGTGATTTTATGGCTGATAACGATATAGAGTCTAAAATAATAATCTATAAGATATTTCTTATAAAATAATTTGCCAACGAGAAATTCCTCCTGTCTGCCTCCGTTTAAAGTAAAATATAATAAGGGGAAAGGAGAGAAAAAAAGCGTCGTTATCCAAAGGACTTGTGAGCAAACCCTATGATTTTTCATAATTAAACCACTCCCAGAGATGAACTTCATTGAGTTCATTTCATGCTAATAGGTATAAGAAAGCATAAAAAAAAGCAGCCTTGCCATAACGCTTCCGTTAGAGAGAGGGAGAAATTGGAAATAAAACAAACAAACAAAAAAGTCAAAAATCATAGCTCCAGGCTTGAAAACAAACTATGTTGTTGAACGGACACCTGACTTGAGTGTAGAATCGCCCATTTCAACAGGATCAGACTCATTCGACGGATGATGAATGAACTCGCCGGAAACACGCTACAGTAATTGATCTCAATTGCCCGACCCCCCTGTAATAAGGGAGACGGACAGAAGAAAGTGCTGTGCGTCGAAGTCGTATGCGATTGCTGTTCAACTAGCCAGAAATTAAGTGCCGTGTTGCCTCATTAGGCAATTATGTTATTCGAGGTAAAAGTAAGGAGAAGAAGTGATGGTTTCTTTGCAGGCAGGGGGAGGGGTGGTAAAGGATTTGTGTTAAGGTTGTCAGCGTACGAAGCTGGACAGCGTAAGAATGGAAGATGACACAGTCTGATGATTGCGCAGAAGATCATTAATTTTATGGGCAGGTGGTCATCAAAGTTTAATTAAAGGAATTTCGCCTATCTTAAAGCTGTAGGTATTTTAGAAGGGCGTCGAAATTTTCTCGTGGTCGAGCAATGCTAAGAATGATAATAATTAATAATTATATCAAGCTATGGAGGTCATTCCAACACGCCCCTCTTCAATCAGAAAAATCACAAAAATGCCCTACATTTACTTTCCAGAAGTACTTTGCGGAAAAAAAAACCCCTAATCTGGCGATCAAGGAGAAAAATGAAAGCATTTATCAAGTTAACAGAAAACAAACATGGAAAGGTTAACAAGGGTAAGTATGAACAAGATTCGAGAAGGTATCCACTAATTTTGCTTATTTCATAATCAAAATTTGAATATTTCATCTTATTATCAAGACCAAACATTATACATTTTATTATATAAATTCAATGATGGCAACACATTTTGAAACATCTTATGTTTATTTTAATCAACAAACAGATTAATGAAAAATATAAAAATGTGTAGCACGTTTATTAAAACATAAGAGTTCTTTTTAATAAATAAAAAAAAAAAAACATTTTCATGCAAATATTTTGCGATAAATTTTAACTTAAAAGCATTGTTTATTTTGTATTTTTTCACTATAAGAAAATTTATCAGAAAAAAAAATTCCATTTTCCATTGAGGGAATCTATAGTGAATTAAAATACTCTTTTAAGAAGATGATCTGCCCATGAGAGGTTTTTATCTTCCTATTCTAGTATGAAATGAAGATCATTAACATTATAGATACTTTACGTCGAACTTGAAGATTTTATATAAAGTTGAATTAATTCACTAATACAAAAGGGTTTTCATGTATGAGTTAGATGATAAAAAATATATAATTTTTGTATAAAAGAAAAACTTATTGTTTATTTTATTGGAAATATATAACTGTGTTTCAAGCAATTAAACAAAATGTATGACAATATGCTATTTTAGTATTAAATAATTTTAAAATATATATTTTGAATTTTCGAAGAAATATAAATATTTGTAGTAAGTAATTTTTATATGTGCATGTACCAACTAAACATCTATTATGTCATCGCAATTACAAAGCCAAAATAGCATAACAATTTGTAAAATCTCTGCTTGTATGTCGTTAAGATTCGGCATGAAATTAGCATTTCAACGAACTGATTATAAATTGCTTTTTAACCCTTTATTTACTGAATTATGTCGCCATCAATTTTTCGACTTGATTTTTGCACCAGTCGTTTAGTTTCCATGCAAAATAATCCCAGGGAACCCAAGAAAAAATATGTAATTAACAGAAATAATTAGTTTAATTATTAATTAAATATTTTTAATTCCTACTTTTAGCTTATATTAATTTCATGTTATTCGAGTTACATTCCCCGTGTTCTTTAGAATACCATCGGCAAAAATAGTCATCTAGTAAAAATATAAGCTAGATTTAAATGGTACTTTTAATTGCCGTCAGTAAATAAAGGGTTAAGAGAAGCTAAACAATGAGGCCTGTGAACCGAATCATTCTTCGTCACCTGCTTTACTGATGATAAATCTTCCTTATAATAATTGTTCTGAAACTAACTAACAAAAAAATTATGAATTTTTTTGAAATTAAAAGCTTTTGAGTCGGGTCGGGTCGGTCTAATGCCACTTGGTCGTATCAAGTCGAATGATAGCTCTTTCGAATTAAGGCAGAAGTGTGCGCCTTTCGTTGTTAACGAGCACCGTTAAGGTGAAAGTATGACTTTGCTGGAACCTTTTTAGGAGGTGGTCGAACTCATTCATCCATCCACAAGTCAGAATTTTAGATCCAAATCAGACACCTACTCCCCCCCCCCCCCCCCCCCCCGAGATATAAATTGTTATGGGAACTTGGAGGACTTTACAGTCACGACATATTTAACGTGCCTCAACTGCCGTTAGCCAACCCTGCGGTCTTTGATTGAGACGGGGACAGGGACCGCTACCTTTCGGTTACGTGACTGACTCTCTACCAACCAGGTTACCGCGGCCCCATTAAAAGTTTTAAAACTCTATAGCTGAAAGAACAAGAATTATTTTATTAAAATAAATAAAAGCTTTTCATAAATCTGTCAAGATCCATATTACACATTCAGATTCAAAAGCGCATTTCTTTTGCATGAAATGATGCTATTCCTAATCCGGAGTATAATCTAGAGTCTAGATTAATTAGATTAGAGCCTAGATCAATTGTCTAGATTCTAGACAATTGAAAACAATTAAAACGTTCATATACAAGAATAAAAAAAGTCTTCCATCATAGTTATATCAAATTAATGAATCTTAATCCATTTTCTCTTGATATATTTATTATATTTTACTGTAAATAATAAAATTACTTTAATTTGATAGTTAATTTAATACAATTAGTCCATACTTACAGTTACTGGATTTTTCTATTTTCTTCATTTAAAAAAATAATATTAACAGGCATATTAGCTTTCAAGTTAAAATCTAAATGGTAGAAATTTTGCATTGAATAGACGATTGAAGAATAAGTTAATAAACAATAAAAATAAATAAATCAGATTTCAATTTTTTATGTATATAATAAAGGATATAAACACAAACTAGTTATCCAAGGTAATCAAATTCAATTGCTACTTTATTTCTGAGGTTAGTAAGATGTTCATAAACTTTTGATTTCTTTATACTTAAATTAATGAACTGTTATCTGTTTCAAAAATTAAAACAAACATTAATTTAATGATTCTTTAAATGATCATAGAATGATTGAATTAGGAAATGACCTTATGTTCTGTTATACTTTTAGTCTATGCATTCAATATTCTGGATTAGACGCAATCATATCTTGTTTATTCTTTAAGTTATGTGAAAAAATGCCCAGGTTTAAATAAAATGATATAATATTTGATTAATTCCTCAACAAATATTCAAAAAAGAAATTTTTTTAAAAAATATTGATTTTTTTGAAATTTCATTTTGAAGAATTTTTTTCCATTCATATGACGTGTATGATCAACCATTTTTAGCGAATAATGACAATTCAGTACCATAATTCCTTTGCACGCTACTACTTTTCATTATGTGTGAGCTCATGATCATTCGAGCGAATGATATAGATCATCGTACCTCAATTACTAGAGCATTTCGGGTTGAAGGTTAGAAAAAAAGGGTTGCTTAATTTTTCAACAAGTTGCCTAAATATATGAAAGACTGTCTTGCATTTCCAATAATTTTTGAAAGGTAAACGAGAAGAATGTGTAATTCTATTTTCTCTTAACAATGCTAAAAGTTCTCTGAAATAAGCTACATAAAATTGAAATGCACTTGTTATTTCTTAATTTGGCCATTGTTTTCAGTTTAATTTTAAATGCAAAATTTAAATCACTAATAATGATTTGCCAGAAACGTTAAATGCGTTGCTGTTGTTACATATCCTCAAGAACAACATAGTTATATTAAGCCTATGAAATTGTACCCTGGGGTGATATCTTAATAAGACAGATAACATCTACGAGAGATGAGCATGCTTTTGTTCTGTGGTTATGTTATCGGCCTTCAAACCGAAAGGTTCCAGGTTCTATTCCGAGCCCATTTCACCTCCCACAATGGTGACCTCGGACGTGATGAACCTTCACCTTCAAGCAACTGATGTGTGGCGCCATCTATCCGCAACCAAAGTCGTCAGACTCACTTGACGCAGCAACACAAAATCGTCAGACTTACTTGACGCAACAATTCACGCACGCTCGCTATAACGCTTGGCGTAACTAAAAAGCTCTCCGCTCGCCAAACAAAAATTGGGTACAGCGTAGTAGACACAGCAGCAACCTCTCACTCAACAAACCAATTCATCATCACTCTACAACAACTCATATCGTTCGTCTAACTCACTGGTGAATGAGTCTGTGGTGATATCTTAATAAGACAGATAACCTCTACGGGAGATGAGCATGCTTTTGTCCTGTGGTTATGTTATCGGCCTTCAAACCGAAAGGTTCCACGTTCTATTCCGAGAGCTCATTCCAATTCCCACAACCCCATTAAGAAGTCCAATACTGACAAAGGATTGTCAATAAAATCCTACCTGGAACTAGACAGAAAGAATGTGATCAAGTGAAGGCTTTTCCTTCAAACGCTTTAAACGTAGCGAATTGCATTACACAAAAAGAAATGTTTCTCACTATAAAATAATAAAAATTTAAATGATTCTTTTGAGATTGGTTTTGTTAATTCATAAATTAAATATTGATGCAAAAAAACCCCTGAAAAATGGTTTGCCAATATTTTATTAAAATAAGAGTGTACTGAATATGCTTTTACGAAATTGGTACTCTCATTAATAATGAGAAACAGATTTTTTTTTGGCTTAACGTATTGCTGATTTTTTATAACATGATAATTATATCCTTTTTACTGAATTATATCAATTTTTATTGAATAAACATGTGACAAATTATTTTAAACCATGAAACGTATTCTTTAGTATATATTAGATTCTTCTTCCCTTTCTTGTATTCTTATAAACGTGTTTCAATTTGGCATGTGTGATATTTGATAATTGAAATTTAATTACTTGTTGGTTAAAATTAATTCTCAAATTTTTGTAGAAATGACAAATTTTTATAAGGTTCCTAAAATAGCTCCACTTAAAAAATTAAATTAAAATTTGAAATTTTAAAATACTTAGCATAGGAAGTCTTTAATCCTATGTAATATTCAATTAAATTGATTAAATTGAAATTTTATATTACTGATGATTTGGGCGAGTTAGTGATCCGAAGCGCAGGCAACCAACAATGAGAAAATAAAAACTTATGTATGAGTATAATTCTAAAATAATTTGGTAAGAGATGCCCTAATTTTTTAAAAAATTTATTTTCATTTAGTTTCTTATTGATATAGGTTGCTCGCAAATGGACACACTAATTGAGTCTTCACTATTTTGCCCTTTTTCCTTTTATAATAAATTATTCTTTTTTAAATTTGTCCCTTACTAAGTGCATTCCTAAAACGCCTTTTTCGTCACATGAAACATAATAAGGAACAATAAAATGTATAAACTCTGAACAGAAACTTTATAAACACCGGGATATTCTATGTATATCTCCGCTAACTTGTTTATTTTCTCGGTTACGTAAAATAGAGTAAGTATAGTAACCATCAAAGTATTCTATTTCGAGATTTCACGTTTTAAAGATTCATGAGCTCAAAAACGCATTTTGGGAAATTGTCCTTCTGTCGGTCGGTCTGAGACAAAGATAACTAAAAAAATGATTGGGGTTAGAGATTTAAAATCTGATATACAGTCTTTGCGCTTTTCAGAGGAAGTCCATCTGTCTGGCTGGTCGAATATAAATTAAAGCTATAACTATTAAATGAAAAGAGCTAGATAATACACAGATTCATTGTCTATAGAAAAGACATATGTCATACTTTGAATCAAATCTAACAATGGTTTGACTGTCTGTAGGCTTGCACTTTCAGATATAAGTATCGTGATGGTTCAAAAACGCAGTGGCTTAAATTTATCAAATTTGGTATGAGAATTTGTGACTGCAAGTGTAGTTTTAATTGAAATTTTTGTTTCTATCGATTGAAAAAAAAACATGTCTAAAACGAAATTTCTATTTTTTGATGTTATTAACGCATGCGTGGAATTAATTGCTAAATTACTCGGTAAGTAGAACAAGGTAGATGCATAAAAATGCTAAATTCCAGCCAGAAATTAATATTTCGTAATTAATGCAAACCAGTGTTATATGAGGTACTCTCTGGTATGGTAAATTTATTAGAGAGTATACGAGAAAGAGATGGGGAGATGTCTTCCAATAGTTACGTGGCATAAAAGAAGAAAGGAATGGACTGGTAAATGTATATAAATGAAAAGTTGTGATTTTGTGAAGAAAAAAAAAGACATTTAAGGAAAGAAATGTTTTTAATAATGTTACGTAAGTAGTACTTAATAATTAAGTAATTGTCTTTTCCCACAGATTTCGACGCAAGCACTTACCATCCTTTTAATGAAGGTCGCGAATGCGTCAACTGCGGTGCAATATCTACACCTTTGTGGAGGAGAGACGGGACTGGTCACTATCTTTGCAATGCCTGTGGTCTCTACCATCGCATGAACGGTGTCAACAGACCTCTCACCAAACCTCAGAGGAGACTGGTACGTTTCCAATCTTCCCATTATTTTTTCTTCTAGTTGTTCATCGTAGAAAATAGATTTAATAAACCCAAGAATTTGATTCAGACAATCAATGGTTCAATGGTCTAAATTTCGCTTACAGTCATGAAATTTAATGACCGTAATAATAATAATAATAATTATAATTACACACACACACACACAACACACACACACACACACACACACACACAC